>JAHFWJ010000535.1:0-600000 GCA_028555115.1 Himalopsyche japonica | reverse complement strand
AACTCTCAATTTACAAATTAGTTTGTAGTTAAATAAATTTCACTTTGATTAAGATAAAATGAAAACAAACTTAATTAAACTCTTGTATCGAAGTTGGACAAAGGGTGTCGCTATTAAAGAAAGAATATATGATGAATGAATATAAATTTTCCGTTTCTTTTTTTAAAAGAGTAATTGGCTAGATACAAAGAGTATTATTGCTTTAATAAACGTCATGAAAGTGCAGAAAATGAGTCGATATTATATAAAAAAAACTCAATTTAAATTACATGTTACACGTAATTTTTTTCAAATGAGTTCTGAAATTTGTCAACTATTCTGATACGTTGTTCAAGTTTTATCTTATTACATTCCAAATAAGTCTTACTGTTCATGAAAACAACTGAAATGTCCTCATTCATAATATCTTTATTCAGAATTTGTTGTCATTTTCTCATTAAATTGCAGCGAAAATTATAATACGCATGTCATTTCGTTGGCAGGAAATATTTTACATACTAAATTCTGCTTTAAATATTTAGCAGACGAACGGATAAAATTTCTCCTATGTCTATCCTCAATAATGCTTAAATTAAAGTTTGCATTGAAAGAGGTGAGCTATCTGGTTTAAAGTATATTTATTTTATAAGTTTTAACGCCCATGTATGTGTGCAGCTTAAAAAACATTAACAGAAGCAATGTGTTTTATTATTGAAAAAACTAATTTTGATTAGTATTTCTAAGAATATTTTTTTATTTAATAGATTCTATGCGTATCATGACTACTTTCAAAGGCCAGTTGTACTAAAACAATTGAAATTGATAGATTGATGATCTATAACTAAATAACTAAAACTAAATAACGATAACTAAAATCAACCGCCCATAAAAAATTATAAATACCATTCAATAGTTTATAAAAAAATAAAATAGAGCATTTATCACATTCAAAGAATTTAATGTTATATATGAGATTTCACACAATTTTAATACTTTTATTAGAACAATATATATTTTAAATCACAACAGGTTTCTTTCATTTCCAACATTATTAATAGTAGATCAGTTGATAATGATCAAAATTAACTAAACCCGTTGATCTTTTAATATTAGATAGTAGAATATAGAGTTATAATTATTTTTATTGTTTAAATATAATGCTTTTTTCTAAGAAGTAACATTTAACATATAAAAATTGATTGTAATAATTTTTATATAAATACATTTTTTGTTATTTTCTTTACTTTTATTTTAATATATCGAATTGTAAAAGCCATACGAGCCATTAATGCAACAATAATATAGTAGATTTTTTAAGTTATTATAATATAAAGAATTTCATATTAAAATCAATTTTATTACAGTGAAGCTATTTTATTTGTAGCCAATACCAAGGTTCGTATAACAAATCAAAAAATATCAATTTAAGCTCAAGCCATTGCAATGGGCCTTTCCGTAATAAACCATTCCCATCCAGTAAACTATTTCCGTGCAATATGTTAGTTAATTGATATAGCCGCCTTTTTAATTTCATTTACAATTTTCTTTTTTTTTAGTTTTATTGCTAGTAGAAAATATGCTAGGTCAATACTCTACTCTCTCTACTCTACACAGCTATATATAACATAGATAAACAAATGTTCGTTTAAGCATAGTTCTAACGATGGATCAGCCGAAATAACTATCAAATATATATAGTATTTTTTTTTAATGTAGAACTAAAATACATTGCCATTTTTTCACCGTATTATAATGGAGTTCTAACAAGTAAATGCCAATTCAATAAATAAATAATTTATTATCTAAATTAACACAGGTTTCTTCCCTTTCCAACATTGTTATAAGAAGATCAGTTGATAATGATCAAAATAAACGAAGCCCGTCTTGATCTTTATAATATTAAATGGTAGAATTTAGAGTTATAATTATTTGTTCATTTATTGATTGTAATAATTTTTGTATAACACAAATTTTTTCCTAGTTTCTTTAGTTTCATTTTCATATATTCAAGAGTAAAAATACGAACCATTGAAAATATGCAATACAAATATTATAGAATAAATAATTTAATATTAAAATCAATTTTATTACAAATGACAAGGTCCGTACAACAAATCAAAAAATATCACTTTTACCTGTTAATATCTAGCGTAAAATACCTAGATTATACCTAATATATTTTTTTTGAACTAAAATATTATATATTGCTATTTTTTCTCCGTGTTTTTATCGCCATCGTTCACATTTGATGAAACGTTCTATTGTAGCACACCGTGTATAATACAATATTGTGTTATGCAGTAGAGGGGCTCATTCCTCGATGAGATCGCTGAAATACCATTTCCTGCAAGAATGACAGTCATAAAATGTTGATTATGAACACAACTACTCGTCGCTTTCGTGGCTGTCGTACCATTTGCATGCAATATATACTTCACCAAGTTTATGATGCTCCTGTAGTGACACGATATTACAGGTATTTTGTTTGTCTATGATAGAGTATATGTTACAATTTCCTGGGTCGTCGAACAAAGTAGATAGCACACATTATTCAGTCAAGTGGGAGACGTTTTTGGTGATGTTACGTCAAATTTTTGGCAAAAAATAAAGGCAACAATATCAGTTTTCAACGTTTCGTTCTTGAATATTTTAAGTATAGTATCAAACAATTAAAAAGTATAATGAATACAAACTAATCATTACAATATAAGCTTTTTTGATTTTGACTTCTCACAACCGTTTCGACTAGTGTTCGACTACCTTTTTAGAGGATGTATATATATTTTTTTAATTTGGACATTTTTATTTGATCAGTAAGTAAAGTTGACAAGACCATTTTACAAAATAATTAAAAATATATTTCAAAATTTTCTTGGCGGATAATTCAAAATGTATTTGGCAATTTTTTTGTCATAGTGGGTTAACTTTACTCAACTTTTTTCATACTCCTGCCGTATATATGTTTTTGTATTTTTGCAAGTCTCATAATGGATACATTACTATAAAAATTGATACATATTAAAAAAAATGATGCTTAAAACATTAATATAAAATAATTTCTATGGAAGAAATATACTTTTACATGTTAAAATAAACTCGTGTAGATTAATTATGAGTTTAAGGCAGCATGTGACCCATAGGTCACGTGTTGACTGACTTTGATTATATTCAATCGGAACAAAGCATTATTTCAACTATTTCTACTTGTTAAAAAATAGTCTTTTTATTCTGTGAATACAATAACTTTTAGTCATTAAAAATAATGTGATAAATATTTTTACGGGCTCTTTTCAATGCCGACGTGCCAAATTATTCGATTTCATAAATTGGTACTATGCTAAATTTAAATTGTTACAACTTTGTACGATTCCACATGTTTTGTCACCAACTACCCAGGCTAATGCATTTTATCACATGGATGCAACAGAACTGACCCCGAAACTCGAATCGTTGACATCATTGACATCGTTGATCGTGACAAAACATATGAAATCGTTCAAATTTTCAACAATTCAAATTTGATATTGAAATTCCATCAACCACCTTCAGTCAATATCATAAATGTTACAATGTTTACAAAAATATATTTTATACATAACATTTCTATCAAGAATTAACCCAAAGTAATAAATTTTGCTTAACACAGAATTTTTCCGATAAAAATACTGTTTGGACTTCCATCACTCAAAGAATTTAATACAAACTCCAACGAATATTATGTATAGAATTTGTACTGGAACAAACACTCTTGACTAATTATTCATGGGTTGTTTTCTTTGTCTTGAGTTTACTTCCACACATCGCCCCGTGTTTTGTTCCGTGACTTCAGAATTTTAGAAAATTACCAACGTCAACAAAATATAATTATATTCTTGAACGTAGATTCATCTGACGGTAAATATTAAGCAGGGCGAAGTTGCTCGTCTACTTGGAAATTGCTAAGCCTCGTTGGCGTTTACCTGTCACGTTCAAATTGATTCGGCCGCCTTAATTGTATGAAAATATACAGGGTTATCCATTTATCTCACGAAAAATCAGCAAAATAGCAAAACAAATATTTTTTTTTGCAACTTTGTATATTAGTCAATATTTATTTATTATGATGTAACCAGCAGCTTTGAACGATTGTCATTTACAGCGTGGATGGACTTTAACATAAATGTGTTTCGAGATACTTAAAATGGCGACACATTTATTTTTATTTTTTAATGCAATAATGTTGCATATTTGTCATTACATATTTATTGTAACAATAATATATTTATCAGCGGCTGATGATGTAACCAACCGCTTTTGAAAGTTTGTCATTTACAGCGTGGATGGACTTTAAGTGTGTTTCGATTATTTTTTTTTGGGATATCAAATTCATGGAGCGTTAAGATCTATGATGCGTCAGCATCAGAGCTCTTCAGGTCTCCTCCATCTCTCATATATAGATTTAATTTTGTTATAATTGTTGTGTCATTGTTGACAATATTAGGTCGCAGCTGAGCCGTGGAACCCACAATGAGTTCAGCTCACGCGGACACCATACGCATTATATTCAATCACGCAGACGTGTGCATACAGGCACACACACAGCCACACACATGCATATATAAAACGTAAGGAAATAAAATAGGAAAGTCATTTTCAGATGCCGAGGTTGTCCTTGTTGGGATTAAGATCTGTAACAACAAACCTATGGTGGGTCATCGAGCAGAACCGCTCTCGGCCTTAGACGATTACTCGGTACTGTCTCATCATAATTATGTAGATAAGAAATTGTAGGGTTATAATGTTTGCCTATATCGCTGTGAAAGTTTCGAGACATTTCACGAACGAACTCTCGAATTGTAGGCATTTTCAAGTCTCTATGTAACAGCGAATTCCGAACGTACCACGGGGTATTACAAATTTGTCGCAATGATTTATTTTGAACAATTTGAAGTGTCTTCAGATGCTTCTGGTGAGCATAAGCCCACACTGGAGTAGCGTACATCATAGTTGGCCGAGTTATAGCTGTATAGAGGAGCAGCTTGCTTTTGAGAGTAAGCTTGCTCTTCACATTGAGCACAAAGCTTAGTCTAGCTTTTACACCATATGCTTGACATTTTTTAATCGCCGTGTGCTCATTGAATTTTAGTCTATTGTCTAGAGTGAGTCCTAGATACTTGACAGTATTGGACCACTTGATTTCTGTATTTTGCATACGAATGCAATCGAAATTGGGTTTTCTAATGAAACCCTTTGAAAGTGTTTCGATACACTAAACTAGACATATAAAAAAAATCAACCGTGCTCCACAATAAGATGTTTTTCATACAATTATTCTTTGATACCGAATTTTCAACGCAACTTTTTCGTTTACTACTCCACAGATTGGAATCTTCGTTGTCAATTATTTTTCATAAATTGATTGTGAAAACTTTGTATATTATATTTTCACATGTTTTGTCACTGACTCGGGTTTCATCGTTCGGTATCTTCAGGCATTTATTTCAAATGTGTTAAAACATTCCACCACGTCCTTACATTTGGTAGTAGAAGTCGTTATGTATATTATTTAAGTGCTGAGATTGTCTCAGCAGCAATCGCCTAAGACTCAGCGGCTTTCACTTAAGTGTGTAGACTATCACTTAATTTATTTAAAGAGCGGGAAGAATTTCTCAAGGCAGACCGACCTATTTTTAGGCCTAATGGTCATTCCGACTCGGTGACGAATAAGGCGAAACTTAGAACATTTTGCGAATTTGCGACGTCTTATGACGAGCGTAATGGCCTGTACAGATAGTCATACGACTTTAAACGTTACTGAATGTCGTTTAAAAGTCTGACATAGCACTGGATATGCCTTCCACCACTGACATATGATTATCGAAAACACGTATGTCTCCCCCAGCTTCGAATGGCTAACTCGTTCCTCGCCAAGCCGTACACAGATATGACACCAAACAATTTAAAAAATAATTCAGAAGTGTTGCTATTAAATACACTCAAGATTATAAGTAGAGTAAATCAGACAATATTTTTACACAAAAAATTGTCTTATATTTTTAACTGTCATTCGTTAACACATTGCATTTAGCTGTCTAAACAGCTGAGAGTTAATCAGGTTTCATTGCTACGGTTGTAATAAATCATAATTTTTAATTCAATTACTATGCAACATTGTATTTATTGAACTGCCTGCAAATATTTACAGTGTAAGCAATATCACAGAATATGTATTTAAAGTTATCATTGAGTTTCAGTTATGTTGTTACCTGTCATATTTTGACGGTAATATATCGGAGTATTAACTGCACTTGCCACCAAACCAGTAATAATTAACTGCGATAATTAATGACTGATTTACTGCGTTCTGCGGGCATTTCCGACATAAATGTTTTAGTAGCCTACTAATTTGCAATAA
The DNA here is from genome assembly GCA_028555115.1 of Himalopsyche japonica. Classification (NCBI taxonomy): domain Eukaryota; kingdom Metazoa; phylum Arthropoda; class Insecta; order Trichoptera; family Rhyacophilidae; genus Himalopsyche; species Himalopsyche japonica. The sequence continues at coordinate 593,627 of JAHFWJ010000535.1, read as the reverse complement.
TATTTGATTAAACACGTACAAGCTATAGCTCTCTTCTTATTAATTGCTAATTAATATTTTTTTATGTAGAGTACAAAAATAAACGTTTTTATATTGACACATTTATCTCTTTTTTTTAACGATTGCTAAGTAATAATGATGGTATTTTATTTTTTTTGCTTAAAAAATTAATATTGTAAAATTGATTTTATGAGTAATCATTTACTTAAAATACCAATTTACTTCTTTTTGTATCAAATCTATAATAATATGTATTTGGTGTCAGTTACGGTATACATTTTTTGTATGTTGTATTATTTGAGCAGCTTTTTCGTACGTGCGAAGCTAAAATAAAAATCAACTAATATGATATTATGTCCTGCCGTTCTCTTCAAAACTGAAAAAAACCTTTTCTGATTCTAGGTTTTGATTTATTTTTATGTATTTAAATTTAAATTAAAACATTCTTCGTCTTCATATATGAATATTTAATTTTATATTCTACTTTGTTGTTGGTGCCTTTTCAACGATGTTATTAAAACTATCACAAAAAAATGTATAAAAAATTGCCACCAACTTTTTCAAAACACATTTTTTTATCTATCATTTTCATTTGCATTATTTAAGCTCTCTTTAATAATTCAATTTGAAGATGATTGTAAAAAGCTTACAGACCGTAAATTGCGAAAGTTTCATTCAACCGGTAACTAGCAGCGGTTGTATTTTGGGCATTGAAGCTCTACCAGACGAAAGCTCTGTGTTGAATAGATCTCATAGTGGTATGTTACATGTGTCGACGTTGTAAATAAAACTTATGTTTAAAATATATACATTTTCAAACAAGATTTAGTTTATATACTCGCTATGTGTATAAAATTGAAACTAAAATAGATGGAACATAGTAAAAAAATATAAAACTTTTACATATTATTCTTCAGTTACAACCGTTTCTTTGAAACCAATTTCACGGATTCACTGTAACAAAAATATATGTTATATGTGAAGCGCTCTGCCAAAAAAAATGTTATTTAATGGATAAATATTTTTTTCTTACTATTTATAATTTCCTTCATATTTTGATATTGTTAATTAATTAGATGTACCTGTTTTTAAGGTGTTAACTGTCACTTCTTGATAGAAAGGCATTATATTTTAAATAATAAAAACACATTTTTTAGTACTTATTTCCACAATATATTTTTTGATCAGGACCGGTTTCGCTCATCGCGAGCATTATCAACTGATAGAATACAATTTACAAACAAGTCTATTTATACAAAACAAAAAAAATAATTTGAGTTAATGGTAGCAGGTGTACAAAACCATGGGTACAAGAACTAGAAACGATTTACATAAAATCATACAATATTGATACAAATAAAGTAAATTAGTATAAAAATTAAATGTTCACAATCACTTATTAAGAATTACATTACAATTATGGTAAATCAATAATCCATTAGGAGCTCTGAACAATCAATAAGGAAGTAAGGAGTGGGAAATTTTTAATGACGAAAATAACCCACAATCACTACTTAATGGAACAAAATAAATTAATATATGAGAAGTCGATTAAAGATGAATCGATGAGATGGGAAGATATGGTCAGTCAGGAGCGTTCCAATATTTTCTGTAAAAAAATTAAGTAAAAGGAGGCAATATCATTTTTCAAAAAATAAAAAAATATTTATTTGAAATATATATTTATTAATCTAATTTAATGAGTATAACAATGGTGACGACGCAAAAGTAGTTTGTTCATTTATAAGGTTAGAATTAGGCAAAATTTATATCGATTAATTTCAAGGATTTCTTGTTTATCTAATTTCAGTGATTTGTTATTGAAATGCAGGATTTTGTAGTTTATAGTAAAATCACATGAATGTTTATTTTGAAACAAATGGTTTCCAAAAGTAGAAATCTCATCGCCTTTTTTGGCACAAGCTAAATGTTCCTTAAATCTAGTATGAAAGGATCTTCCTGTTTGACCAATATACCTAGCCTCACAGGAATCACATTTTAGAAGATAAATACCACTTTGGCTTAAAATATTAATTTTGTCTTTCGTGTTAACTAACATTCGACTAAGATTATGATTGTTATAAAAAGTTACATTAAAAAGTTTTTTGTCTAACTTCTTGGATATGTTTTCAGAAACTCGGCCTAAATAACTTAGCTAACTGCTAGTTTCATTTGATGTAGTGAGCCTATTTACTAGTGTGCCTATATCTGACCTAAAGTCAGCGATTGTTGATTTCATAGATATGAAAAATCTTAATCCCCGGTTGGCTACAGATGTAAAATCAATCATTAACTGTTGCATAGATCAAAATTATTTTAAATTTAAAGATAAATTTTATAAACAGTTGGATGGTTTGGCAATGGGTAGTCCATTGTCACCAATTTTAGCTGATTTTTTCATGAATTTGATTGAATCAAAAATTTCAAAATTAGATCTTTTTTAAAAATATCATCTATTGGTATAGATATGTAGATGATATTTTAGTACTTTGGGGAGGTACCGAAAGGCAACTGCATACTTTCTTGAATAATATGAATAAGATTCATAGTTCAATTCAATTCACAATGGAATTGGGTATGCATAAAATAAACTTTTTAGATTTAACCGTTGAACTAATTAATAATCGTCATAGTTTCAGTATTTACAGAAAAGAGACTTTTAGTGACAATATCATAAGTAGCTCGTCTAGACACCACATTTCACATAAGTTGTCAACTTTTCATTCTTTTATTCATCGCTTGTTGACAATTCCTATGACAGAATCAAATTTCAATTTAGAATTAAACACCATTAAACAGATCGCACTTAACAATGGATACGATGCAAATTTGATTGATCGACTTGTCTTTAAAAAAAATAAAAAATTAGCTTTATTAAATGTAACCTCGAGCTTGATGATTGATGTTCCCTCCGTTGAAAAACGTTGGGTAAAACTAAGTTATTTAGGCCGAGTTTCTGAAAACATATCCAAGAAGTTAGACAAAAAACTTTTTAATGTAACTTTTTATAACAATCATAATCTTAGTCGAATGTTAGTTAACACGAAAGACAAAATTAATATTTTAAGCCAAAGTGGTATTTATCTTCTAAAATGTGATTCCTGTGAGGCTAGGTATATTGGTCAAACAGGAAGATCCTTTCATACTAGATTTAAGGAACATTTAGCTTGTGCCAAAAAAGGCGATGAGATTTCTACTTTTGGAAACCATTTGTTTCAAAATAAACATTCATGTGATTTTACTATAAACTACAAAATCCTGCATTTCAATAACAAATCACTGAAATTAGATAAACAAGAAATCCTTGAAATTAATCGATATAAATTTTTGCCTAATTCTAACCTTATAAATGAACAAACTACTTTTGCGTCGTCACCATTGTTATACTCATTAAATTAGATTAATAAATAATTTTTTTTTTTTTTTTGAAAATGATATTGCCTCCCTTTACTTAATTTTTTACAGAAAATATTGGAACGCCCCTGACTGACCATATCTTCCCATCTCATCGATTCATCTTTAATCGACTTCTCATGTATTAATTTATTTTGTTCCATTAAGTAGTGATTGTGGGTTATTTTCGTCATTAAAAATTTCCCACTCCTTACTTCCTTATTGATTGTTTAGAGCTCCTAATGGATTATTGATTTATCATAATTGTAATTGTAATTCTTAATAAGTGATTGTGAACATTTAATTTTTATACTAATTTACTTTATTTGTATCAATATTGTATGATTTTATGTAAATCGTTTCCTAGTTCTTGTACCCATGGTTTTGTACACCTGCTACCATTAACTCAAATTATTTTTTTTGTTTTGTATAAATAGACTTGTTTGTAAATTGTATTCTATCAGTTGATAATGCTCGCGATGAGCGAAACCGGTCCTGATCAAAAAATATATTGTGGAAATAAGTACTAAAAAATGTGTTTTTATTATTTAAAATAGATGTACCTGCTTTAGTGAAGCTATACAACTCGTGAAATGAAAAATACAACATCAATGAAAATACATATTTCCTGGACATAATTTAATTATTTTTTTAGGCAAAACGGTTCATCACGTTCAATTAAAAAACTAACAATTATTTGATAACCACCGTAATCAATTATTATTTCATCGCGTGTATAAAACTTTACCCTCGGGCAATGTGCTCAATTTCGGTCCACTTACGTAGAACAAAATATGTTTTAATGACTTCATTAAAATTGTTTCACGTAGTTAGTTGTCTGTAGAGTAATTATTTCACTAACCGCCTTCAGAACATCTGTCGAAAGCAGCTTTAATTAAAAGGTCCAACTAAATTGATAAATTGTACCGTTATGAAACCCTTCAATGATTATTAAAAACAATAACTTCACCCATTAACTAAAATATTCACAATTCTTCGCCCACTTTTTTTCCACTTATTGCTGTATCTTTTAAATGTGTGTGATATTTTACAAAAGTTAATCGTTGTATCTGACCAATGTGCAGAAGTCATGACTAAATTTTCGAAATGCATTTGTATATGATCTTTCAAACACGCAATATCAAGTAGTAGATACCTGTTTCATAATTTAAAAAATGACTAATAATAAGTCTAGTTAATACTAGCGAAATTCCATCTGATAGAACAGCACTACGTAGCAACCTCTAGTCTTCCTCCATTTTTAATACTTACGCTAACCATACGTGAGCCGTAAAGATCTCGTTGGAAAACTGTGTATTTTTTTTTGTTTAAAGATTATTTGTTAAGCTAGTCCAATAAAAAAAGGAAAGTATGATGTCATGAAGCTATATTACGTCTTGAAATATATTCACCAGACACACTAATATAATAAATACCATACGCGAAATTATGTCCCGCAAAAAAATTAAGAATGAATGAACTACACACTTTCTAGCTTAGATATAATAGATTGCTTTTGTGTACTTTAAATCTATAATGAATGTGTTAGTTGCTTTTTCTTGATCATCGGGATACACTTTTGCGATTCCCTTGTTAAATTCTATGGACAATTAAATTAACTAACGTAATTTAAATAGATCTTCCTGTCTTAATTTTAAAAAAACTAGTTTTGTTTGAATTTAAATTTTCCTCGGGGAGTAACAACAACGAATAACTATCCAAGTTTCACACCTTTTAATTAGACTATTGATACATATTTATAGACATAGATGGCAGATAAACAACTTGTTATCTAGTTAATGGTGAATTATTGCCAGCCTGCAGAGAAAATGTTTCCCGCGGGATAAACTTGCTGAATAAAAGCAGAGCACACTTTCGAAATTCCGGAACTAATTTTCTCATATGAAAACATTTATTTGATAACGCTACATATTTCAAATTTACGAGTTATGTTCATCTTTTTAGAACATTGCCTCTTTATTTAATAGATTATGCTTGGATATAAATGTGATAAACTATTTAGTTTATTTTAAAATTTATTCACATAACAATTCATGTGGAATTATTAACTAGCAAAGTTATGGATATATGGACCTCTCGAGGCTGGTTAAATTGAAGTTTCTCGAATTTTAAATGACTAATAAATTTACAAAAAATGCTCTAACATGCCGCTGTAGCCCGATAACTATCGATTTTTTTTTTTGTTTTCGAATGAAACTGATTGCCTTTTCGATATTCAAATAGAAGCTTAATTGTATTTAAACTGTCCATCAAAACCTTCAGTTTGCGTGACAATAACATATTAATATGAAAAAATATAGTCAATTATTTTAAAATAGTGACCGTAGAAAAAAACAGCTTCAAACATACTATTGCTTAAATTTACAAACAATATTTTACTTGAGGCCAATTTTTACCGTTGATTTTGAATTCACCGTGACGCCCTCAACCAAAAAGTATGCCAAGGCCTGATTTAAAAGATCATAGACCCATTTTAGGTGGGAGTCGAACAACCCACATATAAAGCTCTTTAATAGTATACACGTGGCAAGATTATAACGGGTGAAAATCTTTAGTACTAGCAAACTTGGGTTGACACCGCTTGGCATAGAAAAAATAAATTAAATATAATAGACCATTCGTGTACCGTATAAAATGATATCCATTTTGAAGACCATTTTTTTCAATTTTATTTCTACTTTTCCATCCTGAACGCGGGCCCTTGCCAAAGGAAGTGTCAAAACGTTTTAATAAAAAAAGTAATTTTTATACCATTATGTAACAAATAAATAAAACTTCATATCGTAACGTAACAAAGCCTATTTATTATTCTGTCAATTGTAGTTTTCAGTATTTTTTTTTTTTGTAAGAAAGTTATTTTTATTAATAACGTGTACATATATAATCTTATAATCATATATTTAAAAAATAAACGGTGGGAAGACACAAACATTTTTTTAGGGAGGTATAGTAACACGGTGAAAAAAATGGCAATGTATTTCAGTTCTATAAAATTATTATTCATTTATGATACAGTTGATAGCTATTTCGGCTCATGCCGTCGTCAGAACTGTGATGGCGTGAGTCGAAATAGCTATCAACTGTATCTTTAAAAAAATGTAGAACCGATATACGTTGCTATTTTTTTCACCGTGTTATTATGGAGTTCTACCAAGTGAATACCAATTCAATCAATAAAAGGTATAGTAACATAAAAAAAAAGCGCTGAGATAGCATGAAAGAAACTCTTTCTTTCTTAGTACGCACCCTTATATTTATCATATAATATTTACTGACGTATACAACAACAGGTTGAAAAAGTTTTAAGTATACTATTTTAATGTAATATAGTTTAAAAAGTACTAGAATTACATAATTATGCTCTCATTGAGTACATTGTAATAACGAAAGAACGAGGGTAGGATTGAAATAATTTAATCGCCATTCACCCTGTTTTTTGAAGTGGCTATGTCAGGAAGGGTTGAAAACTTTACTGAATCCCATTGATGTCAACATCCACTCAGTGTTATGGAAGGTACACACATAATAAAGCTACATACAATTAATATTAAAGCTCTAAAACTACTAGGGACTGCAATCAAGTATTAGAATATATTCGACCTTTTTTGATATTCGAATATTCTATTAACGATTATCATTTTAGTAATGGATTTTTTTTCGGTCATATATATTTTTTTAAGTTATGCAATATACAATTAAAAATTATGTATGATTTCTCTAAATTAAGAAAGAATACTTTTTATTAAATATAATTGCTTTAATAATAAAACATGCATTAAAGCTTGTTGGGCCGTTTGGCTTTTATATCCGAATATAAAATAAATCATTCGTTTTGAAAAACAATCCATCATTAAAATAGAATTATTAATTAACTAGATGATCAAAACCTGTAATTATATTTTCCGTTATGTTTTCGTACTTTTTTTTAAAATTTGTTTCAATTTACAAAATACTCATTAAAAGTCCGATTTATAAGTTACTAGCGTGTACCCTGCATGCGTTGCAATGCCACTCAAAAAAAAGAAACCGCGACTTTATGGATTCGCCTCGTCGGGAGCCTCTCGCCTTCCGATTGGATAAGTCAGACTTGAGGCGAGGCCGGAGCCAAATAGAACGATAAGCTTAGTTATGTTTTTCTTACTGGAATTTGACAGTGGCGGCCCTATGTGTTTTTATTTATTGGAGTGCTTTTGGATACACAATGTTTTTTGTTTTTCTAGAATGTTTGTTAGAATGTGTTTAAGAAGATTCATTAGAACCGCCATGTTTTCACTGAATTACTATATATATATCGACTCAAATTTTTTTTTATCCTGTCAATTATATGATATTCATAATGTAGGTACATATCTTATAAGAAAGTTTTTCTGCAAAGCATTTACTTTACTTAGTTTTTCGAATATTTCTTATTGCGAAGAGAAATAGAATAGATATATAGTATTTGTAAACAATGATCCGCTACTAGCACATTCGACACCATTTTTATAGAGATCGTATGAGCAATATACAATTTTAGACAGCATGTCGATTGAATTAATCAATTTATCAAACTACCGATGATTAGATTCAAACCCGTTAGTAACGGAGCCGAAGCTATCGACGTTTAATATTCATCTACGGACTCTAAAAAGCACAATAAGTATATTTTTATACTGAAAAATCTTCATTTAAAAAAGGTAACCTCACCAAGAAAGCTTATAAAAAGGATGATATTAAAATTTATAAGGCAATCTAATGCATCTAGAAAGCTTGCATATATTTCAACGTACCGTTCTGATTCTATATGCAATCATATTAACCCTTTGACTCCCAGTTATCAAAAACTAAATAGAGATTCTAATACCCAAGAAAACTGATAACATATATATGGTAGTCGATTGAATGAATGGCGGCAGGTAGAGCCTGTGCTTATACTCTGAGTAACACATCAAAGGCGTTTAACCTGAGAACTCGGGTAAATAGCGAACGGTTCAAATCGTATTGACTTACTACGAATATGTTTGTAGCATCGGCGCAGGCTAAATTAATCATTGACCAAACCAATTGACCCATGCGAAGCCTTTCCGTGTAATTCCGTAACGTCTATTGGAAGGCTATGTATGAAACATATTTGATATTCCCATCTGGCAGTACACTAGTGAAATTTAAAATTCATATATTCCGTAGAAGTGCATACAGGCTCCATCATAAAAAAAAACTATTTTAGAAACAGTTTTTTTTATCCATATTTACTACCAATGACGAGTATATATTTTTATAATGAAAGAATCATATCAGATATTTGTCTACGAAGTTGCTTAACTTATCTTTAATGACAAAAGTAATAATAGAGCAAAGACAATACTAGTGATAAAATAGCCGCTCTCTTTATGTCCTGTTTTTTAGAATCAGAAAGTGGGAGGTAATTTTTTTACATCTATAGAATAAAACATTGCTTGTTGCGAGATCTCAACGACTGTCAACCAATTGAATTGTTGTCACCTGCGATATTAAAGACATGGAGGTTTTTTATGTTGTTCGACAGTAATCTGCTATTCTTTGCTTTTAAGATGTTAACTATTACTTCTTGATGGAAAGACATGATAATTTAAATAATAAAACACATTTTTAGTACTTATTTCCACAATATATTTTTTGACTTATCTTGAATTATTATTCAGTTCATAATGCTCATGATGAGCGAAACCAGTCCTGATCAAAAATATATTGTGGGAAATAGTACTAAAAATGTGCTATTTTATTATTCAAAATATCAATTTCTCAGCCATATTTAAATACATTCGAACTAGGTGACGTAACTATATTATAAATTAAAAACAACGTATTTAAATTATAAAATCAGTGTTCAGTTGTTTTTTTGTTAATGATAACATCGTGCTACACACAAAAATATTGGAACGATGTTTTTATTGACTCTGCGAACTAAACACTGATTCAACATTATTATGAAAGCAATTTTTATGATTGATAAAAAGAGAAACATTATTTGCTTGTGAAGTCTTTTCAAATCAACACGGAATATAAAAAGCTTGTTTTGAAAGGATCATGAGCTTTACAAGTGTGGATTTATACAAATATTTTTTTATTTAAAAATGTCTAAAACGAGAAGAATACTAAAATACGTTTCCGCTTTCACTGTACGTTGTGTTTACACGGTGTAGCAATTTCAACATCGTCTAAAAATTGTATACATATAATTAAAAATCAGAAGCTTTTTTTATGATTTTAATATTTAGGATATCAATATTAACAGCGAAAAGCATGCTTATTTGATGTAAAGGTTTTTTTAATCGTAATGTTCCACCATGTCATACCTAAATTTTAGGAAACTAAGAAATCTATACTTTAGTTTACTTTTGAACTTGTAAGTGTTTGATGAGTGTTTTACAAAAAAAATATATTATATTTATTTTAAAAATGGTTTCATTGAAATATGAACACGTTGTCCTGAACAGTGGTCGCCACTCAGTGGTTATTGAACTACGAGAATATTTATTTGACTAGAAGAAGGTGTAATAGGGCCCAGGGTCCATTCACAACAAGGAGATTGAATAGAGCTTATTTGGCCTTCCTGTGAAATTATTCAGTTTTTTTTTATGTTCGACATAACATCTAATGTAAATGTGCCAAATATTAGATATCGTAAAATTACACAATATAATCTGAAAGATTTTTTTATGTTTTACTCAACATCAAGCCGAGGATGAATCACTAATTTAAATTTGAAAAACTTTCATTTTTGTATAGACCTTGAACTAAATACCATACCACTTGATCGCTGAATGAAACACCTTTACCAATAAACGACAGAACCCAACATTCTATAACAGAGTCAGAGTTCTAAAGTACTCAGTATTTGTTACAATAGACTCTTCAATTGTATAAACACTTAAATAATAAAAAATAATATTTAGAACCTACTCCACTTCTATTCCTCTCTACTATTATATAACAGAAAATACATGTATCTATATTAACGTATGCCACAAGAACTTTTCTCAAACGGTGTGCAGTAGCGAAGTAATTTTTGCTGCCATCATAATGCCAAATGTAGTACATTCAATATCCAGCTTATAAAATGCTGGTGGACTTTATTTTAGGATGTACCATAAAGTGTGGTCTGCAAATTTATATGTCTTAATTGTATTATAACTTGAAAAACTTTATTGATATTTAATGGAGAATGTTTTGCTCCTCGATAATATTAACAAGTTTTTGATTATTATAAATATTATATGGACCATATTTTGTGAGTAACATGATATCTTGTAGATCTACAGCGATATTTTTAACTTTCAACATTATTGCACCAAAAGAGGCCGTAGTAATTCATAGTCTAAATTATTACGCTCTCGTTCCAAGGTAAAGCTGTGTGATATGATAAACACTAGTTACCTAATATAAAACAAACTTTAGTCTTATCTCGAGCCTCAGTAAACAGTCCTTTAGCGTTCGTTCACCGACACGGCACAGTCTGGTATCCTTAAAGTGATTTGCCTTTCGACAACACCTCTCTAAGACTAATCGAATTCAAAACCTTTTTCCGTAGGGCCAAATAACATCCGTCCAATTTAAGAGATAAGACTTCTGCAGATTCGGGAGATTTTTATACTAAAAAGGTATAAAATGATAGACTGCTATATTTTATTCATTTCTTTATTTTATATTAATTCAATAACTGAATATCGATGACTCAATATTGACACCTTTTTGACTTACTACTACCATAAATTAAAAAAATAGTTCAACACAAAAATTATATATTGATTGAATTGGCATTCACTTGGTAGAACTCCATTATAACACGGTGAAAATTATATGTTAAATATATACTTGTTTTTTCATATATTATTAATATAAAGAGTAATAACTCAACGTATAACACTTATTTAAAGAACTGTTATAAGCGTTAAAAACGGTAGACCATTGATATAACAAAATATATATTTAATATAATATATTATCCTTTCATTAATTAAAATTTAAATCTTTTTCTTCAAAATTTGTATGCCATTTTAACGTAACAATCACGCTCTCGCATATGACATACTACAATAAAATGATATTATACTAGGTGCCACCTGTCAAATTAATTTAATATAATTAGTTATATCACGAATACATATATTCTTTATAAAAAAAGACGTCTCAAAATGAAAATATCTAATACTATTTACTACTATAAGAAGTAATTAATCGATTTTTAATTTAACTCATAGGCTTACAATTTATCTCGCACAGAGAATAAAAACGTAAAAGTGAATGTAGTAAAAAATGTACAATATTTTTCTAACATTATGTTATTCATTTTTTTCATATGCCTTAGCGGTTATTTACTGTGAATTTAATTTCAAAGATTGATATAAAAACAATTTTCGTTCCGAGTTTCATAATATTTTCAATGTCTTGCAAAAACCACTTAATATCTCGGTTGTTTCAACATAGAGTTGCTAGGTGACAAAAGGCAATGTGCTATTTCTAAATATAATAGTTTTGAAAAATGAAATTTTATCTTTCGTGCTACAAAATTTGACGTGAGACACAAAACAGTCATAGTTAGATTTAATTTTATATGGAACACTTACACGGCACGGACCTTGTTTCAGTTGGTGTCTTTAGTGTCCAAAGACTTGGAATTTAAACAGTACAAACAATACAAAAGCCTTTTATGTGACTAAACGATCCTCCTAAAAGGAAGGTTTGTGAATTCATTCACATTTTAAAATTACCAACCATATCATGTCATTCAATATTTTTTTCTATAAATCCAAACCATGAAATAAGAAAATCGTTAATTGAAACCTCAGCCTCCACTCACGCATGATCTATTACAACGTACCGCAAAAACATTCGATTAACATCCCAAAATTTAAATAATATAATACATATCTGAAGATGCCAAATGGCATGAAACCCGAGTCGTTAGTGATAAAACATATGGAATCCTACAAATTTTATAAATGATATTGAAATTGCTTCAAGCACCTTCAGTCAATATCATAAATTAAATTTAGTTCAGCTTAGTGAGCTTTTAGGCTTTGTCAAAATTACAAAAATGATTGTAACAAAAGCATGTGTATATTTCAAAGATTATATTTTTTTTTGTTTTCTGTCATAATATTTTAGAATAAAATTCTTACTTTTTTTGTACTTTATATTAGTCAAAAATAAACATAGCCCCGAGCTTTGAATGTATTAATTGGTGGCTTACTGTTACAATTATTGCCAAAGTTCAAGGCCAGCACACACATATTATTTCGCTGATTTTCGGAACCATTAATTACACTCTTAATATTACCCAACATTATATTAATATGCCAGTGAAATATATTAATTATGTATCTACTTCGTTATAACTTCAATTGTAGCAACACTCGTGAAATATCGACAAAATTCGATATATATTATTTAATGATTCTGAACGTTAATTTCCAAATAAATATATTACTAGGAATACATATGGTTATTAGTATTTTAAATTAATAATATCAATAATTAGTTGAACGTATATTGTTTACACATAATTATTATAAAATAAAAAAGGCCTTCCAATTCCAGTTTCTCTTAAAGTTAAGTCTGAAAAGCTAGCCCAATTTCATCTATTTGTAATATTCAAGACCATTTAAATTATTGATAAGTAACAAAAAATAGTTTGTCGGGCATTATTTGTTTTTAAAAAAATTCAAATTTTGAATATGTTTTTGATCTATTGTAGAAAGTTTTTTGTAATTTCTTTACAGATTTTTTATTCATTTGAAAGTGGTTTTTTATTCAGACTACTTATAACGATAATGAACATACAGAGGTTCAATTAATTATATAAGCGCTTAATACCTCAATTAATGATCGAATATTATCTTTCAAATCTTTCATATAAACCTTAAATATACTACCAAATAACTTCTCAATATATTTTCAATTGAATTGTTTGTCTGAGACGAAATAATCTTTGCAATTTTAATAGAAATAATTATTTATTTAACTGTATATAAGAAGACGCTAATAATATGATAGAACTGTGTTTATATTTTCTTCTCTAATTTTGGAAGTAGCTTCTCAAATAAAATTTGATGTGTTAGTTATAAATACAATTTGCGTTAATAAAAGATTTTATTCTATTTTCCCTTCTAAATACGATTAATATATAATTTATTTGAGAAAACAGTAAAGGAATAATGGATAAATTTTAATTAACGTTAATCGTTCGTTACTAATGTGTAAAATAAATATTCGAATTTCGAATACTTATTGACTTTCAATATATTAACTGTCACTATTTTAACTAATTAATAATTAATGGGAACATATTGCATTTAATAAATGTGGATTTTTTTTTTTAATCTCACTTGATAATATTGCCAATGGGTGTGAATATCTAAACTCCTATTGGTCTTTTGATTTGCAATTATTTTGATTACAAATTGTAACTAAGATGTCATAAACATTTTATTCGGAAACTATTTTACTAATGTAATATATATATATATATCATCATCAGCCGGGGTCGATCCACTGCTGGATGAAGGCCTCCCCCTGTTTTTTTTTTCCGGGGGGGTTTGGACATAGCAACACCACGCTGCCCAGGCGGGTTGGTGTTCGGTTTTCTGTCTGGGTTTTCCTTCCCATAGCCAAGAGAACACGGCACTCGGTGTTCCCGAGCGGTCACCCATCCAAGCACTATCCGCGCCCAATATTGCTTAACTTCGGTGATCGCACGAGAGCCGGCACTTACAACGTGGTACGGTCGTTGGCATATATATATATATATGATTACGTGTAAATTATTTGTCAGTTTTAAACCATTAATTGTGTATTATTAGTGATTAATTTTGAATTCGTTATTGAAACTTCGTTTTTTAGAATTCACATTCAGCCCTTATTATAAATGTGTAATCAAATAATGTTTTTAATATTCAAGAAAAATATCTATTACACCATTAAAACTAATAAATTCTCATGATTGTGTTGTATGGAATTTAAATAAGCAAAATGTATTTAATGGGTCGAGTAACATTTAATATCTATCCAGTCGCTTAATATATTATTGATTGAATTGGCATTCACTTGGTAGAACTCCATTATAAAACGGTGAAAAAAATAGCAATGTATTTTAGTTCTACAAAATTATTATTTTTTAAGATATAGTTGATAGCTGTTTTGGCTCACGCCATCGTCAGAACTATGCTTAAACGAACATTTGCTTCTTTTATATAGCTTCGTCTATATATAGCTGTGTAGAAAAGGTACACAACACATCTTCTCTCCTGTTTTAACGACTTAGCTTGTTTCTTGCTCGCAATAAAACAAAAAATTGTAAATGAAACTAAAAAGGCGCCAATATCAATAAGTTTACATATGGCACGGAAATAGTACCCGTAGCGGGTCAAGCAATGGTGATCGATGTGTACTTTTTTTTTTAGATTAACAATTCGCTAATCACGTTATATAGGAATCACATAATATAAATTCAAACTCGGCGCCTAAGTGTTTGCATCTTTGCTATAAAGGTTGGAAGACGACGGCTTTAGGACAGCTGGAAATCAATAGATATCAACTATTACAAAGGATTCTTAACGAACAAACTAATATATGTCGATCGCCATTGTTTAAAAAATAGTAATTTTATAGAACTAAAATATATTGCTAATATTTTTCACCGTGCTTAATATATTTTATAATATATCATGTCATTCAATGAACAGTATTTATATAATTTATTATATTTTGAAATACCAAAATAAATATATTCAATTGGAATCTCGTACGATACCCACGCCAAACACAGCAAGTTTCAATACAATAATATTATGCACTTTCAATAGAATAAATTTCGAAAACTAAAGCAAGCTAACAACCTAGCCTTAGTTCAACGCTAACCTATTTTGCGACCCCGCAATGAAATACCCATTAAAGTCTTTTATCGTTTATCTACATAGAACTTCCGCTATTACTGATATTTAAATAGCGGGTTTTGAAAGACGCGCGGTTCGTTTTTTTCCGAAAGCCTCAGCAGAAAATGGCATTCGTTCGCTGCATACTTAAAATTTTTGAAGGTTGGCAGAGAAAACAAATTCTCAAAAAAAAACCCCATAAGAAGCTAGACATAACCAAATTGCCTGTGTTTTTTTAAACGCTTTGCAGAACGCATAATAAACATGCAATTTAATTAAATACTTGGCAGGGTGAATTTTTTCATTTTCAATTTTACCTTTCTTTTAAAATTCTATGGCTTAAGAAAAGGTGACTGTGTTTTGAAGCTTCGGGGCTTTGGGAAAACGGCGGTCATTTTTTTATTTTGAATGACATACTTAATTATGAAATAAAACTGACACAAAAATGTTTTATATTCATCAAACTTTAACATTGGAATAAAGTTCTCTTTACAAAATAAATATATTCAGTCAATCAAAAATGCTTCAGTTCATTAAATTAAATGGTGAAGTAACTCTTTGTCGACTTTTTGAGATATTCCTGTCGATATTGCAGTGTAATATAAATCAAAAGAAACGACAGCTCTTGAAAATATAATTCGTAAAGAGATTGCATTAAAAAATGTCTTCTTCGTTTTAAAATACATAGGTTCAATAGCAAGGATTTTCAATGTTTAAATTAAATTAAAAACTTAATTACAAACAAAAATTAACAATAATCAAAAATGTTCACTCAAGTTTTTATTTTAGAAGAAACGTTAAGTTTATTTATTGTATATTAAAGTTTCAAAAGAAATTCATAAAAAATCATAATTAGAAAAATAAATGAATTTATTAACGTGCATGGATATTTTTATTAAATATAGAGAAAACAGTACTATAAATAAGTATACATTTTTTACTGTTATGACATTATTTTAAATAATAAAAACACATCTTTTAGTACTTATTTCCACAATATATTTTTTGATCTGGGCCGGTTTCGCTCATCGCAAGCTGATAATGCTTTATTAATTTAAAGTTATGATATGAGATACAAAAATTATTGATTGATTTGGTATTTACTTTTAAGAACTCCAATTCAACGCGGTGAGAAACTAGCAATGTATTTTAGTTATACGAAAAATTATTAAGTATAAAATTGATAGTTATTTCGGCTTACGCCCTCGTAAGAACTATGTTTTAAACGTATGTTTACTTATCTATATCTCGATACAACGTATTCTCACTTCTAATATCCTTGTTTTATATTATTATGAAAATAAAATATTGAAAACGGCAAATTGGTTTAGTACATTCCTTGAAATGAGAGTTAGTCTGAGTTATTTTAACAGTCTCTAGATGCTATGCGAAAAAGTTTATTTTCAAGTGTTTCTCATGAAGAATTTTGCTTCTTGATTCTTTTGTTCTATATAATTCAACTATCATTGTATGTTATGCAAAACTTTTGATCATCGGCCGCGGAAAACCAACAAACGCGATCTTGGAATAAGTTCTTATTTTTTGCTTCATACATTCTTTTTTGCTTTTATTTCTGCTTTATATCATCGCTTTATCGTTTTACGTTTTCATCCGTTAGAAAAGTAATTTTCTTTGACAAGGTCTCAACGTTCTAATTTCAAATTTGCATTCGAATTGAATCAACGTCATCTCATGTTATCTGCAAAATGGTGGTGCAAAATTTATGATGTAATTCGCATTAATTAAAAGTCTTTATACATATTATAAATGCTCTCGAGCAATTTATGTTAAATAAATAGGTAATAGACATTGTTCATGCGCCCAAAAAGTGACCACTGTGAAAACATTGGTCTCTTTGTAATTCCCACCTGGCATTTCAACCAAAAAACGGAGGCGTTTTTGTTATCTAGATATGCAAATAGAAAACATTACGGGGGCTTAATTGAACGTAGGTTTACATGGCTTATTAAGCCATTAATTGCGTTTATTAAAATCACTACGTGCTAACTTAAGCCAAGTCGAGTGCTGCTTTAATAGTGGCATATTTGTGATTAATGTAATTCAGTTTGGGATAAAAGTAACATTAACATTTCTGAACAATGTTATAAACTAATCTTTTTTTGCTTAATAAATAACCAAAAATATATTTCTGTCGTAAATGTATTGTAATATTTACGGAGATTCACTTGTAGAGAATTATCTTTTAATCTTGTAATAAATTATACGATTGACCAGTTTATCATTGTATTCAAATAATAAAAACTCAATGTATTGTTTTAATGCTCGAAATGAGATAAACTGGTCCTGATCTTAAAAATATTAAAATTTGTAAAAGTAATATTGTGTTTTTATTATTTTAATTTCATGCCTTTCCAACAAAAAGTGCCCGTGAATTCTGTATAAATGATTATATCTTCATGAATGAAAAATGTTAAAAGCAGAAATCTACAAGATCTAGTAAAAGTAGAGAAAACTCGTGTTAAAACATAATCTGACCACCGAATAAAATACTTCAATAAATCTAGGAAAACATGAAACAATATAAGACTTCTTGAAAATATACACATCAAAGAAAAATATCATTTTCACAACAAGACATGAAACAGTATCAAATGATTTTTTTTTTTTTTGAAAATGAGCGAAATAACTCATGCAAAGCTCATTCCAAAGCTAATCGCAAGTAACGTTGATTTTTGTTTTTATACAAAAGTAAAACCGGATAACAAAATATTCTTAGGGAACGCTCATTCATAAATATAGATTTGAATCAATGTCTGCCAGAAACGACTCGTTAAATATAATATTAATAATTATTTATATTTCTATGACAGTTGCAGCCCTCTTTCAAAAAATGTAATCTTTATTTACGAGCGGAAATTAGTATACAAAAATATTAACGATGATTAAACTTAACTAAAAATCGTAGTTTGCTAAATAGTACAAGGAAAAAACGATTGAAAAAAATATGAATTGTAACATTCAAACGTGTTTATAAAATTTGAAATTGTAATTTATGATGAAAAGGTGTGTTTATTTAACGGTGTGTTCTCTTTTACAGATGACACATCAGGACGTTCGGGTGGTTCAGGACGTGAAAGCTCAGCACCCGTTCCGTCATCCACAATCAGTGTTCCATCCGTCGTGACATCGACCCCAGCTTCTCCAGCGTCACCGCGTCTCCTGACAGCTGCTGACGCATCGCGAAGACTTAGAAGAGACAACGAAAGACTAAGGGGAGAAGTCGCCAGACTGAGAAGGCTCGTTGTTGCCGGAGCCGAACGCGGAGAAGCAGGCACCGCTCTGCTCGCCGCTGCTAACAGCGGAGCGGGTAGCGGCGCGGGCAGCGGAGCGGGCAGCACAGCGGGTAGCGGAGCGGAAAGTGACGCGCCTTCCGAAGGAGGTGATGCTGCCAGGATACGAACTTTAGAGGCTGAATTGAAAATGGCCCGCGAAGCTGTTATTGGTGAGTAGTTCTTAATACTTAAAGGATATAAAAACTTTACAAATATGAAAAATGAGAAGATATAAGAATTTTTATCGGTAAACTTACATAATGAACAGTGAAATTTACATAATTTTTATTTTATTCACTGACAAATTTAAGTTTTACTAAGATTTAAATCAATTGAAACACAGCATAATAAAAACGCATTTTTGAGTACTAGTATTCTCACAATCTATTTTTCGATCAGGACAGGTTTTGCTCATAGCAAACATTATCAACTGACACATTGTAAGTACTTAAAAATGTATTTTTATTATTTAAAATATCATACGCTTCCATCAAGAAGTGGCAGTTAACACTTTAAAAATGAAAGTACATAAATTATTTAAGACAGCAGTGCTGTAATAGAGTTTATAAATATTTTATTTGACTAGCTTATGATATCCATTATAGGATTCTTTCTCCCGTAACAAGAATATGTTCTCTTTTAACTTATAAATGTTAATGAATAATGAAATATTACAAAACAGTTTTGATATTTTAGTTTTTGTTTCCACAGTTGTAAATTAAAAATTTCCAAAATTCCCAATTGGGATCGACCATTTTTTGGTTAGTGATTGTCTAGTCGTACTGGGCAGATTATATATATATATATACGAATTAATCTTACCTTTTTGGACTGAACTGCCATTTACTTTTTTAGACTCTATAAATTTACAAGATTATAACTTTACTATTTTAGCTTCACTTAACCAAATCTGTGTGTTGATCAGCAAATATTATGTATCTGTTTCAACGTAGAATAAAAACAGAGTGCTATTTCTTATAATTTTATTTTATAAAAAAAAATATTATATTAGAAGACTAACGTACATTATTATGATAGTTGTTAACATATACGTCTTTAAATTTGTAGTTTATTTATCTTTTTACATCCAAATTCAAATGCATCTATTGAAAGCTGTAATCTGCTAATTTCCATAAAAATCAAATGATCGGAATTTCATTCCTTCTGTAAATGTCAACGATTTTAACGGCGTTTTTTAAGCCCCTCATGAAAGACGTTACTAAGTACCAATAAATCTTCGAAACGATTCGAGTTCTCAATAAAAAGTTTGATCTACCGGAACGGCGTAGCCTCTATTCATCAGAGTTCCCCGGAATCCTAAAACGAGGACATAAAAGATTTTCCTGCTTTTGAAAACGTTAGCGCTCTAAATCTTTTAATGTTATTTCAATTCGTACGGATCACATACTTTTCCTTCACAATACCAGAATTATTACTGTCATTGTTTAGATGTAATGTTTATTTGATCATACCAAATCGGCAACAACTCACTGCACCCAAATTATTTTTCAAATCACTTTATGAAGTATATCCTTTATAGTGTAGTGAAAAGGGCGACGTTATGATGATACTACGTTATGCAAGACTAGGCATCCATTCAAAATTTGAGGTTAGGTTTTTCAATTGTGTTGTCCAAAATCAGCAAAATTTACCACTTTTATATACGACAACATATTGGTCATTGACCGTAGATAAGTCTATCAGAAAAGTTTAAAACGCTCTAATAAAAGTAAACATTACATTTTTTTTTTACTCTATAGAACTAATGGCTGTAATAGTATTTTAGTCTTATGATAAACATGTATACAAAAAAGAATTCAAAATAATTATTTAAGTCATATATACGCTGATTTGGAGGCCCCAAGCGCATTTCTCTTGCGATTATGGGATTATCCGTCAATGATCATATTTAATATATACCTATCATTTGTATTCTGAACCCCTTTGAAAAAAAAGACATAAAAGGCAATCTTAGTTGAAAAACTTTGGTTAATATACCTTTATTATGAACCCATAAGATCTACTGTGGAATAAAAACGGATAAAAAAATGAAAACAGAACATAGTGTTGTAAGTGAAGTAAAAATAATTGTTTGTGTAAGTGGCTTCCACCTGATATAAAACAATGACATTATATTGCAATTGTCAAATATATTGCGAACAGCCAAAATTCAATCTTATGAATCATATTTTCTTATGTCAGCAAAATGAATTCAGTCTTTCAATAAACGTATAGAAATCAAAAAACTATGACAGAAAAATCTTGCTACATGCACAGATTATCAAATGGCGTAGGTTTATGAGTAATGAGTATATATTGATTTTGTAATACGCTTCAGATTTAGAATATTAAGAAAAAAGTATGTTACTTATATAGCGAAAATTTTATCAGTTTTGTAGCCTTTTCTGCATATAAGTAAAACGGATTTTTGAATATTAAATGCAGATATAAAATTACACATGCTTTATCACTTACGACCCGGGTAATGTCTTTTGCCAGTTTTTTTTACATCCGTGTGATTAAGTGCCTGAAGATGCCGAATGTGGAGTCATACAAAACTTCAACAATTCAAATTAGATATTGAAATTTTATCAGGAACTTTCCGTCGGTAACATAAATTAAACACACGGTGAAAAAATAGCAATGTATTTTAGTTCTACAAAATTATTTTTTAAAATATAGTTGATAGCTATTTCGGCTCATGCCATTGTCAGAACTATAACCATCGTCAGAACAATAGTTCTGACGATGGCGTGAGCCGAAATAGTTATCAACTATAATTTAAAAATTAATTTTGTAGAACTAAAATGAATTGCTATTTTTCACCGTTTTATAATGGAGTTCTACCAATAAAATTCCCATTCAATCAATATATTTATACACTTGATTGATAGGGTATAAAGTACCATAAAGTTATTGACTAAGTTCTTAATCGCTAGATAAACTAAAAAGCAACAAAGTTGGTTTAATGACAGTATTGAAACATAAATTATTATACACATCATTCTTCGTCTAGAATAATAAGTCGCTTTGTTCAAATTACACAACACTTTTGAAGCTTTAGAAAAAGCCATCACTATCACTTCATCTTTATCATACGCAAAAGCAAAATCACTAAGTGAAAATGTATAGGAGCATATTTCTCGGCGTAAAATTCGTTCCCCAAAAGGTCATCTAAGGGTGGCTAATGGATGTGTCACGTAAGTCATCAGTGAGGGTGCTTTAAGGCTTTAAAGGATCTGAAATGTCATTCAAAAGCTCGACGTGACCTGTTCAAACTTAAAATTTACCACCTACCTACAGTATTCTCTCGACCCGAGTGATATGGTGTTTCCGTTTATAATTCAAGGGCGGAATTTAATATTGTCAAAAATGATTAATATTTTGTGATAAATATTTTTTATATTTTTATAAATAAATTTTCAAACAAATAAATCTTCTTTTTTTATTCTATATATATAATTTATTATAAAGTTCAGTTATTAGTCAGTTCTGTTGCATCCGTGTGATGGAATACCTGAAGATGCCGAAGGGCGAAAACCGGGTTGTTTGTGACAAAACATGTGGAATCGTACAAAATTGCAACAATTCAAATTTGATATTGAAATTCCATCAGGCACCTTCAGTCGATATCATAAATTATATCAATAACGCTAGTACGGCAAGATTGACTGAACTTTATAATAAATTAGTGTTAATAAATCTTCAATATTTATAAAAAGTAATACAATAAATTTACGATAAATTTATTAAATAATTTCATAAATCCGACTTTTCGTTACCGTTTATTCAGTACAATTTGATGTAGATTATATAATAATATATTCCAATGACTTAATAAATTATTGCGGACCTCAAAAAAAATCTCATACTTTAATGTAAAAACAAAATAAATGAGGATTTTAAAAATCCCATTAGACACGTGCGACATTAGATTAATTCGACGTAATTAAGGAACATGGCATAATTTTTGTTTTAATTTTTGTTCATTATTTTTTGTGACATAAGATAAATTATGGGAGGCACAAAAATATTAGAGGTATACTATTTACGGCAATCGCTACAGAAATATT
This sequence comes from Himalopsyche japonica, assembly GCA_028555115.1. NCBI lineage: Eukaryota > Metazoa > Arthropoda > Insecta > Trichoptera > Rhyacophilidae > Himalopsyche > Himalopsyche japonica. The sequence continues at coordinate 570,956 of JAHFWJ010000535.1, read as the reverse complement.
TCCGTCGTCATTTCAGTTTTTCAGCATTAACACGAACCACTTCTTAGCTAATTAAAAATAATAACATGTTTAATATATATTAACGTTAATTACTATGACATAAAATCTATTAATACCTCCGAACGATCAACACATTGAACAAAAAGAATACTTAGTCAGCTGACATTATCCATTTTGAACGGTATTCATAATTTATCATAAAATATACAATTGTCTTAGCTGCATACTTACCAAGAAAAAAATATCTGTTTCTTTAGTCATTACGTGCAATACATTACATATCGCTAAAAAGATTAATTTTTATATTGCTGAAGACGAGCGAAACCAGTCCTGATCGCAATTTATTAAATTTAGAAACTATATAAGACACAAAAGTTTTTTTCCTCGTTAAATTCATATATCTGAAAAATAAATATATGTGTATATAGATATATATATATTTAATAGAGCATTTTTAACCCGGTGAAAAAATAGCAAATTATTTAGTTCTACTAAATTTATAATATGTATCGTTGATAGCTATTTTGGCCTACACCTTTATATGAATGAACTCATAATAATCATTTTATAGAATTTATATACATTGCCATTTTTTCACCGTATGATAATGAATTTCTACCAAGCAAATGCCAAGAAAACTTTTAGACACAGAATATCGATTCAAATAGTTTTTTTTTTGTTGTATGAAACCGTAATTATATCAACTTATCTGAGTGAAAGTCGAATGAACATTCTTTTCGAAAAAAATAAGCTTAAACGTAAAGTCTAAGTAATGTAAAGGAGTGTAAATGAAAAGTTCATTCACCTTCACAGTAAAAAGTAAAGAAATGATAAGCGAACAATAAATAAAATATTCATTTAAGCCTAAAATTAAATGTGAATTATTTGTGTATTGTATAGTAATTAATAACAGTGTTGCATTTTGGTGACAAATTAACCGTTACAAAAAAGATTTTCGTGTCGCCATTATTTGATAAGCAGAACCTCACGCTTTCGTAATTAACCAAGGAAAAGGAAACAACGACAGAAGCATGCAAGATTACAAGAAAAATATTAAAAGAATTTTAATCGTCGAAAAAGGAATTCAGTCTATCGTTTTGAGAAGTATTTTATTTTGTAAAAATAGTTTATTACTGTTGTTAATAATATGCCAATAAGTGTGACAAAAATAAGCAAAATATTTTTCGTAACTATTAAAATCGAAATACTGCACGCATTAATAAATGTTGAAATTTTATTTAAAATTTCTATATGAGAGTTTGATTTTTATATTTGAAACAATCATTTAGATCTATTATTTCATACACAAATATAAAACATTGCTTCTTTTTATCGAATATGTCCACTAAAACATAGTTTCTCAACCGGTGGTCCGCAAAGATTTTTGGATGAACCGAAACCATTGAATTTTATGTTAAATTATTTTCAAATTATATTTTTTATTGCTGTGTATTATTTTGAGTGAAAAATCAATCATAAAAATATTTATTATTTAATTCCAGCGTTGATGGCCCGCAAAACATTTTTGGATTTTTTGTGGTCCGTGGATGCATAAAGGCTGAGAAACTATGTTGTAAAAGATTATTTAATCATAACCAAATTAAACAATTTTCATCGGATCTTCGACCTAAAACTCCGCCTGCAAGAAAGATCAATCAAGTTTACATTACTCGATACTTTAGTTAAATAAAAATTTTCAAGCTAATAAATTTCCGAATTCGACAATACATGTATTAAAGTTCGTTTATACAGTGAAATCGAAAATACCGTAGTATCGACCATACTTCCTAAAAATGCCATCTGGATTGACAGTATATATTTTTTTTCTTTTTGGACGTTTATCTTTGTGGATTTACAACGCAGTTTTTACTTGAGCTGTGCTTAAAATAATTTTAAGAGATTTTCATGAACGTAAAAAGGGTCTTTCAAACTCTTGATCGCAAGCTTACGAACATAAAACTACGAAAGTGTATATTCCGAAAAACGTGATGGTCAAGTCTTTTTGAATCAGTTTGATATTAAGTAACATTTGAAATAATCTATAACATGTTTGTTGTGTATAAAAGTACCATAAAATACATTTTGATAACGATAAAAGAAAAAACAAATACATCTATCTATCAGCACAAATTTCGCTCATTTGAGAATATAGGATGATTATTGTCATTTTGTTTTAAGCCGGTCACTTTTGTTGAAATTGTTTGGAAATAGTCGATGTTTTTATATATTTTTTAAATGTTATGTGTTTAACTAGAAGCTAACAATTAATCCCTTGAATGCGATAAATGATGTATGAATTCTGAATAAGTTCAAATATATTGAATTTTATATCAGAATATAATATATGAAATTTGAAATATATAAAAAAAATCCATTCTATTATCATGGACACTTATTTAATGGGTGTTAATTTGGAGTGACGGTTTGCTATAAACGCCAAATAGTTTGTTTGTCAAATCATGTGACAAAAGCTCGCTGTGTTATTTCATTTGTTTTGCAATGAAAGCTCAACTGCTGTTCTAATGATTGTCACGTTTTCTCTCACCTTTTAAAGTGCTCATACCTCGTCTGAGATCGAAGTACGATACCGCATACGGTGTCTCTTGACTGTCAAGCAACGTTGCTTTTTTAACCCGTTTAAAATTGCTCTACGTTTTTTTTATTGTTTTATGTTAAAACTCATCTCTTCTAAATCGCTTTGAAATATCAAGCGATACAAAATATGCGTCAGTGGGTTCTGACTGAGGTCTTTCAAGCCCTCCGTTTCACGATGAAGATTCGTTTCTCTTTAAAAATTTAAATCTACAAATGTTTACCGTCTGGGAAACGATTTCGCCAACTGCTTTCGGATTTGTCTGCGCCTTATCAAGGGCATTGCGTACAATGTAAATTTAATATTCTTAAGAAATTTTCAATATTCATTTACGCAAAATGCGAGCGCTCTTCAAAATAATTAAGCTTTCTTTTGTTTAATTAAACCTTTTCATTTAGTTAAATGAAACAAATCAAAGATGATTGTTTGTGTCTTTCAAAAATACACACACATAGTTAAAGTCATGCTTTTTTTTATTTTTTCTCTGTGTTTTTTTTCATGGTTTTGGTGCCATGGAAATTTTTTAGGAAGACGAAAAACTGCAGGTAGCACTAATAACACCGGCGACACTTCATAAGGGCGTGGGAACATATGTATTTAGATAACATATTTTGTGGCCCAAGCTGTCCGCGACCTTAAAATTACATTTAAGATAATAAAATATCATTGATGAGAATAGTGAACAGAGTACGAGTGATATAATAAGCCTTCAATCTGGACCAGTGGTTCTCATGTGCGGCCACTAGAGGATTTTCCTGCGGCCATCGACAGCTTAAAAGAAAATTTAAAAAGTTTCGCGACCTCCGCTTTCCCATGACTGACATATTAAGGGTTGCTCATCGATTGGCGAAATTCTCTTTGAGGGGTTACGTTTACCGTATACGTACGTTTATTTATCTTGCTCAACAAATAGAGTAAAGAAAATTTGATTTTCTGAAAAGAAACAATTGTTCATAACAATGAAGCCAAAATCAATTTTCAGTCAACATTAGCATTGCTTTAGAAAGTCGTGATAACCAAAACGCTATGCTATTACAAACAAAACTGAATTAAGAACATTTGGTGATGTATAAGTCGTATTTTCAATAAAATCCGTTAGTCCTCTAATATCGGGCAACAAATTCAGTTTCCAGCTTGATTTTGGCCGTCAGTAACAGCTTAGAAGACATATAAATAGACTTGCATGTGTAGGAGTTTGTGATTGTTGATTTCTGTGATCAGAAATAGGTGACTGATTGTAGTCTTCCGTGATCCTATACTGGCTATATAAAATGTATTTTAGTTCAGATGAGGGCACAAGCCAAAATAGTTATCAATTATATTTCCTATAAATTTTGTATAATCAAAATAAATTGCTATTTTTACACCGTGCTATATACCAAGTAAATGCCTATTCAATCAATAATCTAATAAACTCGATAATAAGGTATAAATAATGAGCTAAAGCCGTTTCGTCAATCTATCTCATAAATATAACTGTCTCAACATAGTTCTAATTGTTTAACGATGACGATTTCTAATTGATGTGAAAATAGACTCTTAGTGGATCATCTCAAAATAGTTATAATTTTTTTTTTGAGAATTAACTGGCACTCAGTCACTTGGTGACAAAGGAATGAAAGAAATGTTTAGCATAGTACTTCTTGCTAGCCATTATACACGCCGTTATTTAAGATGAGTGAAGAATCATAAAAACATTACAAATTTCCATGCTTTTCGAAACACATACATACATCGACTTCATAAGAAAATTATTAAAGTGTTTTCTTCTATTCACAACACCTTTTCAAAATTTAGTTCATACAAATAATTTCCGTAAACGAATAAAAACCTAAAATTCTCTTCTAAGTTCAGTCCGACATTTCCTTATATATATATATCCCTTTAGATGTATAAATTGTTTATCTCATATTTTACGCTTCTCGATTTATTTAAAAGACTGGGTGTCAAAGTTGAGATCACAAATGTTTTTCGCTGTATATAAATATAAAAAACAGCGAAATAGAAACACTTGGGAAAGGAAAAAAAAGGTTGGTAAAGATTTGAAATCTCAATATGGCGTCGCTATTATTTATTCCAATGCGATGTAACTTTTGGCAACAACTTTTGTGAGAAAAGGAAAAACTCAGAAGACAATATGCACATATATTTAAAAGTTCAACGTACATTTTGTCGAATGTTATCAGTGTTATACATAGAAAACACCTTTTTGATTTTTAAACATGTTGAATTTTTTACACATATTAAGTTGTCTTCAATAATTTACTTTGTATAGCCGAAGATGAAAATCTATTTGAGATGCAATTTACAAAATTTAAGGAACACATTTTGTAGCATTTCATATTTTATCTCCAATAAAACAATCGAGTTTTTTGATAATATATATTATTTAAATATAGTTGGAAATTTAACATCCTCTCCCATTTATCAAAAGGTAGGAATTTGCTTTGTAATATATGAATTGGTCAAAATTTTTGCATTTTGATAGTGATCAAAATTTGATAATAACAAATGAAAATTTTCTATTCACTTTGATTCAAATATTAGCTTTGGTTTTATTGACTAATTTCTGGGTTTAAAATGTGTGACAGGTTAAAAAAAAATGAATTAACATTTTTATCACTTTTATGGTGTTAACTGTCACTTCTTGATGGAAAGGTATGATATTTTAAACAATAAAAACACATTTTTAGTACTTTCAGTTGATAATGCTCATGATGAGCTAAGCCGGACATGATCAAAAAAAATGTTAAAAATGTGTTATTATTATTGAAAAAAAAAATATGACAACATATATTTGCTAGATTAAAATTTGACTTAACTTTAAATAACGTATTATTAACAAGCGTGTATCACTGACCTATAGAATCAAATATTTTAGAAAACATTAGTAAATTGTAAAAGTATTTTTTCAATAATTGAAACATATTTTTAGTTCTATTACCACAATACATTTTATAATCACAACCGGTGTCGCTCATCGCAAATATGGTCATATAATGCTTTGAATTAAATTAAATTTATAAAAGTACTTTATATTTTAAATAATATAAAATGTACTATTTTCACAGTATGTTTATGATCAGAACAGATTACATTCATCGAGAGAATGAGAAAGACAATAAGAAAAATGAGTACTGATCATAAATATATTGGGGAAACTCTAAAAATATGTTTTTATATAGTGAAGATTGTGTTCAAACGAGTTTTTTCAGAGATTCGATCCTACGGTAAATTTGACAGAAGAAAACACTGGAGCGAAGGAAATACTGTAACATTTAATACTAAAGCATATGCGCGGTTAACCGCTATGTTCTGAAGTTCCACGTTCAGTCACAAATATAATATACAATCACAAATAAAATAACATGAATGAAGTTTTTTATAAAAAAAATATGTCACTCGACGTAAAAGATGGAGTGAAAAAAAATCACTGTTCAAAATTGATATTAACTCACAAACCAGCGTGACGTTACATAAAACACGAAACGCCTTGAAACTATTAAAATATATATATGATATATGACTGTACAACTAAGCCAACGACCATACCACGTTGTAAGCACCGGCTATCGTGCGATCACCGAAGTTAAGCAACATTGGGCGCGGATAGTGCTTGGATGGTGGGTGACCGCTCGGGAACACCGAGTGCCGTGTTCTCTTGGCTATGGGAAGGAAAACCCAGACAGAAAACCGAACACCAACCCGCCTGGGCAGCGTGGTGTTGCTATGTCCAAACCCCCCCTGAAAAAAAAAACAAAAAAACAGGGGGAGGCCTTCATCCAGCAGTGGATCGACCCCGGCTGATGATGATGATTATGATATGACTAATTCCAATCATATATGTTGGCCATAAAATATCAGATAGTAAATTGAAATATTGCACCAGAAAAACCCACTCATTTTTATAATAAGATAAGACATGGTTTTGGCACAAAAAACGTAAAAGAAGAAATTGTCATTAAAAGTTATGGAAAGGAAGTGAAAATAAAACATTAACGACAAAGTTAGCTCACTAAAGTAAGGTGCAAACTGTAAAACTGGCATAAAAAATTCTCCAAGCTCTGCAGATTTCTGAAACAAAAATGTTTTTAAATTATGTGAATTTTGCACTTAGAGACGACTCAGACGTAGTTTGTTAACTCATATTTCTCACTAGTTATATGTATTTGTTTTTTATGTTATTTTCTCACTTCCTTAGTTGATCATAACTACTCTGGATCAAATTTCCCGCATAGATATATCGAGCCTGTGTTAATGTCAAAATAAATGTCGTCTTATTTAAATGAAATAAATAAATCTCTTTCAAATGTTTATTTTTATTTTAACCTTTCTACGTATACTTTCATATTTTTTTGAGTATAAAATTAATAGAGTGTTAAGATCTATGACGCGTTAGCATCAGAGCTTCTCAGATCTTTTTTCATATTTTATTTATAGATTTGTTTTTTTTTTATAATTGTGCCATTGTAGACAAAGTCGCTGTAGAGCTGAGCAATCTACAGTGAATCCGGTTCACATGGACAAAATATGTATAATAACCATATCTATCTTACCAATTACCACACTCACACAAACATACGTAAATATCTATAACCTTCTTTTATAGATCAGTAATTTTTTTAAGTTCATTTTCACGAAATCTTGGAAGTAGATTATTTTAAGAAACTTGAAAATTATTTTAAGAAAATATGTATCCAGGTAGCAACAGTCAAAACACGACTGACTGTTAAGCATAATCGCAAGAAAAACGACATTAGTTTTGAGAATATTACAATAGTTTTAAGTTAAGCCTGCAGAGATATGCGATACCCGTTATCGGTTTAAATGTACGATGAAATATATTTATATGACGCCTTTCTAAATTTCTCGTAAAATGCACTTATTACGCTTTTTCCGTGATCTAACGATGAAGATGCTAAAAACGACCATGTTAGAAATATATATATATTTACACATAAATTGCTTTCAGATATTCAGTATGCTAGGTGTTATACGAACCTGATAAAAACATCCGCCCTTTTCTCGCAATACCGCGAAAAGCTCTGAAATTAAGTGAGGCCTTTGTTGACGTACTGGCAGCCTACCATTGCCTATACGAACACGTTCATTAATTTGAAAGAAAGAGATTGAAATACTAGTCACTAAGCAGTGGCCGTTGAACTGATATGATTCAGTTGGCATTAGGATAATCTATTATGATTCCCAACGCTCCATATAAGAGCGAACATGGTTTTGTTAAGTATGAGGGTTTATAATACGTAAACATTGTCTTGATTTATATAATTAAAATATTACATCATATTAACTAAATTTTAAATATGTATACATACCACTCTCTTTAGTAGAATCGACGCAGTACATTGAATTAACAAGGCATAAGAGCATCTAAAAATGAATACAAATTATTCATATTCAACATCCATCAATGTGCATTATTATTGTAAAATAAGACAAAAATGTAAGAACTGTAATGTTACATAGAAGATTTAATTATTTTTAAAAATGTACAATATCATTTAAACAATCACTGAAATAAGGAAAAGTGTGAGCTTTCAGATATTGCATTGAAAACAATTAAAATACAGATAAGGCTTCTTAACTTTATAGTCTAATATGATAACATTGAAATGAATAATAAATTCAAAATCATTTTTTTACTTCACATTGGTTCCCACCTGGGGTACAATACGAACTCTTTATACGTTTTTGGTGAAATGAAGACAAATTTTTTTCGGAACTCAAAGTAAGCATTCGCGTTTTATTATACTACGTCATATATCTCGCTTGATTTGTTTTACTGTTGGGAGAAATGATTGCCAATTTCTAGATTTGCCACTTTAAAAATACATTGAGTTTCTTCACGACGGCTTCTCGTCTGACCTGAGATTCTTCAAAGAGCGTAAATAAAGGTCTGTACTTACTTCACAATCCTCTGGGCTTTATTCCAATCTTTTCTTGCGTAATCCTCTCAGATGCTTACGCTGCCGCAATTTTCAGAAAAAGGTCTCTATGACACAAAAACGTCCGTCGGATTACGGCGATACAATTTTTCTTCTGACGAAATAATAATTACTAGGATATTATTTTAAGATGAAACTTTGAACGTAGAATTTAATCTCAAAGTCGTGAAATAACAATCTTACATCCCGCTTTGAATACTTAAACATTTTTAAATATTTAATATTATTACTTCATCTTGAAATTTCATTTTTTTTTTTTAAACTGAACGTTAGTGAGCGAAAGAAACTTAAATATCTCATTATGTATGCATGTCTTAAACAGTATTCTATTCTATCCATTGTCAACGGTTTCAATAGATCCGATTATTGATCAGAAAATTCCAGGTGTTGTCAAATACTTGTTTTTCAATTTGCAACTTTCGATACTTGACTTATGTTTTTGCGATGTCTTGAATCGATCTCTTGAGATTTTGTGTAGTGCTAAATGTGTATTTGGTAATGTATTGTTGAGAATAGAGTGACATCACTTCGTTGCCTTTCCCTTTTATCCGTGATACAAAGAGTATTGCCTTCTGGTTTTTTAACCGAGTTATGAACACTATTAGGTGGATTTCGATGTTAATAGATATGAACTTCTCTTGCAACTTCAATAGATTTACGTAATTTTAATCTAGGATTGAAATTTGAAATTTCTGGTAAAGAAGTTCGTTTCTCAAAACCCAACGAATTTTTTTCGAAAGATTTCGAAGAAAATGAGACAGGTGTAATTCTTAGATCTAAAATAATGGTGTACACAACCTCTTAAATGTTATCTCTAAGATATAAATGAAGAACTCATTGATATCTTAGAGATAAATCTAACTCAATGCATATCAACTGATTACGCGAAGTCATGAAGAGTTGGGTCACCTGCTGCAGATACCATTGAAGTGTTTTAACATGGCTAATCTCTTTTTCTGACCGTCAGGAACTATCTTCAGCATTTACTTGATCCGGTCTTAAGAATTCTGGCATGCTATGAAAAGCATTTTGTGAGTGACAAAGAATCACAAGTGTACCGCATGGTAGCCATATGCTCGAAATATGAAACGAATTTGGTTATTTAATAAGGTTCAATGCTAAAATTAAATGCTGAATACTTCTAATAATCTATTGATTGAATTGACATTCACTTGGTAGAAATCCATTATAACACGGTGAAAAAAATAGCAATGTATTTTAGTTCCACAAAATTATTATTTTTTAAGATACAGTTGATAGCTATTTCGGCTCACGCCATCGTCAGAACTATGCTTAAACGAACATTTGCTTATCTATATACAGCTGTGTAGAAAAAGTACACAATACATCTCCTTTCAATGACCTAGCTTGTTTCTTGCTCGCAATAAAACTAAAAATTGTAAATGAAACTAAAAAGGTGGCTATATCAATAAGTTTACATATGGCACGGAAATGGTTCATTACGGAAACAAAACGGCTTTCAGTAGAGGGTTAAGCAATTGTGATCGACATATATTAGTTTGTTCGTTAAGAATCCTTTGTGATAGTTGATAACTATTGATTTCCAGCTGTTCTAAAACCGTCATCTTGCGACCTTCAATAATCCCTTACCTTGTCAAAAGATTAATAAAAAGCATAGTTTAATAATAGTGTGTATATTTGACTAATGTCAAAATAATTGGTTCCCAATGAACAAACCTAAAGCAATGTGAATCTCTGCCACTATAGACAACGAGCAAACTTATCTCATCAATGTATAAACCACCTGCATCTGGATGTAATGCATATGACATAACCTTAGGTACATCCTATTTTATCTAGCAAACTTACGGAAGCAAATAGACTACTTGATAAATCGCACCGTACAACTCATACATATCGTGTGCAGGCTTCGTTTCTTCGTCGTAGCTCTCGTAGCAATCGATAGCGGCCACCCGGCGTAGACTCTAAACTTCTACGGACCAATTTTCACGGAAATTTCACGAGAACCCACTTACTTCGTTCGTTCTCAACATAAACTTTAAAAGTTTTTCGGAGATATTTTCCGTCGCTGTAATTGCAGATTATTTCAGTTTGATATATCTTCAATATCTCATTTAAAATTAAATGCGATTTATTTAAAAGTTGTTTCAGTGATTTCTAGAAGCGCATTTAATCTTTGAGTGCTACATTTAAGATTATCAAATCTTTAGTAAAACTTTTGGCTCAGCCTGATATTTAAACAGTAAAACAGTGTTTTTGTCGAATTTCTTCATGCGTAATCGTATAGCAATATAAATAGACATTTTCTATTTGTTTCATTGAATTGGATAAACTCTTTTCACGCACCATATACCTTGATTCTTTCATTTGTTTTGTACCGTTAATCTTTTATCTAAGAAATATATTCTGGATATTTAAAATAACTTGAATAAACGACACCAATATCAATGACACCTTTTCCTCAAAAAGTCATTTATAGAAAAAAAATTGTAGAATATTCATCGCGAACAATGACTTTATTCATAATCAGAATCATTCTCAATTAACATTTTTTTCTCCGATTTTCATTCTAGTTCATTAATTGTTATTTTTGTATTATCATCTAGTTATCGATTGAGTGAGTCTGAAAATACTTTTCAACGATCCAATAGTAATAAAAAAACTTCACTACAAATTTTATCAACCCTGATTTTATATGTCAATATATATATTGTTAGATGAAACACTAATGAATAATGACTACCTCTTTTTTAAGCACACCATAAAAATGAAAAGTGATTCTTTTAACTATTTTTATTTGTCATATCTCATCACAGTGCTAACAAAAACTTTATTTCTTTAGAATTATATCTATAATCTAAATTTCCTTTTATGACACTAAAATTACACTGCAAATCTGCTACTTTTCATTTTATCAGTTTTCACATAAAATTTAGTTAATCGCTTTGCTTTGACAATAATTTTAAATTTTTTTAAAAAAAAAACACTTTTTAGGTAAATAATCACATCAATTTCTCTATCATATTAAAAATCATACTAAAAATATTAAAACCTGAATATTCTTATTTTAAATGTGTCGGCTTTAGTATTATACGTATGGGAATAACGTAAAAACCATATGTGTGAGGCTTTTATTCTGCGGCGAGATAACTGGCCAGACCGCTGTAACCGAGTGTAATTAAAACTACAAAGAATTAAAGTAACAGTATTTTGAGAACTAACACTTTCACAATAAGCTTAATAAGCTTTATACAGGGTGTTCGGGATAAATTTGACAGTTTCGTAAGGAAAAAGAAAATCTTTTTTGTATCTATTAAATTTAATGAATTGACCAAAAACATTACAGGCAGAGTTAATTACAATACTATCAACAAGATTCACTCAAAATAACCACCATTAGCATCGATCACACCTTCAATCCTGCTTCGGAACCTCGAACAGGCTGTTGCTACAGTCTCCCTAGGAAGGGCCGCAAAAACTGTTTTAATTTCATCTATTAACTGGGCTTTTGTATTACTGGAAGTGCCAGTGGTGTCTTTTTCAACTGTACCCCATACAAAATAATCGATGGGGTTAAGGTCTGGGGAGTTTGGAGGCCAAAAATTTGGACTGATGAAGTTGTAGAAATTTTCAGGCAACCATTTTTGACTTTTCCGAGAGGTGTGGCAAGGGGCCGAATCCTGCTGCCATACATACTGCCTACCATTGGCTAACCTTGTTATCCAGGGCTTGACTACAGTGTTTAGCAACTTCGCCTTCAGAGGATACACATCCGAAAACCATAACAGGGGAAATTTAGTCTGCATTACACGAGGAATGTTCTTTGTATTGTATGCATGCCATCTGTTATTCTGCGTGCATTCAGGGAGCATTAGGCAGCAGTCATAATATCCTTATTTTGATGGCCGGCACGAATCATCATGATGCAAGTTATTCTCTTCCATGATTCAGGTGGGTTCCAGCTATCCATCCTTCCTGACATCTTGTATATGAATGAAGAAGGGTTCAAACTTTAAAATGACGAGTAGTGTGTTTTAATACCTGTAACTTACGAAAAAATATGATTAATTAATGATATGTCAAATTTATCCCGAACATCCTGTATAAACATCATTCCATTTATTAAGCAAGAAGATAAATAAAAGATTTTTCAGAACGATTAACTGTTGCCTCTTACCAAAGATTACTCTTGAATAATTCCCTAGTATTTTATTATGTCAAAAATATTTTTTTAATATATCAATCGTAATGACTTTTACAGTGTTCAATAAAATGTTTTTGGTAAATATTTGAATCAAGCGCACGCCCAAAAATATTCAATTTACTTTCAATGGTATCATTATATGATATTATAATTAAAATCTTATTGATGGCATATGGATTAATACACTATATATTTATGCACTCAGTGGCATTTACAGTGAACCGTAATATTCTCTGTATAACACAATAACTAAAAGTAATTAGCACCATGCGAATAAAAAAAAGAAAATCCTACATCCGGTTACATATTGCGCAGTATTTTCCACGACAAACACAATACTCCCAGCATTGTGTTGGCCTTTCAAACAATCGTAGCAGTATCTACGCCTCTACGACCGGAGTCACACATGTTTACAGTGGCGAAGATTCTTTATGAAAAACAAATATTTAACGCTTCCTTTGGCCCATTAAGTCAAATAATTACAACGACATTTTATGCTGGTGTGTAAATTAGTCACTGCATCAATTAGTACATTGTTATATTGACCTAAATTCAAATCAAACAATATATCATATTCTTCTCAAAAGTCGTCTCTAGTTTTCCACCGCTGCTATTCACCTCCTTGTTAATTTTGAAATTTCGCAGGATTTTTTTTTTCTTGTAGCAATTGATTGAATTGATTTTGACGTGGTAAAACAGAAATTTCTTTGGGAAAAATTACAAATGTTTCGCTTAATTCAACAAGCATTATATCATAAAGTTTATGGGTTATTTGGCTGCATTTCATAGCCAGAATTATTTCTCAGCATATTATTCTTTAATTTATGATATCGATTGAAGGTGATGGATTAATGGATTTTCAATATCAAATTTGAATTGTTATACAACAACGGATGCAACAGAACTGTCAGTTCTGTTGCACTCGTGTAATAGAATTACGTATATATACGATAGGGTGGTTAGTGACAAACATGTGAAATCTTATAAAGTTGTTACAATTCAAATTTGACATTTTTCTTTATTTGTCATTTAATAACTAACAAAAATACAACACACTTTTTCGTTTTGATAACTTGAACATTACTTTGTTTTTTAAAATATTTATTTATTTAAATATTTATTTATTACAACTACACGGTACAAAACTCACAAATTATCAATTCAATGCTTTCGCACCGTAACATATTAACATATTCAAATATAAGAATATAAAAATTCAACAAATACGCTATAAAACAATCAATAAGGATTGCAAAAAAAGAAAGTCAACCAAGTAAGCTCATGAAATGTCTACTTTAACTGAAAAAATAGCATTCGTCTGAGCTCACTTTCGTCCACATGTAATATGTCAACATCCGAAGCAATACTGTTGAACATTGTTAATGCTCTTACCATTGGCATCCCCATTGGCAGACTGGTTCTACACTTTGGAAGAACAAACAAATTATGTACACGATTTCTTAAGAAACTATCCGGAACATACAAATTGATATTATTAAGGATGGCAGAATTCTCATTTTGACATCGAATTAGTCGAAAGAAATATGTGGCTAGATATATTTCTCTTCGATTTTTCAAACTATTAAAAGTGAGCATACCTAAAAGAAAGTCAGTTGAATAAAGCCACGGATAGTATCCGTATGCCCTCAAGTAAAGAAGTCTCAAAAATTTCTTCTGAACCCTTTCCACCATAAGAGAATATATTTCAAATCTCCTGGGGCCCAAACAATAGACTCTTATTAGAATTAGAATATAATAGATTAATCTATAGGATGTTTTTGTTCTTGCAGATAGAGCAAAATTTGTTGATGTATGAATTGGCTTCCTTTGCGGTATATTATTTTAATTTATCAATACTGTTACAAAAAATAATCATGCTAAAATTATTCGTGGCTTGCCTATTGAATTTCAATTATATATGTACATGAATCGAATTCAAACATATGCCTTTTTCAAAAGAAAGTATGTTTCTAAAATACCTATTATGGCATCTTTCAATCTTCGCCACTGAATGGCCGGGTTCGGTCACTCGAAAGCTACGTTCGAGAGCTTTCATTCGAAGCTATCTTCCCTTTGTTACCGTCTGCTCGTAGGGAATGGAATAGAAAGAGGTTTTGCGGTATTGAAGGGTGGTACGCGAAGCCATCGCTACGAGTTGTAACCCGGTGGTTGTGCTGACTGTATAGCCGTGATAGATACGTAGTGTGAAGTACTAGTAAATAGTGATAGTCAATCGATTTGCATTGTGCTCGAGTAGAGCGCTGCACATGTTGTTTGAATCTTCAGTGGAAGCTTTTTTATTCATAAAATGGAAAAAATGATTCATTGAGCTTCATTTTTCTTTCATTCCTACCGGTAATATAAAGAATTTAATGCTTAACAAATACAGATTAAATATAAATTAAAAACAAGTTTTCTTGCTTGTAATATATCCCCATTACCTTATTATGTTATTTTAGATAATATTGAATTAAATTTTTTATAAATATTACTTAAAAGTGTCACATACACAATAATTACAAAATAGTGTCAAATTATAAAACGTAACAATAATAAATATTATACAAAAAGAAATACTATGATTAATTAAAAGATATAAATCATTTAAGCAAAACCATTGTAGTATTTATATATTTTTTTGATAATATACATATTCTGTTATTACAGTTTATCAAATCAAATCCAAATCAGTAGACACGCGTAATGAAGCACCCATAGCTGAATAAATATGGTCTAATATGAACAAAAAAACTAACTTTATTAAACAATGATAAATTGATGAAAAATTTTGTGCTTGACTGTCGTTTGACATTTAATAAAACAATATTATTTTAAGAGTTATATAAAAATAAATAAAAAATAATATTTGGCAATACTTTCATAGCTTTAAATAGAATTATCATCACCGGTTTCTCTCATCACAATAATACCAATTTTTTCAATGTGTTTATTACAAAAGTATTGCTAAACTCATTTTGTTTTGTTGCCTTTATTTAAATAATAATTTTTGCAGCAAGAAATAATATAAATATGACACATAAAAAATCTGAAATAAATATGTTTTATAACTATTACAGTAAATTCAAATGTTTCCAATCGCTTATTTCGGAAGTATTTATAGGTGGTTATTTTACTCGATAGTTTCAAGCCACAACTTTCTAGAATACTTCATTGGGGGTTCGTTAGATACACAAAGCTTGCCGTGGTGATTAGGGCTAAGTTGATAAATAATTTTTAGTTTCGACGACCAAAAAATTTGTATTGGTTTCATTGTTCGACTCAGTGCAAGCTTATTTATTTCCACATTTTCTTAAAATCACTTCTTTTGTAGAACAGATTATAAAATACTTCACATCAAGAATATTAGATGGCTAATGGTTTTTCATGTCATTTAATGTGCTTTTAATGTAACGAAATGAGCTTTATATGGAATACTTCATATTTGGCAAGAATTTATTGTTTGGTCAGTCAGCCATTTCACACAGATTACTACTTGAAAGATGAAGGTAAAAAATTATTCAAATAGTCTAAAGACGAGATTTTCTGTAAGTTGTTTTTAGAATTTTAAATTTCGTCGAGAATAATGAGGAAAAATGTCAAATTCGCCCATCTTTATAAATAAAACGAAACTTATATATTCTTATTATTTGGTAATTATCAAAATACACAAGTGAACAAATCATTAATTGATTAATCAAAATTATTTTGCAGATATATACATTATTATTTAAAAGAATCAAAACACACTTTTTAGTACTCAATAATGGTCGCGATGAGTGAAACCGGTCCTGATCAATAAAAAATTGTGGAAATGAGGACTATAAAAAGTATTTTTATTATTTATAATATTATGCCTTTTCATCAAGAAGTGACAGTTTACACCTTGAAAATGGTTTATTATTACATTAAAAGTTTATATAAATTTATAAGCTTTTATGATTTAATTTGAATAAATAATGTTTTGTAACGAAACCATTATTTCAATGGCGTAAATTCGATGTTTCTCACTAATTTCACTATAAAAAGGTATCTCATTTATAAAAATTAGTAAATAAAAACCTGGCCAGGGTTTTGAAACGTTCTGTAACTGTCACAAAATATAATATATTATATTTACAGCAATCCAAAACTGAAAATCGTTAAATTTAAATACTTTTTCTAATTTTAGCACTTTGTTGAACATAATTTCCTTCATAAGTTTGTACTATACATCTGGTAATATTATATTGTATTAAGGCAATAAATCTTCACTTTGCATCAACTTAAAAGGCATTTTAACCTTAACCGTAAAGGATTAGGAAAGATTTTGCTAAAAAAAATACTTACCTTGTCTACAATAAAAACGTAGTGAAACAAAAAATATAGTGAAATATATTTAGATTTCCTCTTTGCATTTTTAAGCAGATTGTGCGGAACGGTTCAGCTATCATCATTCCATAAAATTTATTTCTCAAAGAAGCGATAAGTAGGGTTTTTTTATTTTTAAAGTTCGCCATCGAATTTTTCATCGTAGCCGACTTAACTCGTCACCAATGGTTAAACCTTGGTTAAGCACTGGCCTGCTATAATATTTACATCTGAATATATCTTAAGAACCGCTATTCTGTAACTGATGAAAAAAATACAGAATTACTTTGTTTACTCTTTTATTTTATTTTTTTATACACTATATCATAAACAATTATTTGTGTAGAAAGATAAGAATCATACATCTGGAGAATACATCTTTGTGGTTTTTCAATTTATCTTATTTATATTGTAATTTTCATGACAATACTTACAGCCAATTTCGTTATAGAATTATATTACGTGAAAAAATTAAAAGTATTACTTGAGTATAAGGAATAGTGAATACATAATAAATGGTGAATTTATTTGGTAGCACTCCATTATAACACGGTGAAGAAGTAGCAATATATTTTAGTCCCATAAAATTGACAAGTTATACTAGTTTTGATGAATACTGTCAATTGTATATCTTTTTTGGAACTAAAATAATTTGCAATTTTTTCACCGTGTAATAAAATTCCCTTTGATTATAAGATGACGTCCATTTTTGGCTGACAATATTCATGTGTGTTATTTTTTGATAAAAATGTGTTGCTGAATTTCATGCGTCAATTAAGAATATTAAATTTATGCTTTTTTTTCAGCGCTTAAATCGGACCGGAAACGACTGAAAGCTGAAAAATTCGATCTGCTAAATCAAATGAAACAGTTGTATGCCTCCCTGGAGGACAAAGAACGAGAGCTTAGGGACTTCATTAGGAATTACGAACAGGTAAGGCCATTTTACTAATTTTCCTTTTGCCTGATATTAATTAAAATAGTTTACCTCTTGGCTAGAACATTCACACTCATTATTTCTAGCTTTTAAATAAACTTATTTATTATTCTTCTTCTAGTTGAATAGTGTGTTAATCATAAAAACATAGTTGCGTACACCAAAAAGTCATCGGTTACCTTGTGGATATGTATATATGTATACAGTTTTTACATAATCTGAATCGATCAAAGTTATGCTTTTATTATTCGATCTTGATAATAACAAACTAATATTTTTTTGATAACAAAAACATTAACAATGATTGGCTTTCAATTTTCAATGATCAATTGTTTTAAAATTTCATAGACACTTATAAAGCAAACTCAAAAAAAATAATTAAAATGCAAAATATTCTTGATGTAAAGACATTTCAAAACTGTCTGAGAAAAACATATAACTTTAATGTCAAAAATTTATCACAAATTTGCGTTACACACAATAAAAGGGAAGACACCAAGAATAAACTATATTTTGTAACGCTGCGTTTATACAGCTTTTAGCTACAGTAAAAAGAATAAAAGTTTATGAATAAATTGGTTTAATTATCATTAACTTAGTAGAACTCTATTATAAAACGTTGAAAAAATACCAATGCATTTTAGTTCTACAAAAATTATAAACTGTTTAGTTGATAACTATTTCGGCTTACGTCCTCGTCATAACTAAGGTTATCTGTGTTATAATGAATACACGTTTGACATAATAATATTTTGTTTTTAGTTAATTTACCATATCTGTCGTAAGCGTAATACATAAAATTGAATAAAAGATATATTTTTTCTTAATGTGCTTTCTTGGTAAAGTAATTTGGCTTAAAAAATTAGTTACCTAAATGTATAATATATATCTTCTTTGTCAAAATAAAGGTTTTTCCACCAAAAATAACTGGTGTTAAATGTTATTATATATAAGTCATTTTTTATATGATTTCGTTGGTTATAGTTCTCAAATACCTCTTAAAGCAATTTCATGAGAAAATATCAGTTGGTGATTGAAATGAGCAATTTCATCAAATGAGCTTCCGTTCATGTGTAAAATATGTGGAAGCTAAAATATAATTCCTTGTCTTGGTTCATATATTCGCTGGCATAATTTTATCTCATAAACTATGTCTAGCACGATAACCCATCAAACACATATCATAAATGCTTGAAATTACAGTGAGCTTGTTACGAATAGTCTTTATGTGATTTTCATGACAAACTTTTCAATAAATGTTTTACTCGTGATATGGTGTATAATAATACTTCAAACACGAAAAACGAGATTTATTTTATTCCAAATTCAAATGTTTGAATCTATTCCGTGTGTTGAATTGTTTTAGAAAACATGGCAAATTGGACTTAAACTTTATGTTTATTCTTGTTGAATATATAAAACGAATATTTTTTTTTTACATCTTTTTAGCTCAAAACACTTTTCATTTATGATTCTAACTGAAGGTAATTGATAGAATTTCAATATCAAATTTGAATTTTTTAAATTATAAACAATTACAAATATTTGTCTCTAACGAACCGTATTTCGTCTTTGCGCATCTTTAGGCAGTCTATCACATGGATTCAACATAACTGGCACACAATAATCAATAAGCATCAGTTGTACACAAGAAGGACTAATTACAAAGGAAAAACACAGAGGCTAGGATCCGAACATACAATCAAAAAACTTTCAATGTAATTATTTTAATAATAATGACAATCAATTATTGCCTATTATAAGTTTTATTAACAAAAAATATTATGTTTATGAGTCTTTGATGAAAGGGTTATGTCGAAAGGCAAAACCCGGGTCATCAATGATAAAACATGTAGAAACGCAAATATTTTTTTACAAACTTTATTCATTACGTATTCATACGATACAAATAAAAAAGATTACAATCAATTTATACATATTCATAAATTATTTTTGTAGAAATCAAGCAACAAGGAAGTAACGTAAAATTTTAACAGAGATTAAAACCTTTCAAATATTATATATTCTATAAATATATCTGTGTTTACGCTTTCGTATCTTTCTTGTGCTTTTACATGAATGCGCTCATTTAATAATTCAAATAAAATTCAATCGTCAGAAAACACTCTCAGTAAATAAACAGTTCTTTATAAAAGAATCAACATATTTTTACGAAAAAATACATTTTCAATTATGAATAATTGTGTCGTTTTATCTTTCAAATGTTTGCATCAACAAAAAATCCAAACATGTTTGAAAAAATCACATTTATATAATAACATATTTTCTGTTCAAATGTTAAGCTTCGTGAACACCAATCAAAATTTGCATGTTAATTGGAGGTATTTGTTAATGTTTTTATTTTTGTAAAAATAATATGTTTTCATTACATACAAAGTTAAACTTTATTAATAGATAAATAAAAAACAGGAACGTAAGTCGCCTCTACTTAATACTAAGCAAGACAAGACAGTGAATATTTTGTCATATTAATTTAGTATATAAATAGATTTCATCAATGAAACATCGAAACTTTTTCTATGTTTTACATAAATATAAAAATTACCTATAAATCAAAAACATTCCACAGCTCTTTTTTCTAAGTGCTACACGTGTTTGTGTTTCGTCCCATACCTTCATTATGAAATAAAAATATATCTACATAAGAATTATTGTCAAATCTATAGCGACAGATTTCAAAAAAATCGTTACCTTTCGTGATGCCATATATCTTTTTTTTAATTTCAATAAGATACCCGCCGAAAATCAACTGCCACCACAAGAAAAAAAAATAGTTTCCATATTATAACAATTTTTCACTTGTACTGGTTCCTAATGTACACCAAAATTACTTGCATTATCATAATTCATAACTATCATGTTTTAGATATTAAAAAAGTTTCCAGCTTCAATGACATGTTGTCACTTATGCGAGCAGTGGTGTCTAGTAACAATAGAAACAGACGGGGCCTGAGAGGTATTTTTAACAAACGTAACACATATAACATATATTTGCACATAGCAAAGTAACGACAGAAAAACAAGTCTTAAAAAAACAGAAACTAAAAAAAACATGTAGTCAAACAACAAAAAGTTACACAGAGATTCAAAAAAATATATTGCTTTCAAATTATTCAATAAAATACATGACATGGTTTCATCAAGGCCTGCTCTAAATAAGATGACAGAAATATAAAACAGCTCCAAATGTATGCCACGCCAGTAACATATGTTCTCGTGTAAAATAATAGATGATAAAATGGTACCTGTCCATTTAAAAATTACATATTTAGGACATTATTATTTAATCATTACTGATATCTCATTAAAATTACTGATGGGGTCTGTCTCATGTGACCCTTAAAGACGAGGCACCACTGAAAGCGAAGTTTATCAATTTCTGGTCGTGTACTTTCATCTCACTTTCACCTACAAATTTTCTTTATGAATTTTAATAGCTGATACAACACTGACAGTACGAAATTTTATTGGAAAAAGTGTCAAAATTTCAAATAAAATATAACGCTCCATTGTTTTCCGAATTCGAAAACATTTGAAATTGAATTAATTTTACAACACATACTTTATTTTAGTTTTAATCTAACAACTGCTTTATGAAAATATTTATTTCGTTTTAAAGTGCACAAATCTGTTTACATATTATTAATTCAACTATAATTTTAAAACAATAGTAACACTATATTCTTAAAAAACGCGCAATTTACAAAATTGTGTTCAATGGGAATGGGTTTATGGTATTTCATTGTACTTAATTCACTTGGGAAATACAGCTATGGAAAACAATAAATAAGTAATTACTTCTCTCTTATCTCAGTCAGTCTTATTATCTTAACTATAATAGAAATATATATTTTGTGACCAGAGATACCAACCGTCACCGATGAATAATTTTCTTGACTAGCCACACTGGATCATGCCTATTTCAATACTGCGATAATTAGCATATATTTTACGATAATTTATAGTATTTCTAGAAAAAACCTTGGATCATAAAATCGTAAATTCTCTCAGTATTGTGTCTAAATCAGTGGTTCTCATGTGCGGCCACCAACCGTGTTCATCATTTATAAATTAAAAAACACCGCGAAAAGCCTTGTGACAGAAATTGAAAATGACAATTTATCGATTCTATCTTCACATAGTGATTTCCTTGATAAATTGGCAGACACTAATTCTAAATTTAAATAATAGTATACAATAATACAGTGTCTTCAATCAGTAAATCTGGAACTTGATAAATGATTCGAAGAATTGAAATTTTTTTAAATTGTTACGTTTATATCTTCCCCTTTTCAAGTGATGAAAAATGATAATTTTATAATACTACAAAAAAGACTAATATCATTTTCAATATTCAAATCAATTAACTGGCTTAATGTTAAATATACATTGTTAGAAATAAGTAATGATCAAATACTTAAGGATCGTTTTAATAATAATACTGTTCAAAAATTCTGGTCGGAGTGGTCGGATACGTTGACCATGAATCAAGTCATTATAAAGAATTAGCAACAATTGCTTTATTAATTTTGTCGATTTATCCTACAACTGTATACTGTGAAAGATTATAGAGTGTAATGCAATTTCTAAAAAATAAATATCGAAACCAGCTGTCAAATGCAAACTTAGAAGCGGCGATGCGGCTTGCATTGGAAGAGAGAACTGTTGAACAATTTCCATTTGAATTGCTTTTAAATAAATAAATACCAATATCTTTAAATAATGTATTTTATTGAATATGAATTAATTCATTTTTTTATGTAAATGCAACTGCTATTGTTATCACATTTGGTGCGGCCACGAGACATTTCCATAGGACCGCCGATGCTTATAATGCGGCCACAATGAAATTTCACGTGAGAACCACTGGTGTAAATCATCGAACATATAAAACCATTACTTTTCTTTGCCATTATTGCGAATAAATCCGATTGTTTAAAATTATGTTTTCTGTACTTGCGTTTAAAAATAATATACATATGGACAATTAATTCAAATAGACTATTTAAATTTGTAAAATACTCGTTTATTAAAAAAATGTACGTGAATTGTTTTACCACACTGAATTTATACTAGTGTTTTTATTGTACATTTATTACTTCATTGAATTCTGTTTTAGTTTACAAAGGGCGTTGATTCGTAAATCAGATAATAGGATGCGCAGACGTAAAATTCCAACGAGGTTGATGACACATTTCAACCAAAATACGTCAAATAACTTTATTACATCACATGTGTTTTGGCATTTAGGCGTAAATTAATTTTCCTCTGAGGCTCAACAAAGTCTTCCATTTTTTTCTATGGTATATTCTCATACCATAAAATAGATACTTTTTTCTTTATTAAATAATTTTTTTCCCCGTCATTGCTTCGATAAATATCCTGTAACACTATTTTCACGATTTTTATACTAAAATTTTACATTCAATTATTCTTTAGCCACCAATATGCAGGATGCGAAGGTTTACTGCTTTATTTTTATATAGCTCAATGTCAAATAAAAACAAAACGGTTAAATACAAACCAATGTCTATTAAATATTGAGAATTACGTATAAAAAACAATGACCACCTCTGTTAGCATCACTA
This sequence comes from Himalopsyche japonica, assembly GCA_028555115.1. Classification (NCBI taxonomy): domain Eukaryota; kingdom Metazoa; phylum Arthropoda; class Insecta; order Trichoptera; family Rhyacophilidae; genus Himalopsyche; species Himalopsyche japonica. Next base: position 547,321 of record JAHFWJ010000535.1, on the reverse strand, counting down.
TTATGAGCTCTTTTTATAACATTTCTACACATTTCAACAAATATTTCATAAATCACTTTTAAGGTGATAACTGTCACTTCTTCAAGGTAAGGCATGATATTTTAAATAATATAAAAAAAAAATATACTTATTTCCACAGTATATTTTTTGATCTGGACCGGTTTCGCTCATCACGAGCATTATCAACTGACTTATTTGATAATGCTCGCGATGAGCAAAATCGGTCCTGATCAAAAAATGTTTTGTGGAAATAAGTACTAAAAAATGTGTTTTTATAATTTAAGATATTTCATAAGTTTTGAAACCGTCAAAGCTTATGTTTATCAAAATGGCGACAAAACAAAGTAGTTAACTTTCAAGGTGAACTAATTCTCAAACAAGTCTGCCCCAAACATCTGTACAAAAAATAGGTATTGAATATAATGACAGTTTTAAAATAATATTCGTTTTTATCTGCAAATTTTAATTTTTAGATGTAAGCCAGAAAAGCCAATTTTGTCTTTGCTTAAAGTTATATAATACAATCATTCACAATATGGATGTAAAAAGTTTTTTTATTACGCATATATAAGTTATTGTACCCAACAGAATACAATGTAAAAAGTCTAGTAAACTTAAAAAATAATTATCAAGTAGAGTTATGTTGTATCATTAACAACATACTATCGTAATGTTATAAGTTTCTGTTTGACGCTAAAATTTTATGAAACTTTAACAATCAGTGCAACAAGGTAAACAATTTTATATTGTAATATAACGTCGCCAACGACCATACCACGTTGAAAGCACCGGCTCTCGTGCGATCACCGAAGTTAAGCAGCATTGGACGCGGATAGTGCTTGGATGGGTGACCGCTCGGGAACACCGCGTCCGTGTTCTCTGGGCTATGGGAAGGAAAACCCAGACAGAAAACCGAACACCAACCCGCCTGGGCAGCGTGGTGTTGCTATGTCCAAACAACCCCCCTGGATAAAAAAAAAAAGCAGGGGGAGGCCTTCATCCAGCAGTGGATCGACCCCGATGATGATGATGATGATGATGATGATGATGATGATGATGGTAACGTCGCTATCATTTTTGCTATAAACTCAAAGAATGCCGTCTCAAATGATGAATGGAAAATCTTTTGAAATTTCAATTAGTTAAAAGAAAATATATTGACTCTCGTTTCTTTATATTATAATCGACAGAATCTTCAAATATCTATTTTCGTTTATTGTTTGTCGTGAATTTTACAGTCTCACACCACATTCAATTCACTTTTCCCGGCATCGGGGATGTTTGTAAATTTCATTCCGTTTTTTGCCAAGTTCCCGCGAACCCTTTCATCGCAGCCTTCGTCCTATCACGTGCGATGGAAACCTTTTTGCACGTGTCCTTTGCACATCCCACGTGTCCCATTCGCCTAGAGCCCTTTCTTATCCTAACGATTAATCAGTGCGTCCTCCGAGCTTGTATTGTCGAATCGAATTTACTCTGTGCGGTAATTTTAAATTTAATTCACTTTTGGGGAGCGGCAAACGTTGCTCTGACCTGACGTTAACTTGAAATATTTCCGCATTATGAAAGCTGTGATGAAAATAGACCAAAGCAAGAGACTATCACAAATCTGAGAAAAATTTATTGACAATTCTAATAGTCAAACATTATACACAATATTATGTTTTCACTTCAAAATATAAGAAAAAAATGTTAAACAAATGTCCAGCGAATTGATTCGCTACTGTGTGAATAGCTGAATGAACTCTTATCGAACTTGCATTATTACAACTTTGTACGATTCCACATGTTTTTCACTAACGACCCGGGTTTCGCCTTTCGGCATCTTCAGGTATTCTATCACATGGATGCAACAGAACTGACAGTCTTTTGACTTTTGTCAGTTTTTGATAGAGTGCATGAAGAAGCCGAAAGGCGAAACCCGGGTCGTTAGTGACAAAACATGTGGAAGCGTACAAAGTTGTAACAATTCAAGTATGATATTGAAGTTCCATCTAGAAGTACCAAGCACCTTCAGTCGACAACATGAATTCTTATAGCTTTTTTATTTTCTTGATTTATGTTTTATACATACAATACATATGGTTGAGACTTTCGCGAATTTAAATTGCAATACACAAAGCTTTGTTAATCGATTTGCGGAATAATTTATAGGCATGGGGGCATGTTCTGATTATTTACAAAACAGAAACGGAGCCTTAAAAGAGCCATAAATTAATTACAAGGGATTTTACGCCCCTATCTCACCATTATGTATCTCTCTGGAAAGCTTTTTAATATATATATATTAATGGATATCTTTTGAAGTTCCTGTAGAAGTCAAAATATTTTACAATACAAAAATTACTTCTTCGACTAACCAGCGTCAACGTTTCGTAGGCATAACTAACTATCAAAACAAGTGTTAATTTTTGAGAAAACTATAACATTAAAAAAATCGTACCGGATACAAACATACATTTGAAAACAAAATTTAATTTGATTTTAAAATAAACGTATGTAGTGATTTTTAGTTCACGATTACTGCAATCGAATATGCTGAACGCTCAAAAAGATTACTCGATACATCATTCATAAGGATAATTATTTTGTTTATATATACTAAGCTATCTTAATGTATGTATATATAATTATTTGGTTTCTTCAACATTAATAAGGTGCCGCTTTAAAATATTATGTACATATATATTAACAATATAAACACTATATATCGTGAAGATTTATGCTGGCAACTATGTGAGCTAACAGTTAAATTTCTCGCCAGCGACGAATCATTACGAAATTTTTACGTGACACTATTTTGATACTGTAATGTTTAATATTCGGTATTTATATATGTGTATATATTTATATATTAACAATAATAAAATTGTATTTTAAAAGCTACATTTTAATATCTTGATCGCTATCGCAAATAATTTTTAATTTAGTCGCAGATATTGTTTATCCCCTGAGATTTCATTATTACAAAATGGCTTCGTTTTGGGTCGTAATTGCATGTGTAGTTGTGTTATATATACATTCTCACAGCAACCGTGCATATTGCTTCGAATCCATTTCATTGAGAACTTAAATAGGAAGTTTAAATACCAAACCGACCATTTGGGGCTCGTTAAGACAGGCCAATTGCATTTTAAGTTACGTCACTGACCATGTAGCACAGAGCGGCATCGCCATCATAGGATACCGAAAAAACTATTAGAGAAATAAAGGCTACAATTGCTACTTAGCATAAAGTAACCTTTTTGTCCTATTTTTATAATGTCACCATACATTTATTACTTCATTTTAGTATAATTATATATACGCATGGTGAGGTTTTTCAGTTGACGCTCATTTTTATCTCATGGTAATAAAAAAAAATCAGCACAACTTTTAGTGTGAATGAATTCGAAATTATCATTTTTCTCGTGTCTCTTTTGACCTACTTATAATAGAGTAGGGTTAAAATACAACAATTAGCAAAATAATCACTATCAATCCTCATATGTTAATATCTCTACCGTTGAGACGGCAGATTGCAGTAGGTTGATAGTTGACAATTAATATAATAAAAGAGTTATCATTATTTTTTAAATAATAAAAACACATCATACTAAAAAGTGTGTTTTTATTATTTAAAATATTATGCTTTTCTATGAGGAAGTGACAGTTAACTCCTTAAAAGACAGTTATGTATAGTCAAATACAACTTGAAGTGTTTTGATAATATATATAAGTTTTCGTAATATATTTGGTGGTGGAATTTCTTTTATATAGATCTGTATAACGAAAGTATTGAGGGTTTTATTTTCAAGTGGATAAAATTTACAACTATCAATGGTCTGATAAGGTTTTTAATATCAAGAATATTTTCATTAATTTGGAAATGCATACGATGAGTGAAATGAGCTCTGATAATAAATTTTATTGTGAAAACATAGTAACGAATCTAATTATAATATATCATTGCATCCCTTTTTAGAGCCAAATCTAACGTTAACAGTGTTCCTTCGATATCTGTTTGTAACTAAATCTCTCTCTTTGGAAAGTGAGAATTTAATAATCAGTCTAATATGTGACTATCAGTTAGTCACCTTAAATAATTTTTTTACAGTTTAATATTTCGATTTAGAGATAACACAACGATAACAAATTAATATGTATATATAATACTATTCATTCCGGGATTTGGACCTGTGAAGAACGAAATCATAGCTTATAACGGTCCTTTCGGCTGCAGGTTTAAAATATAGCAGTAAACTCACTGTCCGTAATGTTATATTATGCCTAACCAATATCCTTTTTCCAGTTCGCACACACTTAGGTTGCTTCATGTCACATCTGTGATCATAGATATCAAAGCAAAATATTTTCACGTCCTTTTGTAACGGGTGTTGTCATATCAAGTAAAAATAAACAATTTATGATTCAATTGTCAAAAATAGTATAATCGTATGTTCTTTCAGTTATAATATACTCGACTCAATAAAATAAGCCTAAGTTAACCGAACATTTAAAAATATAAACGATTTAAGTACAACTAAATACTCTTTGCGATTTTGAAGCTGATGATGTATATCGAAACGTCATCGGTGTAACGAGCTTTCCTCTTACTATAAGCAATCTGGAGTAAACCAGCGCCGCTTGCAAACTTTGTAACGTCGGGAACAACCATTTTCTCATTAAAAGTTTCTGATCTTTGTCGCATCAATAATTGATATTCGGTATATTGAATCCTTACGCAAGCCTTTGAAGCAAATTTTGCTTGAAGTAGAACTACATCTGTTGGTTACTTTCCGGTATTCAAAATGCATCTTTAACAAAAATTTGTTTCATTGAATAAATTGACATTTACTTGATAGAACCCAATTCGTATTTATTGATATGATTTAAGAAATCGGCTGACGGTATTTGATGAAATTTCAATGGTTCATATTATTACTAATACTAGTTTCGTATTTGCTTCAAAATATAGAAGATTGTGAATTATTTTATAATAAAATTTAGATTTAGACAAGGTTTCTACTATTTTTTAATTAAAAAGTCATCTTTCCTCTTTCCTCATTTCTCTCTACTTTATTCTTTACGTGACATAATTTCAACCAAATATTATTCCTACAACAATACGACATCTGATTTTTTATAATACAATACCCATTAACTTTTAAAATCGGTAGTAATCATCAAATTATAATTTTATCTTTAAAATACACATTTATGTTAATAAATAAAACATTTTTTGTGGTTATTATACCGTGTCAATTTTATATGAGGCTCAAAACGGGTAATACTGTCACTCCTCATTTAATAAAAAAATATGTTTATTTTTTGTAAATATAAGAACATAAATACTTAACACCTTTTTTGATTGATTTTCTTAACAATAAATTTTATCAGTCAGTTAAATTCTATTTATATTATAACATTTTTTAAATCTGCTAAATATCTTATATTGTAAATGATATTTAATTTGCAATTTTATTTAATAGCTGCTTAAACTGCCAATAAAAAATATATTTCATATCTATATTTACCTAGTTAAAACTGCAATGCGAGGGGAAGTATTATATCCTTTCTTTGCATGCATTCCACCTAAGCACTCTTAGAAAAAAATACAGTTTGCTGAAAGCTTTGAATGTAGGAAATAATTCTGAAAACATACATAAAAATGCTGATATTCAGCTAACAAAGTACTCAAATCTTCCCTTTAGCATATATCGACAGACTCGTAACCTTTTTAGTATATACTACATAATTCTCAATTCTGCCACGTGCCTCGACAATTATATTGTAATTACATATTTAAATGAGCTGAAAGTTATATTTAGGTATCATGCTAAATAAGTTGTCATTCGCCCTTCAAAAACATTACGCCTAACCGAAAGTGCTCCCATCCTGCTGGATTTTTTGAATAATTTCCATCAGTGAAAAACAAAGTTTTTTCCGCGCGGAATAATATATTACCCTTTTTGAGGTACGATAATCATTTTCGCATTTATGCTTGCAAAACTCTTGCAAACTTTTCCGAATACATTATAACTTATTCTTTCGATTGAATGTGCTTGGAAGGATTTTCTATTCAGCCAGTTGTTGTGAAATAAATAGTGCCTGGTTTTTGGGAATTTAATATGAAAATTCTTTAGTGCTAATATTACAAGTGAGTGAACCAGAATTTACATTCTTGGACGCTTTTTACAGTCAGGTATATATATAGTATAAAAATAAACTTAACAATAGGCCTTGCAATCAAACAAATATTTTGTACATATAAATTCTCTTATCATTATTGCATGCATCCAATAACATTAGAGAGCATGTATTTTTAACCTAACCTAACCTAAAAAAACAGCTCTGTACTATACAGCTAACATAATTTAAATTTTATGTATACAATCATCTTTATTAATAAACACCATAGTTTAAGTACAGCTTGTTTTGAGCACGACCGAATAAAATAATTTTTCACTAGTAAACAATATATTTAGGCTTAAAATAAAAGCATTCGATTACGACTTTTCTCATTTCATTTATTATTAAATATCTTATTTGGTTTCAATCAGTTTTCTAAATCAAAAAAAAATACCAATTTCAACATAATTTAAAAGTTTTATTTCAACTGTAAATTAATGATATTTATCGCTATGCGTTTTTAATTTCAATACAAATACAGTTTTTGAAATTAATTTCAAGTATATTTTTGTTATAAAATCTTTTTTTTAATTAAAATAAGCAGAATGTTTTTTCCATAGAATTATTTTTTTGTGAATCGTGAATCCGTTAATAGATATGTTAATAATAGCATTAGTTTTTTTGTAGTTAATCTTCTAGATAGCTTAGCTGGATCCATTTTTCTTATCTTCAAACTAATAGAACCATTCGCTCAAATTTAAGTATGTTTTATTAATATATATATCTCAGAAACCAAAATAAATTCTGTATAACTATTCTATCTCATAATATTTTTTAAATAAATTAATGTAAATTTAGTCATTATCATATATAAATAATCCCTCATTTCACAATATTTATATTATAAATGAATTTGGATTCTTATCTTAGTGAAAAAAAAATCGAATGTTTCACGTTGACGCCAATTTTAAACAATTTAATCGTATCAATAAACAACAATAGCTTCGTCACAGCGGTGATCCTTACTGAAGATTTCTTTTCATTTGAAAAAAACATTGAAAACTTCTTTCTAAGATTTAACGAATTAAGATCTCAAAAAATCTTGAAAACCCCAAAAAACATGAGAGCAAGAGTTCTGAAATACGGAAACCTTATGCAGATGCGGGATGACGATGCCATGCAACAGCGATTGGCAGGAGAACGAGCGGAACGCGAGCGCGAAAGATACTCCCTCCTCAGACATGCGAGAGACGAGGCCGAGAGGTGTCTAGCCCTCGCAGCGAGACTTAGCGCCAGAGAGCTCCAGCTTCAGCACGCTAGAGACCAGCTCCAGGAGGTGCGTACGCATCATCACCATCATTCACCAAAACCTTGCACCATCATTTCCGTTCACTGAATGTCTCACTGTCTTTGGGAACGTGGCCGCACTAGGCGCAGCAGAACAACCTTCAAAACCTGCACAATCTTTATGAAACTCTTCAACTGCTCTTCTCAAGGCTTCAAAAATCCTTTTTTTTACATATTTTAACAATTAAACTGCAAATAATTTATTTTTATTTCTTGCAATAATTATAATAAACGTTTTCATATCATGTGTGGTTTCAATTCACGAAGAAACTGAAATTGTTTCTGACATAAAAATTTAATCGAACATGGTATGTAATTAATATTATATTATATTGATTGAATTGGCATTCACTTGGTAGAACTCCATTATAACAGATAGTTCTGACGATGGCGTGAGCCGAAATAGCTATCAACTATATTTGTTAAAAATAATTTTGTAGAACTAAAATACATTGCTATTTTTTCACCGTGTTAATATTATATTACATTATTTGAAATCTGTTTTAAGTCAATCCCGTTTTCATAATATTATATCTTTTATTTTTTTTCTTCATATATAATATTTAAATCAAAAGACTACTTGTGAATATTATTTTTTCAATAATTACATACACTTTATTGATTGAATTGGCATTCATTTGGTAGAACTCCATTATAACACGGTGAAGAAATAGCAATGTATTTTAGTTCTACAAAATTATTTTTAACAAATATAGTTGATAGCTATTTCGGCTCACGCCGCCAAATAATATATTGAAATTAATTATCAATAATTTGAATTGTTTTTACTAAATATGCGCATTTAAGTTTTTTTAATTACAGTATTTTCCATCATGAATTCACATTAAACGCCCTAAAAATGAAATATGTGTCTATGGATAATGTAATTTAGTACAATAAAATATTAAATTATTCAAAATTGTTTAGACAAACCCCATGGAATTTGAGACAATTATTTCCTTTACAAATTAAGCACAAAATATTCCTTTATAAAAACGTTCAGTTAAATTAAATAACCGAATTTGAATAACAATGTCTTCATTATTCGTATTTGCATTGTCATTACATGACTTTTACGAAAAAAAGAATAATTATTCAAAAGCCACAAAAACACCTAAACATTTTGTATATTGAATATGTGTATTCTAAAGATTTCTACCCCAAAGCATGCCATTAAAAGTGACCGTAGATATTAATGAAAAAAAAGAAATTTCTGTAACAGGGGTAAATTAAATACAACAGGAAGTAACTTCCCCTTTTTATGGCGGTTTGCTTACTTGGAGGATATATTTTATGGTATTTCGGGCGTCAGTATTTTAGCGTCGAGCTTTGACTTTTTACTTCGTCGAGTCAAATAGAATATGAAAATAGTTTATACAACTTAATTGCTTGTAATACATATATTTATCAAAATAACTTAAGAGATTTGTATCGTAGACAAGCAATTTAAAACATCATATACAGTTGGTAAACAAACAATTCGGACTGCGAGCAAATCGGCCAATGAAAGATTTTTGTGCTCGGACAACGAATTAAATTTTATTTTTTTAGTCTTGTTTTTCACACTTTCACATAAAAATAAAATATTAAAAACTATCTCCATTTTTTTTACTCTAAAGATCAGAACCGGTTTTGCTCATCGCTAGTATTATCTATTGATTTAGAATGATTCACGAGTTCAATTGATTATGCTCATGATGAGCGGAACCGATTGTAATCTTAAAAATATTAAATTGTGGAAATAGTACATTATTTTAGTTCTACTGTAATATCCTATTTACAAAACTCTTAGCTACTTTCGTATTGAATAAGCTTTTATAAGAACTTCAAAATCACTTAAATAAATAGTCAATATATAGAAAACGTTATTAGTCTGAAATATGAGTAAAAATATTATTTTTTAACTATAAATTACAATGTTTTTTGATCAGGACCGGTTTCGCTCATCGCGAGCATTAGTTGATAATGTGAATGGTATTCTATCAGTTGATAATGCTCGCGATGAGCGAAAAAATATATTGTGGAAATAAGTACTAAAAAAATGTGTTTTTATTATTCAAAATATCATGCCTTTCCATCAAGAAGTGACAGTTACACCTTAAAAGGCATTAAATTTTATGTTTAAATCAATTTTTTAACTGCTGGGTTACGTATTTTGTTTAATAAAATGAAATCAATCAACATTCTATCATATAGCTAACAAGTGAAGTATATACATTTTATGCAGTCGCGTAGTCAACGCTTTTGTGCATACGAACCATTTCATTGTAGATTTCAATAGTTTAAATCCAAATACGAAAAATTTTATAAACTCTTTTTTCGATCAATGTACAGATTTCTATTCAGACATTTCCTCGTTTTCTTCTTACCCCTTTTTATATACACGTAAAGGTCACTACAAGTTGTCTTTATTTCCACTTTCTGCTCAAAATTCAAATCTTACACATTGCTACATTCAATGAAAATATACTGTATTGATTTATGCTTGACTTTTAGCGGACATAGTTAAATAATAATGAAAAAAAATTACTATTCTTTCATTTCAAAAGTGTGGTGGGTATGGTATAATTATAAATATACATGGAAATATTTATTTCGTTTCTTTTTTTACAGTGACAACATTAAATTCAAATGATATTCGTATGGAATAAATTAATTTATCATTTACTCTGAAAATTATTTATCACCATATCGTGAATAAAAAACGCTAATGGAAGCTCTTGTCAATATGACAATTTCAAATATCTTAAATTGCGTGATAAATGACTAAATGATTCAAAAACGAGTTCATAAATAGCAAGAAAATGTAAGAGCTTAAAAGGGTGAAATTTTCGTCGCTATTTTTCTGATATCTAAAATAAATGACACATCGTGAAGTGCAAACTTCCATCAGCGAAGGCACTTTAAAGAAATTTCTTGGGCTTTTCTCGAGTCCGCGAAACACGTTTAAGCTTCGTATCAAAGCACAATTAATCATTTCGCTAGATTCCAACCTCAGCGTTAATGTCAAAAGGTCATTTAGATGGAGCTTTTTCCTATTCAAGGGTCGCCCGTTCTTTTCGGCCATTATTTCTCGATTATTTCATGTAAAATATTAATGGTAGCTATTTCGGCTAGCTTTTCAAATGCATTTGTTTTTTTTTTTGTGCGAATGTTTATATTGAATTTCAATTTCATAAATCTTAGACAAGTGATTTACAAAATGTGTTTAATCTTTTAGATAATTTATTGTATTGATTGACTTTTATGGTCTTTTATTAGCAAAATATTAAAAATAGTAATTCAGGGTTTCCCAAACGTTTTATTCGACATAACACTTACTCCTGTAGTATAATGGAAAAATACTGTTTTAAATTAAAGACAAATATATGTCTTTCGCCGCTCCTCAAACCATTGTGCCCTCACATCGCTAATGCATTTCTGTAATAAATCATCCCCGTCCAATTAGCTGTTTAGTTTCATTAAAATTAATTTCATAGTTTTATTGCTACGAGGAAATTAGCTGGGTTGTCAAAACAGAAGATAAGATGTATTGTGTACCTTTTCTACACAGATATATATAGATAATCAAATGTACGTTTAAAACATGGCGTGAGTAGAAATAGCTATCATCTATATCTTTTAAATTTTCTAGCACTAAAATACATTGTTATTTTTTCACCGTGTTGTAATGGTAAACTTTATTTTTTTTTCTACTGTGTGTATGTAATAATATAAAAACAATAAAAAATAATTAATCTTACTATACTTAATTATGTAGTTAGTGAAATCTTTTATGGCTTTAATGATGTCGGATCCATAAAATGAAAACTTTCTGGACACTTTGCACAATATTTAAATTCTTTTATCATATTTTATCAAATTGTTGCTTCAAGCTTCTTTCAGAGGTTTGATATTACAAACTACTTCATGTAAACATGCCAATGCAAATCGATTTAAGGTAAGTAACGATTGCAGTTACACTGTGCTACTCGTTTGATTACTTCACTTTAAAAGTATTTGTTGGCTGATCTTTTTATTTTGTTTTGAATAAGGGTCGCTGATGTTTTTTTCTTCTTTTTTTTAAGTCGTTGCAATCCTTGCAGACAATAAAATAATTATCACTTTTATTTCATTAAACAGTTTACATTTGTTCTTCAAGACAAAAAGACAATGTGATAAATGAACTACGTATGTTTCCAACGATTATTTTTTTATTTACCACTCATATTTTTCGCCATAATATGTCATTCACCTGCGCCCCGATTTCCTCTTGCTCGGCCCTTACAGGGCGAGAAGTTCTTTGACGCAGGAGTCCAACATCCCCCAGCGTCAACTCTTTACACTCTTAGCGACGCTGTTATAACATAATTGCTCTACTTAAATAACACGCTTAAAGCACTTTCCCCTCGGTTTTTAACAGTCCGCTTTTCACCGAGCTTATAACCGGAAACGGGACTTAACTTGTCTTCCAATTAAAAAATAATAACCTTACGAATTTGAGATTAAAACTAGATGATAATAAACCAATATAAAATCATATTTCTCATGGAAACAATTAAAAATATGGTCGCATGCAGAGTTATTACGTGACGTCATTCAAAGCAAAATTCTTTAAATTTATTTTAAGCATTTATAAATTAATATTACACTCACTCATTTATTTCAAAACGACAATTTGAATCAATTTCGGCAATTTGTATAATTCAATACCCTAATAAACAAATCAATCTAATTAACTCAAATAAGGTTATTTTGCATACTGATAAAAGCACGCACGAAAAATGCTTATATACCAATTTAAATAATGAAGTGATAGTTAAAACTAATATTATTTAAAGATTCTTTAAAAATTAAAAACATTATCGCTTTCTAAAGAATGGTCTAAATGCATTACTTACCGTTTTATTCGTTTACTTCAGTTTTTTTATTTGTCTTACTGGTTTGTGAAATTCAAAATAATGAATATATACTACTATCATAGAAAGATTTTAAGGACTGAATACGATTTATGATTTGAGTGATATTTTTTTCTTCTCTTTAAAAGAAATATTATTTCTATCATTATGTTATAAAATTATATACTTGCTACGATTTAGTACAACGCTGTGGAATCGGATTCGTGAAAAACGAGCGACTTCGATTACTTTTTCGATTAGACGATTTTGAAGAATATTTCAATGAACAATTTGCCGGAGTGGTGGAAAAAAGATAAATGTGCAACAAAAAATAATAAATAAACCGTTCACTTCGTGTAATATTACAATACATTATAATTTTAAATATGAAAACAGCATTTATTTCATTATTCTGAACATGCCTCGATAGATTTCACTTGTATTTACATTGCTTTTTAAATTGATGCTAATTAAGCACTGCGCAGATAAAATTATTGTTATATTTTGGTCACTCATTCGTCAATAAGCACGTTGTTTAAATATTTAATTACCCGCGGTTGCCGGGAAAATAATCCTCGCTATATTCATTAAATGCAACATTAAAACAAAGCTCTTAACATCACGGTAATGCTTCATATCAAAAATAATAATCAGTAATATTCCAGTGCTAACGAATACGCGGGGATGAGTTAATATTTTATGATAATAACATTTGTAACAAAAAGCATTGCGTAAACAATAAATTCGTTATTTCGTATTATACATTCATATGCCCAAAATGCTGCACTGTCTATGCCAAACAAGGGAAATTACAATGTTCGAATTTAAAAAAATGTTTTTTTTTTTACTTTTACCATTTGCGATCAATTTTGAGTGACACATTTGGCGTATTGGCGTATGGTATATCGTATATTTGGCAAGTCACCCATTACTATTTCCAAATATTATTTAATACGAAATATCATTTTTAAAGTTATCTATGTTTGTTTGCTTATTCTAGTCTCAATTGAACTCATAATATTTGTTTTTTAATTTGGAGATCACTATCAACTGAATGAGAGATGATTCACATTGAGTATCTAACTCTTTACGATATCGACTGATAGGTCTTGGTGGAATTCCAAAATCAAATTTTAATTGTTGAAATTTCTTAAATATCGACATGTTTTGTCACTCACGACCTGAACATTCTCTCGTATATAACCGATTCAAAATATGCATTGTATTCAATAAATATTGTATCCGTTTAATAGAATACCTGAAGATGTCGAAAGATGAAACTTTAGACGTGAAAAACAAGTTTCAAAAACCCAAATTCTATATTGAGTATCATTTATTTTCTTCTTTAATATTTACAATGTTCATTGTTTTTAGTTTTGTTTAACCTAACAACTACAATATCGTCATAAAAATAATTCAAATTACGTTATATTCTTAAGCAACTACGAGTAATAAAGCTAAGAACGTGAATTTAATAAGACTATATTTATCAAATTATTGTTTATTCCTCGTCAAAAATTCATTCTAAATTAAAAACACTTAAAACGGTCAGAACTTCACAGAAATACCAGCACTAGTCGTATACCATGAAATTCGCCTTTCAGTGTTAACACTTTCGGTCTCAGATGATTGATCTATCGGTGACGTAAGACCCGAAAAACTGGTCGTGGTTAGACGGCTACGTTCAGTGCAAACAAGATATCAAGAAGTTGCGGGAACAACGTTACGAAAATATGTAACATTCGACAAATGGATACTATTTTTTTTAGTAATTTACGTATGATTAAAAGAGAATTATTCTGTAGCCTCTAAAAGTCTAGACCTACGTAACCTAGCAGAAAAACTTTCAATTCTATATCTGAGCTATACAGCGCATCATTATGTGTTATAACATTTTTTTTATCTCCGAAACGGTTTAGCTACATTAAGTTTTTAATTTTATACATGTTTATATTTGTTTATTTATTTATTTGTAATTATACGGTACAAAATTTACAAATTATAAATTCATTGCTTTTGGAACGTTAACATATTTGAGCATAAAGTGTTGGATATTTTACAAATACACAAAAAAAACAATGAACAAGGATTGCAAAAAAGTGAACCGAGTAAGCTTGTGAAACATCTACTTTCTAGGTTAAATGTTAGTATGTTATGACGAGCTTTATTTTGAAAAGGTTTTGTTGGAACTTGCCAAGTCGATGTTCTAACCTTTTTTGTGCTTTTATATAATACTTGGATTTTATCACATATTTTATTAGGATCTTTGATGTAATTTGAACTGTTCAAACTCTATACGATTTCACATATTTTGTCACTAACTACCAAGGTTTCGGCTCTCGACATCTTCAAGCATTCCATTACACGTTTGCAACAAAACAGATGAATCGAACAGAATAGGACTGTCAGTTATGTTGCATCCGTGTGATGGAATGCCTGAAGATGCCTAAAGGCGAAATCCGGCTCGTTAGTGACAAAGCATGTGGAATCATTCAGTATCATTTTTATAGATTTTTTGAGCAATTATTGGCGATTTTGTCATTTACTTGATATTATATGTAAGTCTATACATAAATTTATAGAAAAATATTTTATATTTTATAATATCGGTGTATAACACATATATATTTAAATAAACAATTTGAAAAATTTTGATCACAAATCTACTCTTTTTAACAAAACCTAACTGACATAGTGGGTTTTTTGTAATTTTGTAAAATTTCTGACATTTCAAAACCTTTCCGCGCTTATTCGGTTTTTTTATTCTGAAATTCAAAACTATGTAAAAGCACGTTGAAAAGATTATAAATATTAGAATTCTCATTTATTTTTAACTCCCAAATGGGTGTGAAACAAACTGTAAAACAAGAACAAACCGAAAATGCGGTTCTTCTCAAAAATGACACTTCTTTTTCCCGCCATTTAATTTTCAAAAAAACGACACCCTTGCCCACGATAAAAACCAGCGAGACAAATTCATAAAACGTATACTCCGGGAGATTAATTGTGCTACTGCGTCTCTTTCTGCGGCTCACGCAAGATGGCCGCCAGAGCGAGACGGGAAAATTATTTCGAAGCGGTGAGGCGTGAAAAAATTATGTTTGCCTTAGAAGTGGTGATTTGGTGAGACAATGTTGCCAGATTCAAAGGAGTTTAACGCTTAAAGTTTTTCTTTTAAATTGCAACTAATTTATATGGGGTAAACATTTTGTATTTTGTATTCATCATCGTTATGATCCTTCAACGTGGGTCTATCTTTGAAAATTGTTATAATCGTTTTTTTAACGAGTAATTGTGCACCTTGAGTATTTTCCTCATCGTTTACGATTATCTATTAGTTAATATTTCTCATCACGTGTGTTATTATCATATTATATATATAATAATTTTAGACGAAAAAGGAATGTTAAATTTTATTTAACTTTAATATTTACAGAGACATCTATAAACTCGCCACGGTTGCTGAAAATATGAATTAAATGCATTTTTAATATCACAGTACAGTCTGAACATCAGATTTTTTTGCGTATTGCCATCTATCGGAAAATAATATCCTTATTTTTTTTATAATGTTCCTAGATTAATCTTAACAGTAGCTGTATTATACATTAATAATTTTCCGAATCAGTTTACAATACATTTCTGTTAATAATTTAAAGTGATAAAAAGAATTTATATTGTGTCGACGAATAAATGGCGCATTAATAAGATACGAATATAAATAAATATATTTCAAACAGTTACAATCGTAATTCTTCTGAGTAAATATTTTATGATTACCTTTCAATTTTCGTCTTAGCTCATGAACCGAGTCATTGTTCATTCTGTTAGATATATAAATACTCTCGCTATAATTGTATTTTATGATCTGTAAAATCAATCTTGACCAATATTTAATTTAGAATGCAGAATTTATATTTGAACGATTATGTAATGTTTGTTAATATTATTTATTTAAAAGCAGTAGTTTGTGATAATACAGTGATCATATTGATCTTTCCGGTTAATGCAGAAATAAAAAATAAGTAAAATTGTTATTAAGAATAATCACAATAGTTTGCCAGGGCATTTCGACGTGTAAATAACCTTTTCAATGTCCTATTTATCAAAAAATCGTATTGTGTGTAAAAATCGTATAGCTACAAAACGATTATAAGGTGTATGCAAAAAACCTAAGAATTTTTACGAGTAATTTGTAAAAGATTAAATTAATAACTGGTTTTCATTTATTTTGTATTCTAAATATCATGTTATCGGACTGTGAAGATTGAAAAAAAGTAATGGAACTGTTTCTGATGGAAAAATCAACTGAAAAAAAAATCTTAATTACTTAATTATTTAATTTATTTAAAAAATATATTTTTTTAAAAAAATCTAATTTCATATGTTGTTTTCCATCATCCTCATAGCAGATAAAGTAATGTCGTTTTTGTGATAATGTTTATATTTTTCATAGCATGCTCACACTAGAAGGGAGTACATTGATTTTTAATGGAACTTGTTTTAAAAAAATGCTTTTTAAGATTAAAGCTTGCAAAGTTGCTCGATTTTGGTCTTTTTTCAAAGACAGAAGAGATAAAATAGTATACACAAAATTAGTGGAGAGTCAATAGCTCGCGTTTCATCTCATTTTTAGGAAAGGAAAATTGAATGGAAATTTAGACAAGATCATCATACTATATTTAATGTATACAAAACTGATCATACCGACATTTGAGCTTGTGCTTGTAAGCATTACAAAAAACCTACAATGCCGACCATTAGACCAAAGTCATATATAAAGATGAAATTTTTAGCACATTCTGTCTTATTGCTATTATTCTATATTAGTCTTAGAGTATTCTAAATTAAAAATTCAGTAAAAAATAATAGTCAAATAAAAAATACCATTTTCTTCAAATCATTCAGCTTTATAATAAAAAAAAACATACATTATTGAGATAAAATGAAGTAATACACTTAAATCCATACTTCCAGATTACCGTGTACTCACTATGTTATATCGCATATAAAAAAAATACTGTCCGTTCCCTGGGCACAATATGGCGTCATTATAGCTCGAATATTATTTTGGAATGTCAGAAAAACTACCCTCGTTTTGCGAAGGGTGAATGTATCAAAGGCCTCGAGCAATACAGCGTATTAGGGGAGTATTAAACATGTACAAAAATTAACGCAATCTGTCAGAATCCGATGTCATATGTTATTCACGAAAGAGATTGAGCAAAACAATTATCAATTTTTTTCTAACAAACTGTCATCGCTTCTTATTAATAATACATATTTTTTAAGCGTAAATGAAACAACAACGTAAATCAATTCGTCTGTTCTTTAACAGACTCAATTGCTTGCCATTACTAAAAAAATTGTTTTCGATTACAACAAAAACTTTATTATGTTAAAATACTCTATATTTATATATTTACTTGGGCATAATATATTGTTAATGTTCATAATTTTATGTCAAATTATAAAATATTGTGATTGACTATTTTTAACAGCACAATACGTTTAGTTTTGTCAAAGAAGAAACATCAGTTATAGCGAGTAAATATATACAAATATTCTAATAGTAGATTTCTCTTTGTAAAGTTTTAAAAGGTTTATTCGTCATAAAAATGCTTATTTTGTTATATAATCCATAGAAAAGCATTGCATATTTTACCTATGAGGCTATCGGAACCCAATAGTTGTTGATATCAGGGCGGTTATTACTAAAAGTAATCTTAAAACAACACATATTTCGCTATACATGTGTACTTTTTTCAAAAATATTCCTTTGACAAATGAAATACACAAAGCTCAAACTATAAAATTCTGAACTAACTTTTATTTTATTTATTTAAATTAGACGAATAGATCAACTTTAAACTAAAATTTTAAATATGTGTATATAATACATAAATATATATACGATTTTCCTGCACCAATGTCTTTTTATTATATTACACAAATAACTGACTATTGACAGCACTCTAAAATAACTATAAAGTTATTAAATATTTTTATAATGTGCTTTGATAGTTTTATAAAACAGTAAATAAAACTATAAGCCTTTTGTCTAATAATCCAATTCTTCGCGCGAAAACATGGTGACCCCGAAAACTTTTTTCTATCTCATTGTAAATACAAATATTTCCTTTGCGAGAGGGTCTCATTTCCCCCTGCAATCTCTGCGTCAGCCATATAGCAGCCCTAAACAACCCCAGGGGAGTTTCGCCTACCCTTACAAAACACGGCTACCCTTTTCACGTATGACAACACTTTCATAGATTATACAGGCGCTCTACGCTCTCTTTCCTCGTTCTCTCACATTTGAAAACATCATTAACGTATTACATAAATAAATTCTTATCTGATATGTCACACTGTTAACATAATGGAAACTGTATGGATAAATTTGACATTACTAACACTGTTTGTACACAATCATTAATATAGCATCCACAATAATCAAAAAATCGTTTGATAAATAATTTACGATATTTACTGAAGGTGCTCGATGGAATTTTAATATCAATTTTTACATTGTTACAACTTTCAACCTACGCTAAAATTAAACTATTGAATAATATTATTAAAAAAAATTGTTAATATTTTGAATGTCCGCAAATGTTGTAAATGCAAATTTTGTCACGCCGAACCAAAGTTTTCTCTTGTATGGCATCTAGTAACCCGCCTTTGTATCGTGCAGATGCAATGTTTATTTAAAAGTTTTCGACATGAGAATCAGTTTGTAGCGAAACTTCAGATTGACTTCCAACATAAAACTTTACATTTTCACGGCACAAATAACAATTCGGTGTATTGTAAAGGTACATAGCCCAGTTTTTTCACCGTTCAAATGAGAATAAAAAAAGACACATGAGCTTTGTAAACGTTTCTACAAACCATAAAAAACGAGCAGAATATTGTACTTACGATATCGTAAGTACAATATTCTGCTTGTCTTTTATGGTTTGTAGAAATGTTTACAAAGCTAATGTCTATTTTTTATTCTTGTTTGAACGGTGAAAAAAAACTTCGATACCAATCAAAGTCGTCCCATCTATTTGATTTTTTTAAATATTAACCTTCTTTTACTGGCCTTATTGTCCCTTAACAGCAAAATTCAACCCTTGCAATTCTTTGTTGATACATCCCATTATCAATTTTAAATTTTCGAAACTTTGTACATACACGTATATGTTTTTCACTCAAAACCTTGGTTCTACCTTTCGATATCACACATATACAGATTAGAATAGAAGTGAAAAAGTCAATATCGAAATTTCATCAAGCATTCTCAGTTGTAAATACTTCATTATATTTGAATAGTAAAACACATTGTTGAGTACAATTTTATATTTTGAAAATCAGGACAACTTTCACTCATCACGATCACTTATCAACCAGTGCAATACAAATTAAAATAAGACTATTTACCCAAAATTTTGTATTAATAATTACCAGGTATACAAAACAAATTATTAAAAAACTAAGAAAGTAGTATACAAGCAAAACGTCTTTAAGCTGAATGAAATGCTGAGTAGGACCTTTTAACATTCTTAGATTATTTAAACCAAATTGAAGGTTTATTGAATAACTCATAACTCAGTAAATAATTAATAACAAAAAGTATGGACACATTAAAAATGTTTCTTTCTTATTGAGTTCTAAAAAAGTAAAGCAACTAAAATGTCTGTATGTTTATCTATAATGTATATATTTGTGACGAGAAATCTGTTATTCTCCATTTATAACTACCAGATATCTCTAGTGTTAATAATGTTCTTTACTATTTCTGACAAGTTCTGAAAGCTACTGCTGTGCAACTGTTGCATTCTGCATTATCTAATTTGTCGGAATGGTGAAAACAGTCTGGCATAGATTTGAAAACTATAACAAGATAACGTTAGTAACTGTGTATTAAATCTACCCCCAATGAATGGTAAAGTTGTTGTATTCAAAGTATGTGGTAAAGGAAATTATACTGTATAAAATATCTTCATATCACAGAATAATATTTCTCGGATATATACTAGTATATTATTGATGCAAATATATATTCAAGCTGAAGTCATAACAGTTAACACCTTAAGAGCAAAAAAAATCATTTTTTGCAATTTTTCTTTGCCAAGTTTGCTCCAATTTTTGGAGTAATTGAAAACAATATAAACTACACGTTGCACTTACGGTTACACTAAAAATAGTTAGAAAAATATTTTATAATCACTTTCGAGGTATTAAATGTCACTCCACAGTTGACTTTTTCCATAACTTAATACTTTGACTACTTGACTCAGTTGATAATTTATGATATCAACTGAAGGTGCTTGATAGAATTTCAATATCAAATTTGAATTGTTAAAACTTTGTACGATTCCACATATTTTACAACTAACGACCCGGGTTTCGCTTTTCAGTATCTTCATGCATTTCAGGTCAGTTCTATTGCATCCGTGTGATTAATTAATGTATGCAAACAATTAATTATAAAATAGCCTTTAAACAAAAGATAAATTGAAATGCTAGCTTATCGTCTATCCTGGTAGAGAATATAATTGCAAGTTTATATCCTTAACTTATAAATCAAAAATAGAATGTGACATATTTAATTTATTTTTTTAATATATAATATTTATAATGAAGACAATTTCTTACCAAGTAGATTGCTACAAAGATATCAGTTTACGATTTCAATAAAATCATACGGTATATGACCTTTTATATAAGCATTAACAAAATATGCTTTCATTTGTATTCTTGAGCCCTAATGCCTGAAAAGCTCGTAGAAAATACGAAAGCTGCGGCGAGGTAATAACAATAAAACGAACATAAAATACTTTTTTCCGTCCCTCGGTCGATCATATGCGAAGTTTCTTTACATGTTTCTGATAAACGTGCATAGATATATTATATCAAGGCTTCATTTTTTCTTCCGAATACTCTCAAAAATTGATCATTTACCCCAAATAAAATAATTTCTGCCAGTGTTCGATTTATAATCCACTTAAGTTTCTTTTAAATTGGACGTTTTCATCACCTGATTGAACAAAATAAATTATCAAATGCATTCGAAATCAGAACACGATTGTTTTATCTCAAAAATAATTGTCGATAATATTGACCACTTTCCATGATACTGTTTAACTGCACAAACTTTACTTATAGACATACGAACGCTTTTGAAATTTTTATGACCTTTTTTCTTTTTTTTTTGCGATATCAAATTCATGGAGCGTTAAGATCCATGACGCGTCAGCATCAGAGTTCCTCAGGTCTCCTCCATCTCTCATATATAGATTTAATTTTGTTACAATTGTTGTGTCATTGTTGACAATACTAGGTCGCAGCTGAGCCGTGGAACCCACAATGAGTGGATCTCACGCGGACACCACACGCATTATATTCACTCACGCATACATGTGCATACAGGTACACACACAGCCACACGCGTGCATATAAAATACGTAAGGAAATAAAATAGGAAAGTCATTTTCAGATGCCAAGGTTGTCCATGTTGGGATTAAGATCTGTAACAACAAACCTGTGGCGGGTCATTGAGCAGAACCGCTCTCAGCCTTAGATGATTACTCGGTACTGTCTCACCATAATTATGTAGATAAGAAATTGTATGGTTATAATGTTTGCCTATATCGCTGTGAAAGTTTCGAGACATTTCACGAACGAACTCTCGAATTATAGGCATTTTCAAGTCTCTATGTAACAGCGAATTGCTAACGTACCACGGGGCATTACAAATTTGTCGCAATGATTTATTTTGAACAATTTGAAGTGTCTTCAGATGCTTCTGGTGAGCATAAGCCCACACTGGAGTAGCGTACACCATAATTGGCCGAATTATAGCTGTATAGAGGACCAGCTTGCTTTTGAGAGTAAGCTTGCTTTTCACATTGAGCATAAAGTTTAGTCTAGCTTTTACACTATATGCTTGATGTTTTTTAATCGCGGTGTGCTCATTGAATTTTAGTCTATTGTCTAGAGTGAGTCCTAGATACTTGACAGTATTGGACCACTTGATTTCTGTATTTTGCATACGAATGCAATCGAAATTGGATTTTCTAATGAAACAAGCAAAATCATAAATATGAGAATAAAATAAATTATAGAACAATAACACGGTGAAAAAATAGCAATGTATTTTAGTTCTACAAAATTATTTTTAACAAATATAGTTGATAGCTATTTCGGCTCACACCATCGTCAGAACTATAGTTTAGGAACATTTAGGAGCTGAGTTTGAATTTATATTATGTGATTCATTAGTAACGTGATTAGCGAATTGTGAATCTGTTTTTTTATTATTGTCGTAGACACCTATTGTTTCATTTAGAATTTTGAAAATTTAGTGTCATTGTGTTTAAATAACAAGCTAGGCCGTTGGAAAAGGAGAGAGGAGATGTTGTGTACCTTTTCTGCACAGCTATATATAGATAAGCAAATGTTAGTTTAAGCATAGTTCTGACGATGGCGTGAGCCGAAATAGCTATCAACTATATTTGTTAAAAATAATTTTGTAGAACTAAAATACATTGCTATTTTTTCACCGTGTTATAATGGAGTTCTACCAAGTGAATGCCAATTCAATCAATATATAGAACAATATGCTATTTCCTTACTTATATTTACCGAACATATCGTTTTATAGATTTCGAAACAGACTGTCAGCTTCTTGACTCTATTTATTTTAAAGTGGGTACAAACATTTTTTATATTCTTTCTCAACTACATCCGTTTCCTGCTATGATGGTCACCTAGCAATACCTCTAAAACTTTTTATTACCCGTCAATCTTCTGTATATTCCTAGACACTCCGTAGTTCCGCTAAGTATATTCTATGTATGGTCATCAGCGGCTTTCAGAATAACAGGGACTATTTAATTGATAATAAAATAGCAGTGGCATTAAATGGCGCATAAACTGCAGAATTCCACACCAGGTTCATCGTGTCTCCTTTATTTTAGACGTAATATGACGATGGTTAGCCCGCTCTTCAGCGTCCGTGGTCCTGTCACAATCAAACCACCGTACCCTTTGAATTTATCACATACACAGTATGCCTTGTGGTGTGGTAATATAACATGATTCGCAACTGTAAATCATTAATACCAATATGCATGTGTATTTTTTTGATAAAATTTTTAGTTAGACACTTCAATCAGATAAAAACTTTCAATAAGAAAAAATTAAAAGAAACACCTTGAGATTACTAACTGTGGTATACAAAAGTGTAATATTATAATCAAAATTTAATTTCAAAAAAATATTTATCTTCTAGATTTCATTTAAATCACACACATTTAAATAAACTGTGTAAATGGAAAGTACAAAGAATATTTTGTTACAGCTAAGTAAATTCCATTAAAACACGGTTACTGAAACATCTGTCCCGAATAAACATTTTTATGTATTGGTTCTATGTTGTCATATTTTGTATTCGGATTACACCAGAAAACACGACGTAGATAAGGCGATTAGACAACTAAAAATCTTGTATACTATATTTCCAATACTCAAGTAGAATATTGGAAATAGAAAATATTTTATCTCAAAAAGAAATGGTATATGCTAACCATCCATCGTTTAAAGTATTCAGTAAACATATTTTATAATAACAGTAATGGTCAGCTCAAATCTGCTATAATAAATTGTAAATTATTTATTTTTGCGTTCTATCAACTTAATTCGGATAAAATACACTTATTTATTTTTGTCTAATTATTATGTGTATTTCTTCATTTATTTAGATTTTTAAATTTCAAATGTGACTGGGACTGTGTGATGGGAATATATATCATCCGTATTTTATTGATTAGGAATAAAATTATTACAGCTGCGTGGTAACAGCCATAAAATATATTTGTTCATATTTATTTGATATAATGAGACTGTGTTATACATTCCCTTGTTTCAATTCAAAGAATATCCAATTCCTCTAAGAAAACTCGTTACCTTAGAAGTATTTCAATATGGAAACGACGGACGACTAAACGGAATTCAATATACAATATCTTTAACATTTTGAATAATTTTGTACATTATATTTATTCAAGTATTATTTTACTTTTAATCATTTTTAATTTTTAAATATACAAGTTGCAGTCAGTGACAAAATATGTGGAATCGTACAAATTTTTAACAGTTCAAATTTAATATATATTATTTTTTTAATATTTGTCTAAACCAGTGTTTTATAAGCGATGGTCTGTTAACCAATGTCGTTTCATGAAAATTATTAAAGGAAATCGTCATCCTTTTTTATATACATTATAGAGTATATAAAGCATATCATTGTAATTTTTATCGTGTCTAGTAAGTTCATAACGTAGCTTGTTTTAAAAAAATATCATAAATAACATATTTTCTATTCTGTACATATCAAATTTGAACTGTTGAAATTTTGTACGATTCCACATGTTTTGATCCGACTTTCGTATTTCGGTGTCTTCAGCCATTCTGACACAAAATGAGAACAAAATGAAATTTCAACAATTCAAATTAAACATTGAAATTCCATCAAACACCTTCAATCAAAATTGTTGAAGAGCAAATTCAGTGAAGTCCACATTTTACCAAAATCGAGCAAAGAGTAAATAGATCTACTACAAGTCATGTATTTTAAAAAAATACTTGTAAAACTTAACAAGAGCAAACGAAACTTATTTTTTTAAATTTTAAATATCATTTTTAATTTATTAGGGTATAATTAAATGATGATATTTATGATTTATTTCTCGTTAAGTAAGCGGTTGAATAGGTCATAAAAAAGTGCATTTTTGGTATATTTAACATACTTACAATAAGATGAAACAAAGAATTATCGCTAAAATAATTAAACATGTTGTTTACTAAAAATCACAACCCATTAATAAAATACTAGTTGAAAAATATTTCGTAAATTCTTTCAATATCGAGAACAAAAAATTTTCAAAAAATGTAGCATAGACGGTTGACTTATTGTGACAGTTCTTTTATAATTTCACTTAAAAATGATTTCTGTTACCTTGGTTACTTATTCCATTCTTACTTGCTTTATTCGCTCACTGAATATTGAAAACTTTTCGATGCGAAGTTACTACGCTGTAAGCTTCGCTCATCAATCGTGTTCAATTTTAATTTAAATTAACAAATAATTTGGCTTTCTTGACGTGGAATGATGTCATTCGGGCTGTTCGGCTTATATATTGTAGAAGTGATCCACGACACTAAATCTGTCATATTGAGTCATCAAATACACTTTTACACAATCGTGACTTGTTCCATAACAATAAAATAGTTTTATTGCAGCAGAAAATGCATAAAATATTTACAGTTCTCATTTCGGTGGAAAAACAGTATGAAAGGCACGATTCGGGTTTCGCATCCGTGTGATTGAATGCCTGAAGATGCCGAAAGGCGAAACTCGTGTCGTTAGTGACAATAAATATGTCATAAATTGATTTTAAATATCGAACACATTTATTTACAATTTATGATATCGGCTGAAGGTGCTTGATAGAAGTTCAACATCAAATTTGAATTATTACAACTTTGTACGATTCCATATGTTTTGTCACTAACTTAAAAAAAAAAAAATTCAATGTTAGTTGATTGATATACGTTGAAAACCCTTTCAAGAATGACTCATTAACAAGATCGTTCAAGAAAATTATCACAAGGAATTGTGTTATTTATTATTAGATTAATATTGTTAAATTCATTTTAGCTATAATTTACTGCTTGTCTAGGGGTATGTGTTTTCCTGTAATTAATAACTTTGGTATATAGTCGATGCTAACTTTTTATTTGACGTCAGTTGTGTTGCATCCGTGTCATAGAATGCCCGAAGATGCCGGAAGACGAAACCCGGGTCGTTAGTGACAAAACATGTGGAATCGTACAAAGTTGTAACAATTCAAATTTAACATATATTTACATTAAAAATGTTGTATCATAATCAAAGACTTTCTTCGGACGGTTTCTGCATAACCGCGTTCACTTGACGTTATTTGAGTTTATTATTGTACACAAATAATATCCTATACGTTGAAAATGTCAAACATTTTTCAAAAAAAGAACACTGATAATATGTAATCGCGGGGGTTATGAATTTTTCGAAAGCACTCCGAACAAAAGATAAAATTCGAGCGCGATGTGGGATGTTTACGAGTGGCCATCAACAGGCGGCCGAGCGACAATATCAAGCCTAACCTTTTTGACAGAGAGAGGGAGACACAGATCTCGCGAAATTCTCAATTTTTCATATCGTCGTCACAACGATAGAATGACAGCGAAAAATAGTTACGCTTGACAGCGGCCGAAGGTCTACAAACTCGACCGCCACAAGAGAGCTATGTATCACAACAACGTTTTCATTTCAAGAGAACGCAAAGTCAAATACGCATCCGTACCGTTCATTTAAGAAATCACAATATTCAAAATAATAATAAAAAAAAACATTCGAAACACTAGACTTGGAGCTTATTATACAGAAATTGTCCCATTCAGTTTCTCCAGTATTGTAATTTCTCTAGATTGATTCAATAATTTAAGGTGTGTGCATTTTAATTAATGAATGACACTAGATCACAATCCATAAAATATTATATCACCGATAAAATTGGTTTTATTAAAAATAGACGAATAATGAAGGTACTGTTCTAGATGATATAAAGTACAAAAATACAAAAATAATTACGATAGACACTTATATATTATAGACACGACTTAGTAGAAGTAACAATACACTGGATGTAGCTGTTGGTATACCAGATAGTAAGGCATAAAAATACATGGTATTATAAAATCCTCACCCAATCAAATAGTACAATGAGTATACAAGCATTCGTATTTTTGTTTCTTTTATACCTTTTTTATAACAAACTGTCTAATTCTACTGGAACAAACAGACATTTACATTCATTTGAATTCTTGAAACGTTGTATGATTCCACGTGTTTTGTACAAAATTTCAACAATCAAAATTTGAAATTGAAATTTCATCAATTCATCAAGTCGATATAACAAATTATACGTATAATAGTGAAATGTGTGTCATCAAATATAAACTACAATTTTCGTATTTAGTGGCATATTTAGACAACACTAATTAATCCTTTGTGTGCTTGTAAATTACGGTAAAAACTTCAATTAGTTGTGAAAATGAAAATACAGCACATTTAGAGGCTATTTGCATTTCATTTTCTGATTCTCTCTTCTAGCGCTATGACTATAGTCTTTTTAATATTACATTGTCCATTATTGAAAAAAGTATTCAAAAATCTACAATCAACTCTCATTATTTGAACTATTAAAACTGTCTTGTTTTGTAACAAACATGTTGGGTAAAGACTCGAGCTTAACTCGCCATTTTTGGACTTAGAATTCCAATGAGGAAATGAAAATATTCTTTCTTGGAAATCTCTAGAATGTACATGACTACATCACATTACATAAATTGTATTATCAAAGTGAAGTCTGACCTTTAATATAAATATGTATTATACAGTTTTTGTTTGAAATATAAAAATAACTTTTGTCTGACAGTTTTTATTAAGACTGCGTATTTATTACTTTTATCAAAATTAAATACTAAAGAAACCCACGCAGATAGTTTTTGATTTGAATAGAGACGTATACCAAAAAGGTAATGGATTTAAACAAAGTTTTTATAATTTCTATATTGCAGTGAATGTGGCTTAAGAATGGCAACAAACACTTTGTTTTTACCACGGTGAAAAAATAGCAATGTATTTTAGTTCTACAAAATTATTTTTAACAAATATAGTTGATAGCTATTTCGGCTCACGCCATCGTCAGAACTATGCTTAAACTAACATTTGCTTATCTATATATAGCTGTGCAGAAAAGGTACACAACATCTCCTCTCTCCTTTTCCAACGGCCTAGCTTGTTATTTAAACACAATGACACTAAATTTTCAAAATTCTAAGTGAAACAATAGGTGTCTATGACAATAAGATTATGTGTGGGACGGAAGTGGTCCTTCAGGAAGCAAATTAGACCACGCCTTTGTGCAACGGCTTGACAAGTGGCGATATTATTATGTTAGTTTGATCGTTAAGAATCCTTTGTGATAATTGGTGTCTATTGATCTCCAGCTGTTCCAATGCCGTCATTCTTCGATCCTTACTACAAAGATGCAAACATTTAGGAACTGAGTTTGAATTTATATTATGTGATTCATTAATAACGTGATTAGCGAATTGTGAATCTGTTTTTTATTATTGTCGTAGACACCTATTGTTTCATTTAGAATTTTGAAAATTTAGTGTCATTGTGTTTAAATAACAAGCTAGGCCGTTGGAAAAGGAGAGAGGAGATGTTGTGTACCTTTTCTGCACAGCTATATATAGATAAGCAAATGTTAGTTTAAGCATAGTTCTGACGATGGCGTGAGCCGAAATAGCTATCAACTATATTTGTTAAAAATAATTTTGTAGAACTAAAATACATTGCTATTTTTTCACCGTGGTATAATGGAGTTCTACCAAGTGAATGCCAATTCAATCAAAAATACTTTGTTTTTATTTGCTCTCATTCCTTAATGTGTCCTATGGATATATTTTTAACGTTAATTAACATGTTATACGTTATATAAAGTATGGAGAAACTAAAATGAATGTGAATTCGAGGTCGTAGATTCGTTTTTTTTTCGATTATAACATTTTGAAAAATATCGCTATGAACAATTTGCCGGATTGGTTGGTTGATGTTAAATTTATGGCACATAATTAGGAAAGGTAGGAAAAAACTAAACTTTTTATAGTCAAAGTCGGTGTCGTATTACAATTTTTACTAAGTTTCATAAAATTTAAATACTCTAATATAAAGTTTCTATCTTGTAACCAAGTGATCGACGCTGTTGTTTTTCTATTCATTTGTTCGCGATGTTATGAATTCGAATCCTGGATAGCCGCTAAGAAACTACTATTCGATGCCTTGTTGTTTCTTACTTTTGTCTCCTTCCCATTATCTAATATAAAATTACAAAATATGAAAATACTTCTCGTTAAAATATCTTATTTCAAAATTGCATATTTCCTTTGGCAGGAAACAAAATAAACACGATGCCATATTTAATTTTTATGCGAGTGTCAGTATTTCAGAAATTTTAATACACGTTTTTATTAGAAATCTTTTTTTTTTAAACCGTCTTAAATATTTTATTTTATACTTTCCTTCGTGCAAAAGAGTAGGTTACTTTAATAAAGAATGTAATATACTGCGCCCGGTCGGCGAATTTTTCAAAGAAAAAAATTAATTAAAAAACTTCAAACCTTGAGCAACAGAGGTGTGCAATTAACGGACTGCCAACTCAACGTGAGTCCTTATCGATGCAAAGTATATTTTATTTCAATAAACATAGAATATAATGATATTTAACAAAGATTTCAATTCTTTTTAAGTAATAAAAACACGTTTTTAGTACTTATTTCCACAACATATCAGTTGATAATGCTTGCGATGAGAAAAACCGGTCTTGATCAATAATTTTGAAAAAAAAGTGCTGAAAAATTTCTTTTTATTACACGGTGAAAAAATAGCAATGTGTTTTAGTTCTACAATTTTTTTTATAAGATATAGTTGATAGCTTTTTCGGTTCACCCATCGTCAGAACTACTGCTATCTTATTATTATTTAAAATATCATGCCTTTCCATCAAGAAGTGACAGTGAATACCTTAAAAGTGAAAGATTTCTGTGTTCTTTGAATACCGAACTAGCTAATAACACTGTTCGGTTCGGTGCTGGATGAAATTGTTCTTGTTTTGAGATTTTAATGTTCTATTTCTAGTCTAAAAATCCCGAATTGTCTTTTTTGAATCAAGGTCATAGAACAAATGATATTATATGTTATAATAAATGCATTTCTTTCTTCTCTAAAAATTCGTGTAAAATAAAAGTCTTTTTTCGGATTATTCTTTACACCGTTCTTACACTGCTTTGGATATTATATATTTAAGCATCCAAAAAAAAAATGTTTTTTTATATTATTCGCCAAGATTTGTCTATTTTTTTCTTGAATCAACTCAAACGGAAAACTCATTAGAAACACCCATCTTTAGAACTAAAATTTGCAATTCATTGATAGAAATATACATCAAAACTATATCACATAGGCAGACAAAAAATGAATCACAGTTTTTCAATAGTACGACTTATATAAATCAATAAATTAATCAATTCATTTTCATTTCACGTCTAGTTAACAGTTTTCATTTGAATCTTTTAAACAAAGTACTTTTATTATTATTTCCAAGCAAAAATATTTTTACAATTTAAGATATCGTGAAGATGACGGAAGTTATTTTGTATACAAAATGTTTATTTTATTAATTCACTAAAAAAATTAAACTGTTTCTGCTAATACAAAAAGAAATCATTTATTTTTGCTTTTGAACTTTTGGTTGAAAATGCTCATAATGAATGATTATCCTTACATTTCATAACTTTGTGATTTATTATAATCATGTAATTTTTTTGTTAACATCAATCATTTAATGCATTTGCAAGAATAATTTGCAAGAATTTGCATTATAAAAATTAACACATTAAAATTAATAAACAATCTGATTTACTCAATCAATCTTTAGCTATGTATATTCCAGTAACGAGTAACATAACTAAGTGAACCGTCTTTGTCTTAATAAATTTAAGTTCCACACAACTTAAGCTCGCCAGGTTTAAGCGCCATCTGGATATAGTTAGAGAGCCCTGGCTCTGAAATTAATTAACTGTCTTCAAAACGGGACACGTGCATACTAAATAATAAATTATTAACCGCCATTTTAGATGGAAACCGTGACGTTGGCTTGTGTACAAAAGAAACTCTTAGAAAGCTTAAAACACGGAGTATACTTTTCTTAGTTTAATTTACAGGTATAAAACAATCAGTTCCGCTAGCTCTAGTGTAGCTAAGAGATTGGAGGTTAGAATACAAACGTCAAGTTTCGAAAAATCTTCTTGAAACTTGGCGGTGACTATATTTTGTTTTGTGTTTTTAAGTCAAGCAGGAAATATTGAAATTTTTATGTTTAAAAAATATTGATATTTAACAACGTTGTCTTATTAACAGTGGTGTAGTGCAGTGATATCTTTAAATTCATGGTACAAAAGAATTCAATAAATAAACGTTATGTTAACATATTTAACGTTATGATTAATTTATATGTTATATATAATTACAACCCTAATTTAAAACATCGTGAATTTTGATACCTTGTAACATTTTGTAAATTTCTTTCTCTGCACGAATTTTTTTTACATAAACTTATATATTATGTTTCCGATTACTAATATTATAATATGTGATTGTAAAGTTAGCCAACTATAAAAACAAAGTCAACAAAAACAAACTATTGTGATTTTCCTCAAATTATAAATTGCTTCTTGAGCTTGTTTCTTTCATTAAGGTCTGATTGAATTATCGTTGACACCAAAATATTAATGTTTGAAAAAATATAAACTTAACAATTCCTGCAAACTTTGTGTAATAAATCAATTTAATCGTATTAGCCGTCACAGCTAAATTGAAAGGCACTATATATAAATTCATAAAACACAATTTATGTAGTTTTTGTAGTATCATTTTTTTATATTACAATAATCAATATATTTTCAAACCTAGTCGAATGATTTCATCATCTTTTATAATTATATATAAATCACTCATAGCTTTTTGTATTGAATGATTATATATACAGAATTTAATAATTAATATATTATATATAAATTATTTAATTTTACACACATCGGGACGAATCGATACTCATACATTATCGATTCGTCCCAAGCACAAACTTTTTTGTCTACAGTAAATTTATGTTGTATTTTCAAAACAAAATCAAATAATAAAATCTTTATTATAGTATATTTAAATAATTTATTACATCTATCATCAGGGCCGGTTTTTAACATCGCGAGCATTATCAGAACGAAAACGGTCGTAATCGGCAAATAGTAACACTAAAATAAATTTTTTGTATAAAGAAATGATAGTTAACAATTTATAATTAAATTCAAATCTGTCTTCTGTTGCGGGCACTTTCTCATCTGAAATCTCGAAAAAATACAGTTGACATAACTTTAATCTTTTTACTTCGTTCATTTCGCAAATTATTCTACTCGTTTTACTTCGAATAATATTCTTGATAAATTTTCGGCAAGCCAGTAATGTGGATCAAAAAAATAACACAATATTGCAAGCTCCTATCTAAAATAAACAAGAAAGACAATACTTTTCCGCTCGGTTGTTTCAAATGATATTGGGAATAAACACAAACAATACACTAGTAAATTCATTATAAAAAACCCAATTTCGATTTATAATACGGTACAAGAAAGTATGTCCGCCTTCGCAAACAAAAGGCGTGATAAATAAGAATCTGAAAATAAAAAGGACAACAAACTTTTTTGCAAATTTTCTCAAGAAAAAAAACCATTTCGCAAATAAGGTCCCAACATATTTGGGTATATCTTCGGTAAGGTGTTCACCATTATTATTTTTTTGAAGTCAGTGCTTGAACTGAATGTATACAAAGAAGTTAAATAAGTATGCATAATAAATACTTATAAGATTTCCCAGTATTCTATATGTATCACATTCAAATCACAAATAAAATAAAAAAATTGAAAAAATTGATTTGAGAGCATATGTATATTGAAACCCTTTGCATGGTCGCATTCTAATCTAGGACTAGACAAGCTTTCAATCTGATTGTTAATATTATAAATTGAATTTAATATATATATATATATAAAGAATTTTCCAGCATAAAAAATGATTCTCTTTCAACTAATAATTTAACCATAGTAAATACTAGATAGTTTGTCCTAGTTTGCTAAAATCTACGAAGGCCTCGATAGCCACATATAGCTTAAGCTTAATTTCAATGGTATTCTCATAATCATTCTTTACTTTATGGTATCGACTGAAGGTGCTTAGTGGAATTTCAATATCAAATTTCAATTGTTGAAAAAGAACAGATTCAACAGAACTGACAGTGCTATTGCATCTGTATAATCCGTAGAATGCATGAAGATGCTGAAAAGCGAAACCCGGGTCGTTAGTGCTAAACATGTAGAATCGTACAAAGTTTCAACAATTCAATATTTTTTTAATCAATAATCAGATTTACTTTGAATTTCTCAATATGTTGGCTGTGTGAATTAAACTTTGAACGGACCGTTCCTGTATTCTATCTAAACGATATTTACTTTTCCCGCGAGTAGATTTCAATTTAATAAAAATAATAATTTTTTGACCACGAATGGACATTTAAGCTTAAAATCGTTTTATTATTTTTTTATAGAGTAAATATTTTTTATTTATTTTTAATATTATTTTAAATTGCTCAATAAAATATATTTCACTATAAATAATGTGAGAAACCTTTTCTATCTAATTATTTATACCAAAGAATATTTTTCAGTAAAGTTTAATCAACATACTTTAATTAAAAAATCTCAAAATCAAAACAAAAAATTAATAAAAATATATTTTGAATAACGAACTGATTTCTTCGATGGCCGTTAATATTGTTACTTTTATGTTTCATTTCTTGCTTAACAACATCAAAAGTACTGTTCTTGTTTTCTGACAATAATGTGCCGTACTTTGCGGAAAATTTCACATTTCCTGCTCTGTACAACTGCCGGTGGACAACCAAAACGCGGAGAGCGGGCTCTACGACAGAAAGCTGAAGGCTGTGCGCGGTGATGTGGAACAAAGGATGCTCTGTTATGGAGGGGATGAAACCTCCCCATAAACCTTCTTCTTGCCGCTCTAATAATTGAAAAGTTCAAACAGAAATCCGGAATGTAAGCAACGTATTCGGAGAGATATTAAAATGGCTTTGTAGGGAATTGTCTCTCCTATTCTTTCAAACATTCTTCTTAATAATATTGTTAGGTAGTGGTTGTAATGGGTTGTGATTTTCTTGTTATTATTTATTCAATTTCGTCTTTGAAATCTGTTGAGCTTAAAATGCAATTATTTTATGATTCGTATTTGGAATAAAATTAAAGCCATCTTGTTTTATAAACCGCACAAGATTTTATTGATAAGATCTTATACGTTTCTTAACACAGTTATGATCGCTTTTTCAATACTTAATACTCTACAAATATTTTAAGTTGGTTAGTAAAAAAGAGAGTTTCTTAATATTTTCTCAGCATCATTACTTAAAATTAGCTTATATGACATTCGTTACCATATTTATTTTGTAGCTTTTTTTTACATTTCGGTAACACGGTGACAAATAGCAATGTATTTTAGTTCTTCAAAATTTTATATGATATAGTTGAATAGCTATTTTGGCTCACTCCTTCGTGAGAACTATAAATAGCACAGAATAGAACCGAAATAGTTCTGACGAAAAGGCGTGATCCGATCTTACAAAATTTTGTAGAACTAATATACATTGCTATTTTTTTCACCGTGTTATAATAAGGGTTCTACCAAGTAAATGCCAATTCAATCAATAACATTTCAGTATTCTGCTAAAATCTAAAATTAAATATTCATTATAATTTGATACTGTTCCGAACACTTAACCCGTTCCAGTTGAACCAAACAAAGGATTTTTTATTACTAATTATTTCAAAAAATAGTTCATATTTGTTTATGTTACTAAGTTTTGCAAGCTGCAGATCACCGTAAAAAATCAGGTCACATAAATTTTTAATATTGTTTACTTTTTCTATATTTTTAAGTGTCAACTTTCGACATATTGCAATCAGTCTCCGATCAGTTGAGATGTTAGCATTCAGAAAGTTAAAGTGCAAATTAATGTTGCTTGGTAATTGATTTTTTGGGTTGACTTAGATTTTACTGTTTTTTTTTTCAGAATTAGGTCCCAATTCACAAATATCTCATACCTAATCTCGTCTACCAAATGTTCCCAACACGTGAGATTTTGCAAACGTAAAAATGGAAATTCTATTCTGGTCAGATCTTATCGAAATTCCCAGATAGAGCCATTGAATCGGGAAAAAATGTCACGACGAAAATCCGTATCGTCTTTCATCCAGGGTACATAAAATTCAGGGTATCCACAACAATTTAAACAATTCACAGAATCGTAAGAAAAATAATTGGATAGCAACTAATAGACGTTCTTTTATTTTTTTGATCCCTGATTTTGTCTGTATATTCTAAACCATATCTTCCATATCTAGGATATTAATGACGTTTATTTACTTCTAAGAAGACATAGCAACCAAGGTTTTGTTTAATAATGAATGTAGACAGGGAAATCTTCGAATACCCTTGATAATGTAGTATTCTGAAAAAGGTGGATATTTTCTGAATCATTGATAAATGTTGATGTGCTAAGCAATGTAGCAAACAAAGAATTTATTTGACAAATGATTAAAAAAATGAAATTTAGAATTATAACAAAAATAGTAATGATACTCAAAGTTATGCTAAATATAATATGATATTTGATTTTCTGCTTTTATTCACCAGATGATATAAATATTTATTTAATTGACGGTTTTGATTATTCATTGTATTAATTCAAAAACAAATTGAAATGTTTGAATTATTCCAAGCACGTCACTCAAGTAAATATGGTAGTGAAAATTTTTACGACAGGTAACATAGTTTCATGAAGCTTTTTTAATAAATAATTCATTGTTAGGGATATTCCCCGCTACAAGAATAAACTTATAAGTGTTAGGGGTTAAATTTAAAAGGTTATTTTTTATGGCTCGGCGTCTTCTTACGACGCGTTATAAAAAACGTTATTGTATATTTTCAAAGTTTATAGCTTTTCAGTGTGCTAGAATATTTATATGTAAATTGTGGCTGCTTGATAGAATATTAAAATAAAAGAATCGAAGTTTGTCTAGTTACGAAAAATGTTTGTTTTAAAACAGAATTCTTAGAAGTACCAAAAGAATATCTTTTTCCGGCTTTACTCAACATTGCTTTTTTATAATATCAATTCAAATATTTTGACGCGCGTGTTCCTACCTAATATTTCGTACACATATTTTTTTAAGAACAATCTTAGTTTTGCATTTTTTGCTGAAAAAAACCAAACCCCTTATTCAGTCCCCCAATTACACTACTCCAAAAATACACGGTCCCGACTTCAGAGTAAATGGGGGTTTTATTCTTATTATATCAATAATAATAAAAATGGATAATTTTTGAAAACCTTCACTATTTTTACTTACTTACCCTATAATTAAAAACAGTGAAAATGATTTCATTGTCGTTATATAAAAAGAAGTTTTCGATCGAGCAAATTTCTGCAGCATCCATCAAATATTAAAAATATGAACGTATATTTAAAATATTTAAAATACTCCCCAACCAAATAAACTTTTCCAAACATTGCTTAAAACTATCGCAATTTTTTTTGTGTCGTATATAAAACATTTTAAAGCATGTTCCTTTTACTACAAATGCAAAGCTGCATGTATATCATAATTGTGTTCGCGAGAAATATACAGAAGGCCATGGAAAAAATAACATCTTTTCTTTTTAGTATAATAGGAGCTTATATTTTCCTGTAATCCTTCCCTGACTCGGTGTATACTGGACACATTCCTACCGTTCGCTTGCAGTCTTTTGCCATGCCTAGCTCAATAGGAATGAAAATACATTATTATTCACAAAGATGTGCCCTTAATCCCTTCATTATAAAACGCCACACAGTCTTTGTGCATACAAAATTGCTTGTCAAAGAATTTTATGCTCACATGAACCTGTTTTTTGTCTAAAAATATATTTTCATGAATCATTACCTACTTCTTGGAAGTCAATTGTTGTGGCCTTATGCTAACACTGTTAACCTTTTGTATACTATTTATGGGGAAAAAAAAGTTTTCCAAATATCATATACAAGGTTTTATTACCCAAAGGCACTTGGTGCAGTTTTATCAACTAATCCATAAATCGAACATTGATCTGTCATTCATTCGCTGATATTTTAAAAATATATATATCTTAACGTTGCGAAGCTCTGAATTGCAAAATATAATTTAAAATAAAGTCACAAGTCATCAACATTTCAATGAAAAGTAAAATAAAACAACTAGTTGTAACAAATAGCTTTTTCTCGCCTCACATTGTTTTTATGATCAACTAGCTAATTCGTCGCGCGTTGTTGCGATCTCAGAGTAAAGAAATTCAAGAAAACTCGTTATGATAACAAACAATTAAATTGTTATAGAATCAATAAATTTTAATAATATAGCTCAGATTATTCATTGATTTTTTGAGGGGTCGTATGCCAGAAACCTTCGCGGGAGTGTACATTGGTAGGGAAATGGTATGTCAAAATTTTTGTGAAAATGTACTCAAGAAATTCGTGAAATTTCATATCGATTGGATGAATGGTGTAGTAATGCATAATGGACAAACAGACACATACATTGATTTTCATTTATATAGATTAGAATATGTCCAGCAAAAATCATTGCCTTTGGATATAGAGTCTTATTGATAAAACAAATAATTTTCCATTGTGCTATTTCAATTGTC
Organism: Himalopsyche japonica; assembly: GCA_028555115.1. Lineage (NCBI taxonomy): Eukaryota > Metazoa > Arthropoda > Insecta > Trichoptera > Rhyacophilidae > Himalopsyche > Himalopsyche japonica. The sequence goes on along the minus strand of JAHFWJ010000535.1, from coordinate 509,485 downwards.
AAAATTTTCAAATCTAAGGAAGTCATTTAGGTATAATTTTTATCGACTATTGATTTAATAATTATTTTTTTAAACATAGACAGTGAGACTTTTTACTCAGTCTTTTTTTTGTTTTCTATTAATATAGTGACCAATTTCTTTGAATGATTGAGTTTTGCTTTAAATTTTCTTTTTATAATATAGTGTTCTTTTCCTTATAACAGTAAAACAGTCATATATTCCTGCCTTAAAAATATGTTACATAATAAAACATACAGCTAAAATAATGGAATCTTCATATATACAACCTCATGAATTAATATTATTTTTCAAGATTTATATCAGCACGTCTGCTGTCTTATTGGAGTGCACTATCACAAAATATAGCCTAGTCATGGTTCGTGGGAAAAGTGTGCCCTATTTCTCGCGGTTTTCCTATTCAGAGCTTGTGTGTTGCGAATAAATGCTGACCTTTGCCACTCAGGGGTGGATTAGTAAAACAAACATGGAAAACTCAAAGCTTGTTGCGCGACGCTACGGAAAACTTTACAACTATTAATGCTTACTATTTGGTATAAAAATCCAAAACAATTTTGCTTTCCGCGCATATTAGTGACAGCTACATAGAATATTAATTCAACACGGTGAAAAAATAGCAATGTATTTTAGCTCTACAATTTTTTTATAAGACTTAGTTGATAGCTATTTCGGCTCACGCCATCGATACTTCTGACGATGGCGTGAGCCGAAATAGCCATCAACTATATCTTATAAAAAAATTGTAGAACTAAAATACATTGCTTTTTTTTCAGCGTGTTATAATGGAGTTTTACCAAGTAAATGCCAATTCAATCAATATATATTAATACCCTTTTTTAGTTTTACTACGTGAATACGGAACATCATTAACAATTTTATTAATTATGCAATGTACCAATGATAAAGCGTTCTAGAATTGTTTTCCAATATACACGAAATTTTGGTGATGGAAGTAGCTAAAAATTTTTGTTCTATGTCCCATGTTTAAGGATTCTATAAACTACAACATGAAGCAATCAAAAGACGATATTAACTTAAATAGTATAAATGTTTACGATAGCTACGCTTTTAGTGACACATTATTTATTGATAAGATAAAAAAACATCAAATCGAAAAGTCGTTACATGGCTTTTTTGTTTCTGCTCTCTTTTGTTCCTCTTTTGCATTTTTATAATGAAAAATAATCTTATGCAATGGCAGATCAACGAATTCTTGCACATTTTTCTTTAGTAATAAGACAATTCTACCCTGCCTGCCGCCTGTTTTACAGAGCTTTCCCGCGAAGCTCGGTCGCGGCGATGTTAGCTTTTGTTCCGCCAGTCACGCTGCAAGATGGGGTAATTTATATAAGTCCAACGTCACGTCAGCCCCGATATTCTGCTTATGAACAAGGATTTTCATTTAATTCGTGTTGAGCTTTATTGCCTTGCAGTCTGTTACCGTAAATTTTAACAGAATACGACTTTTTAACAACCATAACGTGTCGGTGTGAACAAGTGTTTTGAACCCATATTGCATAACCAAGCACGTGTCTTAAGCGTTGAATGTTAAACTCATTACTCTACAAATTACAACCGTACAGACTGTGAAAACATCATGAATTTACTATGACATTCCTAGCAAAAATGATGGACCCGACATTTAACTCAGAGATCATCGCTTTGCCCGCATAAGAATTCATTGCTGAATCGTCATTTATTTTACATTACTCGTCATATCGGCATATTATTCATGATTTTTTATTTTTCACTTTCCTAAGCAAGCTTCTTACAAGTCCCACCAAATGAACACAATAATGATTACAATAGTCTTGTAATAATGTTTTTTTTTAGAATATATTAATAAACGATGAATTGTGGCTCACCTGTATTTTAACACACCTAGTTTAATTGTATATATCTTGACATACATATTGATATTGTACAAAATCATTAAACCATTTAGGTTTAATGATTATGTATTATTAAATATTCAGTTGATACATTATTTTTTTTTTTCTACTACCTAACCATCCAGCAACATCTTTGGAGATATTTTTGTTTATACTATCACAAATCGTATTCGAGTAAAACATAATTATAAATTAGTACAATTTTTAGTACAGATATTGATGGCCATTATTATTTTTTTATGAGAAAGTGATTTAGACACGGTGAAAAAAATAGCAATGTATTTTAGTTCCACAAAATTATTATTTTTTAAGATTGTTTTTGAGTTGATAGCTACTTCGGCTCACGCCATCGTCAGAACTATGCTTAAACAAACATTTGCTTATCTATATATAGCTGTGTAGAAAATGTACACAATACATCTTCTCTCCTGTTTAAATGTTAGCTTGTTTCTTGCTTGCAATAAAACTTGTAAATTAAACTAAAAAGGCGGCTATATTAATAAGTTTACATATGGCACGGAAATGGTCCACTACAGAAACAAAAAGACACCAGTCAGAGGATTCAATAATGGTGACAGACATATATTAGTTAGTTCGTTAAGAATCTTTTGTGATATTTGATATTCATTGATTTCCAGCTGTTTTAAAGCCGTCATCTTGCGACCTTTATTACAAAGATGCAAACACTTAGGCGTTGAGTTTGAATTTATATGGAATTTATATATGAATTTGGAACCTTAATTTATAAAATTTGATTTTTTACATTATCGTTAGGCTATAAAAAAAACTTTCTTTGCGTACACACTTCACGCTCTTCAAATGTTCCATTGAATTTGTGTATTTTTTACTTTTATAAACGATGATGAGGAGTTGATTGACGTTATTTATTGATTTTTTACAGGCTCGGAGGCAACTGCAAGCTGGAGGTTGGATGTCAGATCAGGAGAGTCTCGGGTCACTTCCACGACAGAGTGGTGGGGCACTCACACCTGGAGGGTCGGCTCCCGGAGGACTATTAGGCCCTGTGACAGGCCTTGCGTTGGCTCCAGGCGATCGCGGAAGCTGCAGCGCTGATAGTGGAGTGCGAGGTGAATACATTGTTAAATATTTCAACATTTCAAATTTATTTTCGGAACTAAAAATAAAATACATTTTGTCAGACGCTTAGCATATCATCTATTTAAATCCCTATACAGAAACTTACATACATTGATTTTTCAATAAATTTCACAAATTCACTTTACTGCGATGGTTTATTGCCTCTTACGATAAAGTCATACTTCGTATTATATCTTTCAAATAATATTACAATAAAATAAAAATACAATGCCAACATTAAAATAACTGCTCATTACAAATATATTCTCTTTACAAATAGATAAAGGATGTTTGATAAAAAAAACCCTTGTTATTTAAACTCGTTACCATCTAATTGCTCAAAAATCTGTTATCTAAATAATATATTTTTAATGTCAAATTTGAATTGTTACAATTTTAATTTTGTACAATTCGATATATTTTGTCACTAACGACCCGGGTTTCGCCTTTTCAGTTCAGTTCTGTTGCATCCGTGTAATAGAATGCCTGAAGATACCGAAAGGCGAAACCTATGTCATTAGTGACAAAACATGTGGAATCACACAAAGTTGTAACAATTCAAATTTGATATTGAAATTCCATCAAATACCTTCAGTCGATATCATAAATTATATCAATAATGCTAGTACAGCAAGATTGAATATATTTTTTAGTTTTATACAATCTTAACGTCACATAATCGTACGTTTTTGAGATAGTTAGTTAGACATAATGCATGCAATCGTAAGCTAGCATCAATTTTACTGCGAATGCATGTGATGCAATAAACGTATCATTGAATCTGTAATATTGCATACAGCTGATGCATTTAAGCACGTTTTCGTTTCCTTTCAGCATTCTCAGTTATCCCACGCCGTTAGCCGAATAATTTCATTTACTCCTTATAGCTACTAAACCAGTTTAGAGGTAGTCTCAAATTGCAACCAAAAGATCTTTCAGTCAAGTTGAATATTGCAGTATAAATCATTAAAATTCACAATAAAACGTTTAACATAACACGATAATACATCTTTACATCACGTAGCGTTTTTGATTGACTAAGTACTGATTTTTAGACAAATTTTAATAACAAAAACACATTTTTATTACTTATTTTCACAATATATTTTTTGATCACGACTGATTTCGCTAATTGCGAGCATGATAAACTGATAGAATACAATTTACAAACAAGTCTATATGTACAAAAATTTTGAGTTAAAAGTAGCAGGTATACAAAACCACGGTTTCAAGAACTAAGAAACAAACTACAGGAAATCATACTGCAAATTAGTATGACAATTAAATGTTCACAATCACTTGTTAAAATTTCAAATAAAATTCAGGTAAATCAATAATCCATTAAGAGCTCTTAACAACCATAACAACATCATTCAGGAAGTAAGGAGTAGGAAGATTTTAATGAAGTTATTAGCCCGCACTCAAATACTTAATGAAAAAAAATGAATTAATATATGAAGATGAATCGACGAGAAGAAATGGTTAGTAAGAGGCGTTGCAGTGTTTTCTGCAATAAATAAATGCTCACGACGGCCGAAACTAGTACTGATCAAAAAATATTTTGTGTAAATAAGTACTAAAAGATGTGCTTTTATTATTGAAAATATCATGCCTCTCCATCAAGAAGTGACAGTTAACAACTTAAAAGTGATAAATCGCATTTTTTTAATACGTAATTAATACATAAAACAAATTCATGCATATATCATAAAACATTTTATATGGAAAATGATTATCAGAAAGTCAAATTATGAACCGACTAAATCTCTTGGAGAACGTATAATACATAAAGCAATTCCCATTTTAGATTAATCTTCGCACTTAATTTACACAGTAGAGTAGTTTTCTCAAAGAAATTTTACTTAATTTTCTTTTGGCACGGTGGATTCGCTGTTTTAAAAAACAGACTTTAAAATCATACAAAGAAAAGATAGTTTCCAGCAAATAGGCCTGTGTAATTTCGAAACCACTTAAAATTTCACCGTGAAAATAAGGGTTTGAGCTTTTTACCTTGTTTGTTTTTTACATAAAAACTATACACTACCTTTAAAAACTGCGATATTCCTAAAGGTAACTTTAAAACTTCATTACTTTTATTCGTCCTTCACCGAAAAAAAATCACCAAAATTACTTTTTCATCTCTTCTGAGGTGCTAGCTGTAACTTCTTGATGGGAAATCTCACATTTCAATAATAAAAACTTTACTATCGCAATTATTATAAACCGATACATAATATTTGCAAACAAGCATTTTCAACAAAATTTTCTATTAAAAATAAACACACTATTACCAAATCTGTTTATAAATCAACATTTTTCTTGCTAAGCAATAACTCAAAATTTTGTATGAATAAGTTAATTTGTAATTTTTATTGTACAAGTTGACAACTCTTGCGATGATCGAAACCGACCCTTATCATTAGAAAAATAGTACTAAAAGTGTATTTTTACTATTTTTAAAAAAACATCGTCTTAATTTACTCAAAGCACTTTGTAACAGACTTCATCCGCTTGTGTATTCAATTATTTCACTTAAGTACCCACGCCAATTATATATCATATTTATTTGTATATGATATTGCCTGTTTTATAACAATCTCCTGGATGGAATGATAATAATAGATAATATAACAGCCAACAGATGAAACGACAGTCGTAAAGTCTGCGCGGAACGAAAACACCTGTTCTGGGCATCCGCTTTCAGGCTATTATACTGCCAAGAGCAGAATTTAATGCCAGCTAAAATTAATCTTTGTCTAACGACTTCGGTTGGCTGCCTTTGGTCACGAAGACAGATTTTTCTCGCTATATAAAACGTCCTCTTTAAAGGAAAGAATTATTGCCTACAGTCTTGCGGTTGTTAAAATAACAAGTATTTTGATAGTAAAAATACACTTCAAATGTTTTATACCGTTTTGAGTAACGTTACAATTCTAGAAACATACATTTACATTTCTTCGAAACCTTATTTAAATTTTTGAAGTGTTTTTTCACACCCATATAACAGCTTGAAAGCTTTTAAATTTGTTTTTAGTACTCGCTACTAAAGTTTTGATTTGGATCGATATATTTTTCATAATAGGAAAAAACATCCATTTATAATCGAAACCTTCTTTCTTATTTTCTTGACCAATCATAACTATTATAAATAATAAAAATACACTTTCAGTACTTATTTTCACAATATATTTTATTAACAGGATCGGTTTCAGTTGATAATGCTAGCGATGAGCGAAACTGGCACTGATAATAAAATATATTGTATAAATAAGTACTAAAAGATGTGTTTTTATTATTTTAAGTTTCATGTTTTTCCATCAATAAATGACAGTTAACTTAACATCTTACACCTTTAACTATTTTATTTTCAACTCGATGTTTTCCATTTAAGCTTTTAAATCAAGTTTTGTGAATCTATTGTGTGTTCAATAGCTTTTTTTTAGATGACAAATAAATGAAATAATTGATCGAAGGTCCTTAACATTTAATTTGTAAACTATTAAACTTCATTTGGATATATCTTTTTCTATAACAGGTAAATAATTTTCCTATTTTTGAAAGAATTTTAATTTTAAAATAACTCCAAATTTCTATTCAAAAGCGACCATTTTCAATTGAACTTAAAGATAACTCTGAATCAGTTGATAATACTAATGATGAGCAAAACTGTCATGGTTATTACATCATAAAAATTTGGAAATACATCTAGGCGTTTTTTTATTATTATATTTAAATTTAATGAATTTCTACGATGAAGTGATATTTACCATATTAAAGGTGATAACAATAATTCTTTTGAAATTTTCACTGATTACGAATAACTTCAATTTGAATTAATCTGATATTAAGTTACCATACTTAGTATGGAAAACCTAGTCACACGATATTTTTTGTTATTTCAGGCAGAGACGTAAAAATCAATATGTGAAATTGGTCGCCAATAAGCTTCACTTTTCAGCTCGGCTTCCTATCTTAACTTCTTTATCTGTATAATCAGAGAAATAGAAAATGTATTTAAAAAGGTTGTTGATTTTTTTTCTTTATTTTATATGCTTTTCGTGATATTTATGTCGTGAAAAATATTTATATTATGTTAGTAAAGCTAAAAAATATGAATTTTAGAATATGGTAAAAAAATAGGTATATGTTTTACTTCTACAAAATTTGGAAATGTCAAAATTCAAAATTTGTAGAACCAAAACACAGTACTCTTTTTTCACCGTGTTATAATGGAGTTCTACCAAATAAATGCCAATTCAATCGATGAAATTTGGAACACGTTAAAGCGTTTTTATCAATATTAATGCTATCTGCATTTTCGTAAAAATAATCATATTTTAAATTTGTACAACTTTGTACGATTCCACATGCTTTGTCACTAGCGACCCAGGTTTCGCCTCTCGGCATCTTCTGGCATTCTATCACACGGGTGCAACACAACTGACATAATTAGATAGAAAGCCTGACTGATAGAATGCCTGAAGATGCCGAAAGACGAAACCCGGATCGTTAGTGACTAAACATGTGGTAAAAAAAATCGTACAAAGTTGTAACAATTAAAATTTTGACATTGAAATTCCATCAAGCGCCTTCAGCCGATATCATAAATTATCGAATCATATTTTGTTGAATCATCTTTTTTATCACACGGTGAAAAAATAGCAATGTATTTTAGTTCTACAAAATTATTTTTAACAAATATAGTTGATAGCTATTTCTGCTCACGCCATCGTCAGAACTATCTAGTTCTGATGATGACTGTTCTATGACTTTTTTTCCTGTTTGCAGTGACCGGAAGTAGCGACCGAGAAAGTGGAGCCACGTCAGCTGGTGGCAATTTATCAGACTCCACGACAGATGGAACTCCGACGATCACTCTTGGAGATGGCTTGGACATGGACTCTATATCTGTAGTCTCTTCCATACAACAACCACACCTTTATCACCGTAAGTCTATCTGAAGGATTCGATCTATTTTCCTTTGCCCATTTACATTTTTTGTTACTCACAGAACTTGGATTACACAGGAAAAATAGAGACACCGAGCCCATGAGCTACATATGTTATGCATAGCCAATTCACATTGCTGCTTACGTGTCAGTTCTACTAAATCCATCTGATAAAATGCCCAAAGAAACCTAGCGGCGAAACACGGATATCAAGTGACATAAAAAAAATATTAAAAATATATATTTCAACAATTTAAAATACTTAACAGTCAAATTATAAACCGATATAATCTCAAAACAGGGGAGAAGATGTATTGTGTACCTTTTCTACACATCTATATGTAGATAAGCAAATGCTAGTTTAAGCATAGTTGTGACGATGGCGAGAACCGAAATAGCTATCAACTATATTTAAAAAAATAATTTTGTAGAACTAAAATACATTTCTAATTTTTTTCACCGTGTTATAATGGAGTTCTACCAAGTGAATGCCAATTCAATCAGTACAATATAAACTCTATGAAATAAATTAGATGAACACAAAAAAAAATGATTATAAACTATCAATATAATATATTTTGTTTTACCGGCTATTTTTTGTTTTTTTTTATCAAATTTATAGAGCGTGATGTTCATTAATAATGACTTTATATGAAAATTCTAAAGTTTAATAATATTTTTTGTTCTTAAAACAGCATTAAAGTTTTATTCGAAAATTCAACAAAGCGCTCAAAACCATTTAATTATTTTTCAAACCCAATGACGAGTTCAACAATGGCAATACTTGAATAAAGAAGTGAATGAATGAACAATAAATTTACACATAAATGTATAAATAATTGAAATTTTTAATCGCGATTCGGTGTGATGTTATTTCAATTATACGATTTCGGAAGCAATCTCTCTAGAGTACTTTTACTAAAGATTATGTGTTGCTAGAATGTGTTAGAAATATTACATTACATTTGTTTCTGCTCCTACAACCTAATATAACGTAATATTGCATCAATTTTTTATTGAGCGTACAGATTCGTTTTTATAACGTTGAGAAAATTCAGTTTTAGAAAAGCGTGATATAATGAGAATCTTAATATAATTTCTAGTGTATTGTTATCAATTACTATCCAAGAAACAGATTTGCAAATATTTCAGATTTTTTTTTACTTTTATTTATATTTGTTAATAAGCTATGTTTACTTTATATGGAAATATTTTTCATAATCCGCCATAATAATCACTCATCCGTTATTCAACGTTGTATGAAACCGCTCTTTTTCCCCTACGCTAAAACAATAAGCCGTTATAGTCTTTATGAATACTTTTAATAAAAGCTTAAAAGAAATTATCATAAAATATTCAATGGAGATGGAGGCTAATAGCATCATCAAAATCCTTTGAGAGATAAACCGCGTAAACATTTCGTGAAGTATCTACAAAACTTTCCTTTCAAAAAGCTCCGTGACTCCACCAAGAAGCTTTTCCTAATAGTGGACACATTTTGAAGTTTTTTACCATCGAGCATGAAACTGAATAGATAGCGTTTTCTCTTTGCTTTTGTTGACGCACTTTTTTCAATATCTCGAGCTTTTTTAAGTAAACTAATTATGCGTAAAATTTATTTAGCTCTCTGAGAAAAGAAATTATGTGTACAGTGCTTTTATGATTTATGACTTGAGCTTCTGCAAATATAATAAACCTCTTTTCGGTATTTTACATTGTATTTTAATTTTGACCCAATTTTTTTATTCATCGGAAATATGAATAATAGCATTTGTCTCATAACCTTGTATTACAATATTTTAATACTTGTTTCTTTCATTTGGTTATATTAACTTTTATATCCCTCTCTAAGATCTCTCAAAAGCATAACCATACCATGTTGACTCGAAAATTTTGTTTCTAAATAATTGAAATAAAGTGTTTCTATCCTTGTTTGAAAATCACTAAAAATATAATCACATTAATGACTGTTGTTTCTTTCTGCCGTACGTTTTTCATAATCATTCAATACATATGCATGTCTACTATTTGTTGTTATTTTATAATATTAAATTAATTTGAATATCAATATCGCGAAATATCCAACAATTAAATACATTTGCAAACTTATTACGGTAATACATGTCACCATTTCGCAGGAATTCCAGGAAATTTTGACATATTTTCAATGTACGTGACGGATTGGGCAATAGCTTCATCTAACTCGAACTCAGGAACTCAGAAACTTAGCTTTTATATTAATATTTCGTATTGGTTGGCTCAATCACACATAAATTAAAAATATGTAGTTCAAGTATAATGAAATTGTTTAATACTTCTGAAATAAAACCTTTAAAGTTAAAATATTGTACTTGTTTTGAAAACAAGATAAGAATTCTTTATAATCACAGAAAATTAGAAGATTTGTTGGTCAACATTTTTTAAGTGTAAAGAAATTTGCTCCATTTATTTTAATCTAGAAAAATCGATAAAGTTTTCTTTGACGAAAAATAATTGGATCAATTTATTTTGCTTCATAAACTCTTTTCACAATGATGACGGTATGAAAGCATCTTTAATAACATATCTTGTCAGGTATATTTTAAAAGAAATATATACAGGTTTAAAATTTGATATCTTGGTAGCTTCCTTTGTCTTAACCTGATGCGAGTATTTTGTCCTCTCTTCTGCAAACAGAGCTTAATTTTAATTTAAATGGGTGAAGCGTTGCATCACAATTTGAAACTTGACTCCGAATTCTGAAGGGGGTTTCATCTTAAGTACTCAAAGAAAGTGTCTTATCATAATAATATTATGAAACTTGAACAGTGTTTCCGCGAACCCCATTGCTATAAAACCATGGAAACACTTCGTGTTTTTTCAACCATAAATGAATTACAATCATTTAAAAAGTTGCGTATTTTAGCGTAACATTTTTTTGTCATTCTAAAATGTTTTCAGATTTTGTTGCCACTTAGCATTCGATGTTAAAATATTGATCGTTTAAATATTAGTATAAAATTTCTGAATTATTTTAGGTTTGTTGTACTTGTTTGTAGTACCAAATACAGTATAATTGGACAAAATACATAACTTAATACGATACAATCGCAAAGTTTTATAGGATCGCCACTTGTGAACATGAAATATTATTAAACAAAGCGATTACATACTCATACATATTAGTTTTTTTATATAATAACTATATTAATTTTTTGCTGAGATTTCACTAAGCACAAAATTGGATTTGTAATTCTGTTTCAAATCAATAAAATTCAAAAATATTTCTTTTTTATTAAATTTCATAGTATTTTATTTTATAAAATTGTTTGAACACCTTTTGTATATAAATAGATAAATTTAAAAGACGCAGTTCCCAAGAAGGTGTTCCGACATTTTTATTAAATAAATGAACCCTTTCTTCGTGAATGTTTAAAAAAGAAATTATTTTTCTTTGACTTCACGCGAAAAGAAAAGGTAACTAACAAGGTTTCGTTCAGATCGCTTTGCTGGTTTTATCCGAGCTGGAAAAATCTAAAAGAACTTAATTTATTTCTCTTATGAAAATAAAATTCGTTTTAGTTCATGTTATAACTGACAGAAAGTGTTGCTTCGACCCGTAGAGCTTACTTCTACATTTTTCCAGAAAGCTTCTCAGCTAAATTTGTAGCATTCGCTTATATATACATGAATGGAGCTTTTCCCAGAAGTTCACAGAGAACTGCGTTAATAAAAAAATCTTATTTGATTTTATATTTCTGTAAAGAAATATTACCATTGTATAATTGTGATTCACTGTGTTTCTGCCTTGCAATCTGAGGTTAGTAGAATATGCAGTTGTTAATTTATTTTAATGAAATATCTGATCTGATTTTTTAGGCAAAAAATATTTTTTACTACTACATGTAGTGGTAAAATAAAAGTATGTTAACAGTTAATCAAATAGTAATAACCCATTTTTTTTACTTTTTTAAAAATACATATAGTTAGGACTGAGCATCGTTAGCATTATCAACTACTTGCGAAGAGAAAAACTGGTCGTGATCATAAAATATAATATATTGTAATATAATATAATTAATTACCAATATATTCACATATCAATAAACTCGTTTTTATATTGTCTTACCCACTACTTTTTACAGTTAATATTTGAAGCTACTATTAAGAACTTATCACGAAGAAACAAAAGTTAACTGACAAAACAAATTAAAATTTTCATCAACATTATTGAAAATTTTAATATTTTTATAATTTTGATGACATCCCAAGTCATTGAGTTATTACTAAAAACACAGTAGAGTAGGCACTCGTTAGCGATGACATCTAATAAATTTCAAGAAATCACTTTTTTGAGGAAAGTTATTTCATTCGAAAAATTGCTTTGAAATTTAAAAACAAAATAACCTTGTTATTCTTTTTTTAAATTCGTTCAAAGTCACAGTTCATCAAAAACTTCAACCATCATATTGAAATAGTATATTTATTTATTATATAATAGTTATTCAAGAAAAATCAATAAAGTATCTATAACGCACATCTCAACCCTGAGCTTTCGCGCAGTGTCATGAGTTAAACAGAGAAAGAGAATGTTGACCAGTATTCAACGATGATCGGTCACCTGGTATACAAAATTAGTAATAATAAGTTTTTATTTCATTCGGTCAAAGTTTCGGTTAACTTCTGACTTCTAACTTCTTCTTAAGTTGAAAAATTATAATATGCTACAATATCTCAAAGACACCACAAGTATGATAAAATTTAATTTAACTTTTTGCGGTATCGTATTGAATGAATTTACATATTTAACATTTTATTTGTTTCAACTTATTTTGACTGTTAAAAAATAATAACACTTCTTTTTCACACATCGTTACAATTCTCTCATAATTAAATTAATTTTGCTTCAAAATTTTACTATCATGATGTCAAAATAATTATGATTAAACGTTGGGTTTTGTTTTTTTCTAAATTATTATTATGTGAGCTTTAACAATGAAAATACTAATCATCCATCTTCTACATCGAAATGTTCCGTTACGTAGTTAGTTATGCATTGCATCGCTAGGCGGCATTGTTTTCACTTTTCCGACGAATTTGCCTAACGAATATTATTTCTCGCTATTTACTGAACGTGATTTGCATCAAGTTCTAAGGTTTATGAAACATTGAGCGTTGCTAATTCTGCTTCATTTCTCAAAGAAAAACATAATTAAGCGGTTTTCAGCGTCAATAAATTCCTTGAACTAAAGTCGTATTATTATAAAACCATTGGAGTAGTTCGATACATAAAAACACTTCTATTTTTTCATTGATATTGTTTTATTATCTTAACAGATTTTCATCCACAAAAACAGGTTTTTATTTACTTGGTGAATCTTTAATTTTCTGTAAGTCTATGGATTGAAATATTGGACTATGATAGAACTAATGGCCAATTTATCAGTATCGCTACGTCTCATTTTTAAGTTCCGATTGACTGAGAAAGAACTTGGTACTTCACAAACAATGATTAAAAAATCTATTTATGAACATTCTCGGTGGAAAAGCATTATATTTAAATAATATAACGCAATGTTTACCAATTTTTAATAGCTGAGAACCAATTATGTTCACTAAAATATTTATGTTCGTTATCCTATTTCATAATTACAATAGACCTTGTAGAAATGCATGTCAGCTGTTTCAACAATTTCAAAAGCTCTTTTTTGTATTTGTTGATGAAATTAATTTTTGTCCAATTTCAAGTGATTTGGCTCACATATTTATTTTAGTCGTAACGATAATTCAGTTCGTCAAAGATATGTCCCTTATTTAAAAAAAACGTCGTTTCCTTCAGTTTGAATTTTTCTTATAATAATTCACAAAACAGAATTCTCAAATAACATTTAACAGTTGTTTATTGACGAGAGTTTTGCTCAGTTCGAATTTTTATTTTTTCAGTATATAAAAAGTTGTTAGAAGTAAAACTCAGTAAAGAAACAGTGCAAATTGCGTTGTGTATTTGTATAAATAGAAACAACTTGATGCAACTGAAAATACTTCGCATATACATTTACATATATCATGAAAAACCTACCGCCCTGACCTACAGTAAGACGTTATTTATAGCCTTTTTTATCCTTGAGTTTTTCACGTCTCTACGTTGTACGTTAGACTAAAGCACGTTCCACCGTAAAATGAGACTGCATCTTTTAGTCAAGTAGCCTCGCCGTATGGCGTATCACGACAATAAATTGCATTTTGCCATCAATTCTATTTAAAACTACTTTAAAAGAACCATAGTACCAGGAGCACATGTGTTCCCCAGTTTCAATTTACGTTTATCTTAGTAGAAAAATTCACAAAAATAATTGTTGTTTGGAAAATAAAAACAAAGTGAATTTAACAGTAAAAGCACAAATCCTATTGTTATGTATATTCTAATTGACTTAAAGTATATTTTTAATAAACCCTTTGATCTACAAAGAATTGATTTCAATTTCCTGGTAAGCTTTTTAGTCTTACGAAAATTTTATATTACAAATTTTTGAATCTTCAACGTCCACGCTGAGATCATACATTACGTATGAATGAGTTTAATACTCTAAATAGACTAAGTTTAATACTCTTTGAAAGACTTTTCTGAACGGATAGTGTGTGACAAGACACTTTAGTACTGCACTCAATGATTATCACGTGAATATGGACAGAATTTAGTACAGTGGATGATCGGTTAACGAACAGTTCGGATTACGAACAACGAACACTATCACGAAAGATCTTTGTATTCGGATAGCGAACAATAGCAAACCGTCTTGGTACAGATTATATTCGTTAACCGATCACCCAATGGTTGGTTGATATCCTCAAAATAGAACTTGAACTATTGTAATATACAATAGAATATGAAGAGCACATATTTTTTTTCTTTATTTATCTTATATTTTATCTTTTTCGAGCTCAAAATTTTTTTAGGGCTTAAAATGTTTAGCATGAGTTATTTCACTAAATTAGAGTTATGATATTTATATTTACTAACATTATGTTTGTTTATTGCTAGAGATGTCTTTACTTTGATTTGAAATGTATTAACAAAAAAATATTTCGAAAAACATTTAAATAACAACACGGTGAAAAAATAGCAATCTATTTTAGTTCTACAAAATTATTTTTAACAAATATAGTTGATAGCTATTTCGGCTCACGCCATCGTCAGAACTATGCTTAAACTAACATTCGCTTATCTATATATAGCTGTGCAGAAAAGGCACACAACACATCCTCTCTCCTGTTCCAACGGCCTAGCTTGTTACTTTAACACAATGACACTAAATTTTCAAAATTTTAAATGAAACAATAGGTGTGTATGACAATAAGATTATATGTGGGACGGAAGTGGTCCTTATGGAAGCAAATCAGACCACCCTTTTGTACAACGGCTGGACAAGTGGCCATACTATTATGTTAGTTTTTTCGTTAAGAATCCTTTGTGATAATTGGTGTCTATTGATTTCCAGCTGTTCCAAAGCCGTCATTCTCCGACCCTTACTACAAAGATGCAAACATTTAGGGGCTGAGTTTGAATTTATATTATGTGATTCATTAATAACGTGATTAGCGAATTGTATAAAATTTCTCTTAATATTTGTTCAACTTAAAAAATAAGTTTTGCATATCGATCAAACTGCGCTGTTGAATTTAAAAATCGCAAATCTTCGGGTTGATAACACGAAAAGCACATTTGTCGGGGGGTGAAAAAAATCGTTTAGAGTACATTAAACTTTTACGGGCTTAAAAACGAGCTTCTAAAAGCTAACTGATATATACGGGGATTTATAATCAGATTTCAAGGACGCAAAAAACGATGACAGAGAAATCAGATTACGATAAAAGGTTTTGATTTTTTAAGTCTTGCAATTTAAAAAACCTTTTCTCGCGGCGTGATAATCTGTTGATTGATCGGATTCCCCACCGGATCAGTTAATTTTGAACGCTTACAGATTGCAAGAAATTTTTAATGAAACAATAAAAATATTAAATAAAAAACAAAATATAGACGGGTACGGCCACTTCGTTGTTTTTGAATTTACCTGCAAATTAGGTAGATTCTATATACAATATTATTTTCGTTTATTCTTTCTGACACTCGTAATCGCTAATTCGTCTTTCTCTTATTTATTTTGAGCCATGTGCATTATCATTTTAATTGTCAAATTGTTCAGTTCAGTTGATAATGCTCGCGATGAACGAAACCGGTCCTGATCAAAAAATATATTGTGGATATACTTATATCCAACTTACTAAAAAATTTGTTTTTATTAATTAAAATATCATGCCTTTCCATCAAGAAGTGACAGTTAAAAGTGATATAAAATTGTATTTCTTTGAAATTTTCACAAAAAGTACTTTGTGGAATTTCAATGTAAAATTTGAATTGTTGAAACTATAATATGTATATAACACATGTTTTGCTATCAAAGTCTGGAATTTACCTTTCAGCATCTTCAGGTATTTCATCACACAAATGAAATAGAACTAACACAAAGTCAACTGCTTGCATCGGTTATATATAATACAATTGAAATGATACAGAACAAAAACATGTAAGCCCTAAGACAACCAACTAAACGTATAACATATAATTTATGATATCGACTGAAGGTGCTTGGTGGAATTTCAATATCAAATTTGAATTGTTACAACTTTGTACGATTCTACATGTTTTGTCACTAACGAACCGAGTTTCGCCTTTCGGCATCTTCAGGCATTCTATTGCGTCAGTTCTGTTGCATCCGTGTGATAGAATGCCTGAAGACACCGAAATGCGGAACCCGGGTGGTAAGTAAAAAAACATGTGGAATCGTACAAATTAATAACAATTAAAATTGTGTATAACATTTATATGAAATAATATTAACAACTACTAATTTCACTATAATGACATTCAATTTTATAACTGATACATTTTTACACATTTACAAACAATAAATTATACAAAAGTCTTTAGGCTAAATCGATTATTAAAATACCTGTTTACAAATTACAAAACAAATTTACAACCAGATTTTAGAAAAATTCTATACTCTAGATCAGCCATACTCAAACTTTTTTTCCTCCGGGCCGCATTCTAATTTTTGCTTTTCTATGTGGGCCGCATCATATTAATAGTAAACTGTAAATGTAACACATACTATACTGCATACATATGTATGTATTATTATGTCAAAAAAAAACAAAAATTTTATTTGTTTGTGAATATTTATTAATTTATTAAAAAAGACTTACCAGCATAAGAACAAGTATAAAATATTTTGGTAGTAAAAGGAAATTTAAAACTTTAAATTTAAGATGAAAAGAGAAAATTTAAAAAAATAATAATGTGAATTATCATATTGAGTCAAAATTTGAACTATCTTCGTCAAATCAGGTTCCTGATAAGAATATATAGAATATGACAATTCGCAGAGATACGTAGATGAGACATTGAAAATATGTCTAAAACAACACCAACAAAATATTAACCAACATAAGAGCTATTTGGGCCGCATTTTGAGTATCGCTGCTCTAGATACTTAACCAGAGACAATATACTCAATGTGCTACATTTTAAAATTCTTACTTCCGTTTTGAAAGTAGTTATCCGTCAATCAAACTATGATTGAAAAATCATTCGAGAATTGTCTTCGAAAAAATATTTCCAAACTCACTTAATATATGACGTATAAAATAAATTGATGATTAATGTGTTTCACTTCAAAATAAAAATCCTCCCCGAAACAATGGTTCGTGTTTTATATTCTGCGCGTATACATTACACACATCGATCATCCCCGGTCCCTATAAACCTGACTGCCCTTTCGCTCAATTAATGTAGCTGTCTGGGCAGTGACTGGTAACTACGAAGGCAGGCTCTATCCTTCTCCTTGCGGGCTACTTTCCGCCATTTGTCTGAGCGCTAATGCTTCTCCGATGTGTCGCACATAAATCTCGCTAGAGAATTCTCATATCAGCGATAATAAACAAAAGACTTAAGGAAGAATGAATTTAAAATGGTAACCAAGCTAAAGTTCACCTAAAGGGCTCGTCTAAAACAAAATTTGACGACTGTGAATAATTTTAAATTATAATTTTTTATTGATTGAATTGGCATTCACTTGGTAGAACTCCATTATAACATGGTGAAAAAAATAGCAACGTATTTTAGTTCTACAAAATTATTTTTAACAAATATAGTTGATAGCTATTTCGGCTCACGCCAACGGCAGAACTATGCTTAAACTAACATTCGCTTATCTATATATAGCTGTGCAGAAAAGGCACACAACACATCCTCTCTCCTGTTCCAACGGCCTAGCTTGTTACTTTAACACAATGACATTAAATTTTCAAAATTCTAAATGAAACAATAGGTGTCTATGACAATAAGATTATATGTGGGACGGAAGTGGTCCTTATGGAAGCAAATTAGACCACCCTTTTGTACAACGGCTGGACAAGTGGCGATACTGTTTTGTTAGTTTTTTCGTTAAGAATCCTTTGTGATAATTGGTGTCTATTGATTTCCAGCTGTTCCAAAATTACATAGCAAACATTTAGGCGCTGAGTTTGAATTCATATTATGTGATTCACTTACAGCGTGATTAGCGAATTGTGAATCGAAATCGAATTGTGAGCCGAAATAGCTATCAACTATATTTGTTAAAAATAATTTTGTAGAAATAAAATACATTGTTATTTTTTTCACCGTGTTATAATTTTTTAGCACATCAAACATAAGTATAGTGAGCTATTATTCCAAATTAAAAAGTTTGCCATTTTATTGATTAAATTGGCATTCACATGGTAGAACTCCATTATAACACGGTGAAAAAGATAGCAATGTAATTAAGTTTTACAAAATTATTTATAAAATATAGTTGATAGCTATTTCGGTTCACGCTATCGCTCGAACTATTCTTAAACTAACATTTGCTTATCTACAATATATATAGCTGTGTAGAAAATGTACACAATACTTCTCTCCTGTTTTAACTACCTAGCTTGTTTCTATTTTATCTGGAGATTCTAGAAATTAATAGAGGCCAGTTATTAAATTCAAACTTCATTCACAATGATCAACTCAATCTTCCCAACTCCAAGATTAGTTAATAAAGTGCATCGTCATTCATTATTTTAAACATATGATAAAAATTATGACGCACATACAATTACCAGATTTAATTTATGATATCGAC
The DNA here is from genome assembly GCA_028555115.1 of Himalopsyche japonica. Classification (NCBI taxonomy): domain Eukaryota; kingdom Metazoa; phylum Arthropoda; class Insecta; order Trichoptera; family Rhyacophilidae; genus Himalopsyche; species Himalopsyche japonica. The sequence goes on along the minus strand of JAHFWJ010000535.1, from coordinate 490,333 downwards.
TGAAGGTGCTTGATGGAATTTCAAAATCAAATTTTCCAACTCCCCTTTTTTGTATCCTTTACGTGAGATCGGTTCAATGAATCGACAATCTTATGTGTAAATGACGTAAATTCTTATGTTTCATCACTAGATGTTTGATGGTAAGTATTCTCTATATGAAAAGGAAAAAAACCATTTATATTTTAATGTTAGTTGATTGATGTTTGTTGAAAAACTTTTTCAAGAATGACTCATTAACAATATCGTCAATGATAATTATCACAAGCAATTGTTTTATCTATTATAAGATTAATATTATTAAATTCGATTTAGCTGTAACTTACTGCTTGCCTTGGGGTGTTTTCCTGTAATTAATAACTTTGGTATATAGACACTGACAACTGGTTATTTTACGTCAGTTCTGTTGCATCCGTGTGATAGAATGCCTGAAGATGCCGAAAGGCGAAATCCGGGTCGTTAGTGACAAAACATGTGGAATCGTACAAAGTTGTAACAATTCAAATTTAAAAAGCTTGCATCATTCGATTACGGTATCCACAGATTTTTTGACCAGAGTAAAAATATCCTTTAATAATTTTTCGGTTGATTAGTAAATGTATATATCTCTGTGCTGAAGATGTGTAAGACCAAATTTTTTACAGAATTCCGGAAACTTGTCATTTCTTAACTCTTAAATCTTGAAAGACTAAATACTACAAAGGTCTCTGAAAACAGTTTTTGTGTATATCCTTCATTTACGACCCATATTTTTCAAAAAAATTTGATTGGTGTAAGCAAAGGGCAGGCCTGAAATAAATTTCGTCGGGTTTTATTCAAATTTAATAATCTGTTATCCGATAAACCAGACACTCCTAACGATTTTTCCACTTTTTTAATGCACCTATTACGTTAAATAAATTTATTATGAATTAAATATTCATCTGGTTGATTTTTAAAACTTCTGGAATTACACTTTTCAATCTCGAATGTACTTATAACCGTAATTAGGTTGAGAGCTACAAACCAAATCGATTGAAAAATTATTTCTTCAATAATTCGTACTGGGATTCAACCCCGTGAACAAGATAACCAAAGACAAATATGTATAATATATTACGCATGTTTTTTTCTCTCCCCTGCTGAGTTGCAGATTTTAAATATTACACCTCATACTATAAAACACTTGCCAATTTCCTTTTGGCTTAACAAGCTCCTCAGTTTTTTTACCCAGCCTGTAAACATGTTTTGCCTCACAGGCAACACCAAGTGACCTAGTATACATTCTGTGAACCAATTAGCTGTGACTCGAACACTCATTAAAAGTGTGTCGTCTTCCTGTTAATTGACTTGAAAAAAAACAGAGATTCCGCATTTTGGTAATTGAGACGCATTAGTATAGCATTATTCACAACATACTTTCTTTCAGATGTATCAACTTTTTTTGTAACAATAATTTGTGTTTAAACACCAAAAAATGCTGCTTTATAAATTATCTTTTTCAATTACTTTATTTTATTGTAATCATTTCTATAATCACGTTAAATAATCATTAATAAAATATATGACGTTTCGATTTTTCGTAAATACTACGTTCGGATTCACCGCAGAATTTTGTATCAAAAAGAAAATGTAAGAAGATTTGATAATGAAAAACAAATTTCCTCACGCTATGACGTCTCTTAATTGAATGTAAAATTTCTTACAATGTTTTGCTTGATTTTTGTGATTATCTCCGACTCACTTTTTTTTAATATGCGATCTAAACTGAGTTTGTCCCAATAGACGTTGTTTTACATTGACTGCATATTATTTAATAAATCAAACTTATTTTTTACTTTAACGAACTTCTTCGAGTAAGTATGTCAAAAGGCTCATTTTTGATGAGATGGTTGATTCACCATTAAAAACAACTGTATTGATGATTCAGAGCGCTCTTTGGAACTGGTTAGACGAAACAAAAAGGATTTTTTAATACTATATGTGACAATGTAAAAAACATGGATCTATAACTACACTTAATAAAGGCATATAAATGTTACAGAAGCGTTGGGATGAATAAAATTGAATTTTACTCAAAATTTGTTGTTCTAGTGGTCATTCTATGAACTTATCGAACAATGTGTTATTTATATATTACTATAATATTGATATTATAAATAAGTAGTATACTAGTTAGTAAATTTAATACTTCCTATCAGACAACCGCTCTCTGTGTGACATTATCGCTTTAGAAGTTGATTACACAGCTAATTACTTTTCAGATCGTGCAATTTTAAGCGGAAAACGATTTAGCAAAATTAGGGGAAGGTCGGTCGTCTTGAAGCATTTATGTCTGTCGTATAAAATGCCTATTTCACATTTTCCACTTGAAGAAGATTAATCTATGAAGCGTGTATGGGTATGACATTAATGAGTTACAATATATTTAACATCACTTTAATAGAGAAATAAAACTCATTGGCCAAATGATACAGCAAAACTTTATTATTTTGGGGTATATATCTTTTTAAAAATGGCTTTTAATTCAAATGTTCAATAGATTATTGGACTTCAGGAGTTGCGGAAGTAAACATAAATATTTTGATTGTTTGATTGATTTATATCTTCGTATCTAAAGGCATTTATGAATACAATATATCCATCTTTCCAGCCTTGGTTATACTTTCTAAGTGACGAATCTTTTTCGAAAAAAGCTTGCTGTTGTTTTTTACGTTGGAAAATAGTAATTAAAGAAAATAATCAATAGTTTATGATATCGACTGAAGGTGCTTGATGGAATTTCAATATCAAACTTGAATTGTTAAAACTTTGTACGATTCCACATGTTTTGTCACTAACGACCCGGGTTTCGCCTTTCGGCATCTTCCGGCATTCAATCACACGGATGCAACATAACTGAAATTATAAAACTCGCCGAAAGGCGAAATCCGGGTTGTTAGTGACAAAGCATGTGGAATTGTACAAAGTTTTAACAATTTAAATTTTACATCAATGTTTTATTTGGTAAGGTCAGTTTTAAGATAAGTTAAAATAAATCGTAAAAAAATAAATAGTTTTTTAAATTATTTTCATTCCTACCAACATATAGAATTCTAACAAGCACTGATTATAAGCGGTCGATGACGTTATTCAGGCAATCGAGTAGATTATACTAACAAACCAAACAATAGGTCAAATTACGAATGCTGATAAGAGGGGTATAGACGGACAGAATCAACCATTTGGGCAGTAAAAATGATCGTGGCTTATATAAATTCTACATGATTTTCTATTTTCATTCTTTTCTGTTCTAATATCTTAAGTATGCGTGATTCAGTAGCTTAAGATGTCTGTAAAGCGGCTAAATATGCAAAATATCTGCGGTTAATTTCCACGCCTGCTTTCTCGCCCGGCTAACAAGACAATCCAATTGAATTCAATCCAGGACCCAATTGAATTCACTTCGACCCAATTCAATCTCATCTCACAAACAACGACGTCTTCCGGCTTGGCGACGGCAAAGCTCGACGACGCCTTGCAGAACATAAAGCGCCACGAATCCTCTTCATTTTAATTATTTCACCATCAAGCACAGTGGCGCGACTAAATATGTATTCTCTAATAGACGTTCAAAATTCAATAAGGTACCGTTTTTACACTTTGCAAAAGAATTTAACAGCTTTAGTTGTCAAAATAACAGCTTACTTTTACTTATAAAGAAAAAACAATATAGAAACTATACGAATGTTTTGTATTCAGTAATTTTATTATCTACGGTTCTTTTTACGACACACACATGCAAAATTAATATGACTGTTAGTATTTCTACTATTTTATTCGCCCTTTCCTCATTTCCAGTAAAATAAAAAAAACTCTAAAACTCTTCTGACGATGGCGTGAGCCGAAATAGCTATCAACTATTTTAAAAAAATAATTTTGTAGAACTAAAATACATTACTATTTTTTCCACCGTGTTATAATGGAGTTCTACCAAGTGAATGCCAATTCAATCATTAAAAAGTCTCTTTTGATATCACACCTAAAATAGACTATCAAAATTAACCATACAACAATCTATAAAGTTAACTCATCAATTCGTAGGTTATTTTATGTTTTGAAAAACTATATACAAGTAAAAGAAGTGGACGTTAGTTGCGTGAAATAAAAAAATAGTTTTGAATATATATAGTATTATATAAGCTTACTTACGTTCACATTTCATTTATTGTTTGACGTTATTTTAATATTTTTCGATTTAGCATGATAATTGGCTGTAAAATCTTGCTGCAATTTTTTATGTTTTTTCGTCAATCATAGTTAATTGCATATAAATATTCTTGCTAACATTTTTCTATTCGTTGAAAATACTCGCTATATATTTTTGATACACAGTTCAAAACAGCACACCTGTGACGTCAAATTCATCGAAAATAATTATCTTTTAATTATGTAACATACTTATAATAAAAATTGCGACGCCACTGATCCAACTCGAAAGCTTAAAGCCTGAGGGCTAAGATTTAATAATGTACTTGGAAATTGGCTCTTTTCTCCGGAGAAATGTTATCGAAGATCAAATTTGGTGGTGAAATTCCCACTGCGATTTATTTTCAATAAATGACTATTATTGTTTCAACGATAACCCTTCCGATTTAAAAACAAAAAATTGAATTCACTTATTGCATGTTTATAATGGAAAATAATGTATAATTTTTTAATCGCGATATGCTCATTGAGAGAAATTTAAATTGCTAATACACCCATACCTCGCTTTACGACCTAGATACGTTCCACAAAACTTGCCCGCAAAGCGAAAAGCCGTATAAGGAATCAATTATTTTAACACAAATTCAATGGAATCGGTTAATTTTTTTAATATGTAACATGGTTTATCGTTCAAAATGCATATTATCTTTTTATTTCATTTAAATCAAAAATACATACATAACAAGTACATAAATTTGTACATAAAATCAAAACAGACTCCAAAAAACCAACAATAATCTATAAACAAAAATGAAACGGCTTCATGTTACATAAAATATGTGTGTACATACATACATATTATTAAAAAAAATGCTTTTATCTGAAGACGATGTAGAAATGATAACCTGCAGATCACAGTAAACAAGGGAAATAGAAGAGAGTGTGTATCGAGATTGCGCTTGCCCAAGATTGGCAGCATGTAGATATATCGACATTGAAAAAAAGTTTTTTTTACCGTTATAGCGAAACATTTTAGGCCTTAAATCAAAAACGTGCCTTAATTGAAGAGGGCCGTTATAGCGAAAGGCCGTATAAAGAGCGGCCGTATAGCGAGGTATGGGTGTATTTAAATGATGTACATGCCGTTCAGCCGAGGAATAAATGTTTTTTGTTGAGGGCCCAATAGGCCGCGCTGACTTAGTATCAACCAAGGCCAACTTTGAGGCATTCGATGAATTTGCAAGACCATACGGGGAACGAGACATTCTCGATTCGTCTTTAGATTCAACGCGTAGCACATTAAACTCTTCCGCCACGGCGGATTTTCAGTACGCAGATACACAGGATACCTAATATCACGTAGACTAAGTGGCTGAGCAAGTCACATTTTCTTTTTCTTTCTTTTTTTTTCTCTTCTTTTAAGCACAATAGTGCATGGTTTAACGATCGGTCCGTGCAGCTCTGTATCGGGCCAAGAATATTAAGAGTTAAAACGATTCTTTTTATTAGTATTGCGTTATGGAAGGCGGCCGTGTAACAACGGCTGCTTACACATAACGGGTGAAGGTAGGACAACCAACCATATGTTATTCTAATCACGTACCTTGGTTACTACTTTCTTGAATCTGATCTTTCATACATTGATTTATATCCAAAGGTATGGTATCTGTAATTTTTTTATATATTTTCATTTGTCTTTTTATTTTTAATTTTAACAAGATATTGTGGGAAATATCTTTTCATAATTACATCTTTATATTTTATTAATTTCTAAAAACACGGAAGCTTTCACAAAAGTTATTAAAAGTTTTTCAACACTTAATAATGACAAAATTTTTATGTAGCTCAATTTAATTTCATTGAAAATGAAAGGTCTTTAACTGATACAAATGGAGAGAGTCTTAAGAAACTGTAAAAGAGAATTCTTCAAGTGTGTCACAAGAGCAATTAATTAAATCAATGGAAAAATTCTATTTGCGAAATTTTACGCAATGTAAAATTGAAGAAGGCTGAGCGGAAAAATTCACAAAAGCAATTAAAAATATGCCCTTTCTCAACACAAAAGGGACTTCAGCTGAAAGTAAAATTTTTAGCCGCCATAAAAGAATAAAAAATAATATATTAAGATTTTACCGTAATAAAGTTACACCTTAAATTTGTACATGCAATCTTTATGAAACGAATTCATAAAGTCTTGATGCTAAATATTGTAATTAAATTTAATTGCACAGAAATATGAATCTTACAAAAGAGCATTTGTTTGCGTATTTATTATTTTATCTATATTTCTAGTGTAGACAAGATTTCTGCTATGTAGTAAGTTGGAGATTTATATCTTAATATAAAAGAAAAATATAAAACCAGAAATACTAGTTTTATATGTACGTTTATGAAGTTTTAGTGTATTTATTCAATCACATTATTTTTTTTCTGATTTTGTTAAAAAATAAATTTATTCCAATTTCAATAAACATTAAGTAACATATATAAATATAATTCATTTATAAACAAGTTTATATTGTTTCCCCAGCTGGTTCAAATTGTTCAATGGAACTCGTTAAATTAATCATTTACATTATGATATCGACTGAAGGTGCTTGATGGAATTTCAATATCAAAATTGAATTGTTACAACTTAGTAAGATTCCACATATTTTGTGTTGTTTCTTGTAAAATGTCTATTGGATAAAAGTCGTGTGAATTTTCTGTCAGTGTTGTTGTATCCGTGTGATAGAATGCCTAAAGATGCCGAAAGGTCAAACCCATGTTGTTAGTTACAAAACATGTGGAATCGATCAAAGTTTTAAATTGTCATATACTTATTTATATTTATGTGATTTGTTTCCTTTTAAAAACAAACAGAAATCAGTCAATAAGACTTCGTTATGAAAGTGCTCAAAATTGGAACCCATACATATTTAAATTTGATACAAAAACAACTGTTTAATAATTTATAATATTTTTTGCTAATAATGGTCAAAATAACTTATGTTTAAACAAATCATCGTGTAATACTTTAAACATTGTGTACACACTTTTCCATAGAAATTCTTACAATATTCCCTTGGTTTTTGCTTACTGAAACAAGGGTTTCCTCGAAATAATACATGACATATGAGAGAGCCCATAAACCATCATGAGAGATGATATCAATTTGTAAAAAAAGGTTGTTTTTGTACTTTATTATAACTGGGACCAACAGCGTTATTTATTACTGAAAGTTTTATTCAACACACTAAAAGCGTACAAAAATACAACGCACTTTATGATTTAACACATGTTTGCTTTGTTTGTATAATTACATTCACGCTTTTCACTAATTGGATCTAAGAATAATTTCCTCCCACTTGGCATATTTTAAAAGCTTTGTCGCTTGTTTTCGGAATATATTTTGGGCGAATATCATGATCAAATTTATTTTAAAGCCAAAATCCCTAGTAGTTACTTTCCAAAGAAATAAATTCGTATTTTAAACAATACCCATAATAAAATTTAACAGCTTACGCCATATGGCTAGCTTTATCGTACAATGAAATTTGATAGCGGATATAAAATATTAAAATCATATATATAACTAAGGATTATTTTAATACTAACATTATACTAGTATCACATAGAGCGATTGAATATATTTGTTAGTACATGTTTCCCTAGATACCAAAAGCCAAGTACGCAATTTTCTTGTTTACACGTTTGATACTCAAGTACATATTTTCATTCATTGAAATTTGACGTCACAACAACAAAAATTTTAATAATCATTGTTCTATATAATTGTAAAAAAACATGATATTTTTATGACAAATGAAATAGTTGATTATTTGAGATTATTTTCTTAGTAAAACGGCCAATCTTTAAGTACACTGGAACCACGATGCAACGTTTTTCAATGGACACTAAAAAAACAACAAAAATGCGGGAAAGCTTAAAATAACACCCTTTAATTTCCAAAAATGGAGTTTTGAAAAATTTGATAAATATGAGAGTGTTACGCAAAAGCTATTTTAATTAAATCTTATTTATTGAAATAATAATCGGACAGTGTTTTAAACTTCTTCTGGTGAAATTCTTTTTTTAGGACAATCTCAAAAGATTTTAGCGAACTATATATATCATCATAGATTACTTTGGTTAATATGTAAGGTTTAATGTGATCAAACTCACCAATTGTGTTAGATGGAAAAATTTACCTCCCAAAACCGGTCAATGGTAATAATATTTGAGACGGACCCATAATATTTAAAAGAATCGATCGCGTAAATCGATAAATTGGGGAACGGCAAATGCGGGATTATTTATCATTGCTCTTATAGGTGTTTGGTGGGACTATAAAAACGATAGACCCGTCCGGAACAAAGTATGATGCGAGAACGGTCGATCGAGAATCCACTGTATCTAAATATTTCTTTCTGTTTAATAATAAAATGATACTTTCGAAAGCTTTTGTAGCTGTAAGCTAATGTCAGATTTTTGAAATCGGTGGAATAGCTATCGAATTAATTGCTTAGTTATTTTTTATATGCTATTGCTACAGCTGACGGATTCAGAAATAAAGTAATTTGAACTTACACGAAAAATATTGAATTCAACAAATGTTAATACAGTCTATTTACAAAAGGAGGTTATTGGCTTAAATAGGAATCTATGGGTCTTGAGATATCGTACGAATCTCTCGCACATCTGTCAACATTTCAAGTTTTGAAGTCTTCCCTACAATTGGCTAAACTTAATAGTCACACTTCAGAGGATAAATGTATCCTGACCAATTTGGCAATCCCTCACTATGATAGGCCACGCCGCCAGATATTTCACTGTCAATTGTCGTCTCAAAACACCCCTTCCCTATTCACCCCAGAGAATGTGTATTGTACACAATTATAGCGCTACCGAAAAGAGCATTAATATAACTTATTATAATAAGAAAAAATAATACACAAAAATACTTTCTCTCTCATATTTATGTTTTGAGTGAAATAGAGAAAGTTGGGGTTCTAAAAGTAATTTTAATACTGTGTACACGCTACCATCCGCTATTGCCTTGCAGTTTTCTTACAATGTGTGGCAACGTTATTCGTTTATCAGTAAATATAACATAAAGCTCATCAAGACTTATTAAGTTACATTTTAATGTAAATAGAGATAAGCCTATTTTTTTAAATATACTGGTGTCTAATTCAATGCTTTTTTATGGAAACCAATTTAAGTAATCACCATTTATTATTTAAGTAAACAAAATAAAGTATTGGACAAGGAGACTTGTCACTATTTAAGTTATTCTCGTAGAATTTCGGCTTAAATACGGCCAAATTTTATAGTATAATAAGTGCATCAATCTGTCATCTCACGTTCATTATATTCTGGTTCATATGTTTAACATAAAGAACAAAATCATAAAAAATTGATATGTTTTAAATAAAAATAATATGATATATTCACGTATGTCTGAAAACACACGTCAACGCTAGTAACACAATCAGTGGAAAAGAAATGTTATCAACCCTGTTTTATATTATATTTTTGGTACCAAAAAGCAAAAATGAATTCAAATTTCTTTGTCAAACAAAAGTTGTCAAATAGTAACACACTGTTTATTTTTATCGTGTAAATCATTCAAAGAAAAAAATATGGCAGTATTTATTTTTTTTGAATATAAATTTCAAATTATTCTCAAAAACTCGTTTTTCTTGCACATATCGTATGAAATGAGTGAAATAGAAATTATCGGTATATCATTTTTCAAATCAGCGTACAGAAGTTTTTCTTTCCTGAATTCTAATTTTAAAACTTTCTAATAATATTCTAGAATATTTTTTGTCTCACACATTATATATGATTAAAAGGAGAATATAAGATATCTATAAGTCAAATATGTATGCATAATTTGCAAGAATGTTTTAGTTCGTAATTAGTAAGAAAATTGAGATTCATTTTAGAAATGACCACTTTGAATTCAGAGAGATATAACTTAGATTTTGAGAACAAAAGAATTTATTGCAAACATACAAAAAATCCACAGTAAAAATCCACTCTTAGCACAGTGAGTGCTTAAATTAAAATCTAGAAACGTTTTCAAAGTGATAGGAACTAAAAATTAATTCTCACTGCAATAAAAATAATACTTTTTTGATATAATACATTGCATTTTTTTTTGTTAATTGAAACCTCTAAAAAAAACAAAAAATTATTTTATACAATAGAAATGATTTATCTTAATTATACGTTGTATCTTTTGACGAATGAATTGTTATTGCAAAATATTTATCTATTAGTTATATCAGGAAAGTTCATAATAAACATATTGTCAGTAGGGCTACATTATACAAAACGTCAACGACAAATAAACACCAACTGTTCAAGACAAATGGCCAGGGGTTTCTTCATCCCTTCTTCAATATTCCCAGATGTACTGGAAGGTCGTATTACTGCGTTTATATTATTAGAGTTTATCATCCTTTAAATGTTTTAACATTGTTGACGCAAATCAACGGATCTATGTTGAGTAACTTTCACTTCTTAGCCATGTGTAACTAACTAGCTGTAATGCCATATAGTGTCCTTTTATTCTTTTTGCAAGAATCTATTGTATATCAAATTCTTTCATCGATGAAACTTTCAATCATAAAATTTCGATGCTAAATCATGCATCAACAATATCATTTCAGATGCCGACATATTCCATGTGGACGAAAGTAAGTTCAGGGGAATACTATTTTTTAATTTATTTAAGTAGATTTTTTATTTGCTTGCTTGGTTGACTTTCTTGCTATCTTTAATTTTTGTTTTGCTGTTTAATTCTTGAATTTCCAACATTAAATATTTAAATATACGCTGCAATTTGGGAAGTTGGCAGCTAATAAGTTAAGACACCCATGCATATACTTGTTAATTCAAAAATCTGCTAAATTGTTTTAAAATATATTGGGGAATGCATAACTATTTTTTATTTTAACAATACATTCATTTTTATGGATATAACTCTTTACCGTATTTATAAAAGAAAAATGCGTTGAATTTAAATATGTTGTTTTTGTATAACAGTTGATTTCAATAAAAATTAAAGTACAATAGGTGATCGATTAACGAACATAATCTGTTTCCAAGACTATGCTCGCTATCCGAATTTTTAGATAACATCGGTTAATCCTACAATGGTTAATGTTATATATTTACAACGGATTTTAATAGGAATCTAGAAAGATAGTTTTTATTCATTTTCCGAGTATATGCTCGTTTTCCTAACACAAAAATTCTTCGTAATACATTTCGTTGTACAGTTTGTTCGCAGTCCAAATTGTTCGACAACCGATCACTAATATCTCTTTTTTTCATTATAAATATTTTTTTAATATTCGACTTAAAAAGCTTCCCATTGTGTTATTTTATTTTCGACACGTCCATCTTTGACATAAACTTCGTGTATATTTTTTTATTTCAAATGGCAAAAAATATATAGAATATTGCTGAGTTTGTTTTTTTAGACGAAAGAGTGTGCTGTTATCCGTCTTACTGCATTCATAACTAAAACAGGAAAATTTAGGCTGAACGCCATCTGTCACTACACCGACGAAATTATGTGGGTAAAATAAAAGCCAGTGTTTTACCCAGCGTGTTATTAATATATACGATTGCCTTTATCATTGAAACTCATGTGAAACGCAAAGCTCTGACACGACGGCAAGTTAGATTGGCAAAAGTTTTTTGCCACGTAAAACAATCCCCTTGTCTTATTTTGGACAGGGGTTGAACAAAGTTTTCCGAAGGATACTACATATCATTCTGTAGATACTCCGCTACTTTTGCTATTGCTTATCGGACGATAAATCAATTTCCATCCTAGACTCGGCCAGTTCCGTGACAGGCTCAATTGTATTACTTGTCGCGACTTGTGCAGGTACAATGCGTCTGATAAATAATGGAACTGCAGATAGACTGGAACATTGAAACAAAATATCACGTCTTTCTTAACTCGTTCGCAATTCAAGACAACTTTAAATAAAATATTGCAGTATTCTTAAATTCTGTCAATAACTCGTTCTGACTTCATCATTGATTGTAAAAATACACAAAAAAGGTTTCGTTTAAGTTGATTGTAGCTTAAGAACGAATAATTGTAAACTTTCATTAAAGAAATAGTTTAATATTAGATATCGACCGAGAATGTGTATTTGAATTTCGATATACAATAAAATTTTATTCATTAAAATTGTATTGACTTCATACATTAGTTTTTCCTTTGGTATAAGATACCCATATTATTACTGACATACTAAATGTTATAAAAGTCGTAACATTTTTGAATGAATCAAGTTAGTTACATTTGTTGTTTGTATTTTTTTTTAATTGATTCACTTTAACACGGTGAAAAAAAAATGAAAGTATTATATTTTAGTTCTACAAAATTATTTTTAACAAATATAGTTGATAGCTATTTCGGCTCACGCCATCGTCAGAACTAACATAATTCACTTTAGTTGCTCGCTCAGTAAATACGTTATAATGTTTCAATAAAACACCTAAAATACTATTTTAATGTGCTACCTCTCACTTCTTTGTGAAAATTTATTACATTTCATTAATATATACTCAATTTTTTGTACTGTTTCAATTTTAAAATTGCAAAACAAAAAAACTTTACGTCACTTAAACTTCAATTTTTTATTCATCACAAATTTCACGCTATTTTTCTCTGATAATAAACTTTGAAAATGCAGTTAAAGATTGATAACATCTTTCCCAGAGGGATCGACTATGTCAATGTAATAAGTAAAATACGTATGTATAAATATTTTACACACATTATGATAATATATGTAAATTACATGTCAACTGAGCTTTAAGGTGATGGATTTATGTTTAAAATTATAATTGACGTCATGAAGGTTAGTTCATAGTTATATAAATTTAATGTTTAATTACTGTCACATTAAATGAATGTCAAACATCATGTCTGATATTAACATGCTTTCAAATAACTTACTCAAAGTGTAAATAGTTCACTCAAATTTAGACATCAATTTAAATTATTAATAATTTTAAGCTGTTTCATATATTATATTTCAATGATTGAAATTGTGTACAATAGCACATATTTTGTCATTAACAATTCGGATTTCACCTTTTGGTATCTTCAGGCATTCCATCAATCGTTTGTTCTGTTGTTCTTTTACCCGAGTGATGGAATGGCTTAAGATGGCGAAAAGCCAAATCCCGGTCTTCAGTGATAAAACATGTGGAATCATAAAAAAAATCAAATTTGGTATTGAAATTTCATCAAGCATATTCGATCGATTTCATAAAATATTGTTTCATACAAATTGATTTTCTAGCTCACCAGTTTCTTACACTATCTGTCTGAATTATAAACGAAAGTGCCTAACGGTACTACGAACATTTTGTCATGTTTCGATGGTGGTTTTATTTAAAATTTTCACTTATTCCTGATTATTTTTTTATTCTAGTGCCAATCGGAAGTCCAAAGGATTGCAGCCCAACTCTGTCACCGCATAATGTCAACGCTTTTTCGAGATCGATCGACAACAGCGTACTTTCCAGGTAAACCAAAATCAATCTTATTTTACCATACATATTTAAATCACTTTTAAGGTGTTAACTGTCACTTCTTGATGGAAAGGCATGATATTTTAAATAATAAAAACACATTTTTTTATTTTTAGTACTTATTTCCACAATATATTTTTTGATCAGGACCGGTTTCGCTCATCGTCATCAAAATAAATTAATTGTAATTAAAAATGTTCCATTAAGTAGTGAGTGTGGGTTATTTTCGTCATTAAAAATTTCCCACTTCTTACTTCCTTATTGATTGTTTAGAGCTCCTAATGGATTATTGATTTACCATAATTGTAATTGTAATTCTTAATAAGTGATTGTGAGCATTTAATTTTTATACTAATTTACTTTATTTGTATCAATATTGTATGATTTTATGTAAATTGTTTCCTAGTTCATGTACCCATGGTTTTGTACACCTGCTACCTTTAACTCAACTTAATTTTTTGTTTTGTATAAATAGACTTGTTTGTAAATTGTATTCTATCAGTTGATAATGCTCGCGATGAGCGAAACCGGTTCTGATCAAAAAATATATTGTGGAAATAAGTACTAAAAAAAAAAAATGTGTTATTATTTAAACATATTTAAATGTTGAGATTATTGTCAATCTCCGGTGCAAAGCATTCAGCTTAGCCAAAAAAAAAATCATAGAAATGAAACCTGCAATTATTTTATTTCTATATTTCATAACTTAATTGGCTCCACCGTTGTTTGTTGAAAAAGTGTATACATTAAGCTGTTTTTACCTATAATATTTATAATCTGTACTAAAGTGGTGGGTATACATACCACTTTCCTTTATTGCCAGGAATATTTTATACCTTCTGACTTAATTGATATTTTATAATTAGGAAACATATTGTTGAATAGAAGTATGGATAGGTGTACAATATCTTTTAGAGGGAAAATTTCCTTATATCTTCTATGATTGCAGCACTAGTATTTTATCTTTGTATAAATTTAGTTTTACGTCAGAGCAATAATTTCCTATAAAATGTACACGCGATGTAATTGTGAAATCAATATTAAAATTCTTTAAGCTTTTCATTGTAGGCCGACAATATAAAAAATATTATCGTCAATAAAAATATTACACTATTTTACACCAATCAAATAATCAGTTACTATATCAGTCATCGCTAGAACTTTCAACAATTTTATTTATTGAATTAGTAGAACTCATTATAATAAAGCTAACATCAAATTACCAAATTACTCAGTTCTAAAACATTCTAAATGTGTAAGTTAATTTCTATTATTATTATTTGTATTGTATTTCGCCAACATTGCACTGTGATTAAAATACATTTTAGCTTGGCTTTATTAACTGTTTATGAATATTACGTATATTCTTAGAATTGTAATGTTTATATATAGTTTATATTTTTGAGAATCTGATTTTTTTTTTTTTTGAAAATCATTAAAATCACTTTCGAGATCATTTTATTATACTTAAATGTTTGTTTCATTCATTAAAAATATTAACAAATTGATATACTTCGGTTTACGGTATATATTATAATAATAGTAAAGTGTGAATTATTATTGATTTGGCTATTCCATTTGTCCTACAAATGTTTTGAATTTGCAGGTTTTTTTTTGTATAGCTTTATCAATGTTATGTCACACGGTGAAAAAATAGCAATGTATTTTAGTTCTACAAAATTATTTTTAACAAATATAGTTGATAGCTATTTCGGCTCACGCCATCGTCAGAACTATGCTTAAACTAACATTTGCTTATCTATATATAGCTGTGCAGAAAAGGTACACAACATCTCCTCTCTCCTTTTCCAACCGCCTAGCTTGTTATTTAAACACAATGACACTAAATTTTCAAAATTCTAAATGAAACAATAGGTGTCTATGACAATAAGATTATGTGTGGGACGGAAGTGGTCCTTCAGGGAGCAAATTAGACCACCCCTTTGTGCAACGGCTTGACAAGTGGCGATATTATTATGTTAGTTTGATCGTTAAGAATCCTTTGTGATAATTGGTGTCTATTGATCTCCAGCTGTTCCAAAGCCGTCATTCTTCGACCCTTAATACAAAGATGCAAACATTTAGGAGCTGAGTTTGAATTTACATTATGTGATTCATTAATAACGTGATTAGCGATTTGTGAATCTGTTTTTTTATTATTGAATGATCTTACATGTTCCTTAGCTCGAGTAGATATACTTCTACCTGTCTGTCCGATATAAACGGATAAACATGAGCCACAAGACATTTTATAAAATAGCTACCAAGTGAATGCCAATTCAATCAATAAAATGTTATGTCAGATTAGTTTACACATTTGCATACTTAATTATCAAAATCGTAGTAGTGCATTTTATCTCATGGTTTCATTTAATTCGTGATGTATCAACTTAAGTTAACAGGAAAACTCATATCGTCTCAGTTTCTAAGACTATAGAAGACGGTATGCGATTCAAATCCTGCTTGCGGCGGCGTAGTTCACGCAGAACATAACGCAAGTTGATAAACATCCCTTGTAATTGTTAGCAGCATTCTCATTACCAGCGTGAGGCTGGAGATAGATGATATTGGTTGTGCCAGATAAATGCATGTGGTTTAGAGACAATAAGACGGCCGCATTGCTGAAATCACAAAAGGCAACCGGAAACTACTGTTATCAACATTATATCGTAACACCGAAACGCAAAACAATTACTGCAATTCGGTTTCAAACTTTTGATATATTTGAAAAGATATTTATTAACAGCTTCTTAGCCTTTTGGTGTATTGAAAAACTGTCGCAACAAATATATTTTACTGAAATAAAAATCCTGTTTTATATTATAAATATATTTCGCTTTTTTTCGACATGTAGACTGTAAATGTGAAAAATCTCAACAGATGATAATTATCAGTGTACATATGTTTTCTCATCAGAAAACTTTAGCCCTACAAACGGGCAGGATTGTGCTTATATCCCGTTAAGGATAAATTAAATTTTGAATCATTGAAACATAATACGCCCAGGTTTGAATTAAAGCTCCTGAAAGATATTAGTTAAATGTTTCACAAATACTTTTAGTTTTATTGAGATAAAACGTATTTATTTAAGATGTATACTGAAGGTGTTTTTTTTAATGTTTATCAATTAAACTTTCTACATTTTCACATGTTTTGTCACTCATAACACGAATTTTATCTATTACGCGAGCAGTTTGAGTATATCCGTATACTAAAATGACTTATGTAAAGATTCCGAAAAGGAAAAGTCATGTCGTAAATAACAAAACATGTGTTAATTTACAGTTTTAACGATACAAATTTCCAAACGTAATGATGATTTCATTTGAATAAAGTTCTGGGGAAATTCAATACAATTATTCTAATCGTCTAGTTTCTGGTCTTTTTATGATAACATTACTAAAAGTGGTGCGATTATTACATAATTAATTCATAAGGAAAATTTTCTCAATAATTTTCAACACAATTTAGTTTTTAACAAATCCTTTTTGAATGTACAGGAAACTTTTTCATGATTTCGTCAACTCCAGTAATTTATAATAAAGAAATTTATAAAGTTTAAATTGATTGTTGTTTTGCGATAAATATTCTTAAAAACAATATTTGTAAAAAATGATTTCTTAAAAGATCATGAAATAAAAACAATTTTCAAGTAAATTTGTTGAGTCAGTTTTATTTTGTATGTATTCTTTACAACGCTTACCTGAAACCTTTAATACGTGCGGAACCACTCTCCTTGATTAACATCTCGAGTCTTTTGATAGAAAGTTTGTTATTATTTAATCTGAATGAAAAGGAGGGACCGAATTGAAACTTGAATGGAAAAGTTTTTCTATAGATTTACCTTGTTATCCAATCGACTTAACATGTGACCAATGAATCACGCGGTATATTATTACTAATAAACGACGTAGTATGGGCGATGGAACAATCACATCAGTCAATGTAGAAATTTTTTCATGAGACATTTTTTTCTGGCTTGTAACTTAGCATTTTTAATTTGAAAACAATTTTTTTTCAATATAAGCAGCAAAAAATCAGTTCATAAATGTTATAAGTGCGTCATTACATTTATCAAATTATTTTGACTATTCATAACGGTCTTTGAAAAACCTTATTTTTTGTTTACGTAGTCAATTCCACTAACAACCAATCTTGGGAGTATTTAACATATGTCAAGCATATATGTGAAGATAAGTAAACGTTTTAAAGTGTTTATAATAAAAAAAGCTTTTTTGGTTGTTTCTCTCACCCATGGCTATTGCGTAAGAAAAACAACAATAACACATTAAAAACATAGCAATGTATAATAGTTTAACAAAATTTATAATATATATAGTTGAAAGTCTTCATCAGTAATATATAGTTCTGATAGTTTATCGACTATATATATTATAAATTTTATAAAGCCAAAATACATTGCTACTTTTTCACCGTGTAATAATGGAATTCTATCATCTAAATGTCAATTCAATCAATAAAAACAAAAATGCATATTCATAAGCTTCTAAGTGAATTTCTAATAACGTTCCATGAAAAATATTATCTACATGTTGTTTAATCATTGTCATATGTTAACTGTCACTTATTGACGGAAAGGCATAACATTTTAAATAATAAAGAAAAAATTTTATCTTATATTATTTTGTGCGGTTTGATTATAAAATAATATTGTGGACACGGTGAAAAAATAGCAATGTATTTTAGTTCTACAAAATTATTTTTAACAAATATAGTTGATAGCTATTTCGGCTCACGCCATCGTCAGATTTAAGCTTAAACTAACATTCGCCTATCTATATATAGCTGTGCAGAAAAGGCACACAACACATCCTCTCTCCTGTTCCAACGGCCTAGCTTGTTACTTTAACACAATGACTCTAAATTTTCGAAATTCTAAATGAAACAGACAAAGAACTGCAGACTATAAAATGCATAGCCAGTAATAATGGTTATGAGATAACGACGATAAATAATTTATTATATAAAAAACAATTAAATCTGGCTAGAAAACTCATTTATCCGAACCCAATACAAGATAACCGCTTCTATAAATCTATTAACTACCTGGGTAGCATTAGCGAAAAAATTCATCGGGAGATTAAATACTCAATAAACGTAGCTTTCAAGATCAACAATAACTTAGGCAGACATCTTAAAAATAGTAAAGATAAAATCAATTAACTGGACAGAAGCGGTATTTATAAAATGTCCTGTGGCTCATGTTTATCCGTTTATATCGGACAGACAGGTAGAAGTATATCTACTCGAGCTAAGGAACATGTAAGATCATTCAACAGTAAAAAACAGATTCACAATTCGCTAAACACGTTATTAATGAATCACATAATATAAATTCAAACTCAGCCCCTAAATGTTTGCATCTTTGTAGTAAGGGTCGGAGAATGACGGCTTTGGAACAGCTGGAAATCAATAGACACCAATTATCACAAAGGATTCTTAACAAACAAACTAACATAATAGTATCGCCACTTGTCCAGCCGTTGTACAAAGGGGTGGTCTGATTTGCTTCCAGAAGGATCCCTTCCGTCCCATATATAATCTTATTGTCATAGACACCAGGAGAGAGGATGTGTTGTGTGCCTTTTCTGCACAGCTATATATAGATAGGCGAATGTTAGTTTAAGCATAGTTCTGACGATGGAGTGAGCCGAAATAGCTATCAACTATATTTGTTAAAAATAATTTTGTAGAACTAAAATACATTGCTATTTTTTCACCGTGTTATAATGGAGTTATACCAAGTGAATGCCAATTCAATCAAAACAATATTGTGGAAATAGTTACTACAAATATGTTTTTAGTATTTCAAATATCTGCCGGTTTGATTTTTTAATTTGCTGACACAAATCATTGTTTCTTTATATGGATATTTTTAATACTTAGAACGTAAAAATGATTCACTTTGTATGCGTAATTTTTTCATTTGGAAAGTGATTTCAGACTGACTTAACTGTCCATAATCGAAGTTGTATCATTAAACTGTAAAAAAGTGTGGCAATTAATTTTTTGACGTGATAATATGAATGTACATACTTTCTGTATGCCCTTTTTAAATTTAAAATCATCGTTATGAACAGATGGTATTTCGTGTATATGGTACCATGTTTAAAACACAGTCAGCGTCATAAATATTTTTTCAAACGATAAGCTAAACCATAAATGTCTAACCCAGGAACACTAGCATTTTTTTTTACCTTTATTATCTTCGAAAAAAAATTAACAAACCTTGTTACAAGTATTTTTCATAGAGCCACTTCTGCTGCATTAGTGTGCTCCAAAAAATGGAACGTAATAAATAATTATGTATTCAGCATACATTTTCTATCAAGAAAATATTACGTTTTTTTAATTTCACACAAAAAAATTGAATACATTATAAAAGGTCCTAAGATTACTTTAAAACAAAAGTTTTTTATGCCTCAGTAGTCGATTGTTCATTACTTGCTTTCAGAATGCATATAATAGTACCGATGAAAATAAAAATGACTAATTATTTATCAATCAAGACGGCTATACGAACAAACAAAGAATGATTGACGCCTCATTTCACCTAAAGAATTTTACTTCAAAGCCAATCTTTATAATTCAGCCAGTCAATCACTTCGTCTTCGTAGGATTGATTTCATTTCAAGTGACAAACTTTTGATTTGTTTACTCGCTGTATTTATCTGCTGAGAAATAAAATTTTCAAAAGCAAAGTTGAATATTACCGTCAACACAGTGTACCAGAGTCGAATTAGAAAACATACAATTAAAATCTTTTTAGAATTTTATTATGACGAATATATTTTTATTTGTCATGAGGCATCACAACAGAATTTCGTTTTACTCTACCTGGCTGTAATTCAATTGGTTAACCTCTTTTCAAATATGATAAAAGAATAATTATGGAGATGCAATAGAATCAGCAATATTTTCTTTTTCTGGGCTTTTTTGTGATCATATGAATCTACAGTGAGTGATGATTTTTTAAAACATCTTTCAACATTGAATAAAGATGCATCGATCGGAAAATTAGCGTTTTAATGCCTCCATTTAGAGTTCTTAACTCTTGATTTTACTACACAGTCGATTTCAAGTATGAAAACATTACAAAAAATGTGTGTTAAATTTTTTCCAAAAAACCAAAATTTGACACATAAAAAAAACATGCTAAAATAATAAAGAAAGTAACATTGATATTTTGTTGGTATTATAACACAAGTTTTCTGTAGTTTATAATACTGACAAATAAAAACAATTCTGAAATATATCGTTTCTGGCACGATTCAGTCAAGTATAAGTAACTTCAATTACATATTGCCAATACAACCCTTACTTTGATAGAAAGGCTTGTTCGACTGAATTTGAAAAGAAAATTGGAGTCCAGAGTGAAAGTCTTGTTGACTTCGTCATTGGGCAAACAGAAATTTATCGGCGCTTAATGAAAAGCTTCGCCGTTACGAAAGCCTTCACAGTTTTTCAAATATATAGGTGCCAAAACTTTATTGAGATCTTAACCATCAATATGCTGCCAGGAGTTTGAAAACCTTCAAGTATATTTAAACAGTTTGCGTACCTGCCGCTTAAACAGTCTAATTTCTACAATTTCAGTTTAATTTTATCCTTGTATCATTCATAGCATATTTTCCGTTTACTCGCTTAACAAAAGAATAAATAATTTTACATTGTTTCTACTTCCTAATAAGTAATAAATGTCATAATTTGTTGATTGAAAGATTCCTCTGAAACTTATCAAAAGTTTTTTAATGAAATATTTTACCGGATATATTTTTCACGTTTAATGTGTTAACTGTCACTATTGGTGATACATCATAATATTTTAAATAATATAAACACACTTTTAGTGCTATATCCACAATTCATTTTATGGTCAGGACCGGTTTCGCTTATCGTGAGCAATATCAACTGATCAAAATATTTTAATTTTGCCCAGCAAGAATCGTTAGCGAAGTGTTTTCACCGATTAGCTTTAAATTTTCTCTTTTATTTTTTTATAGATTTATGAAATTCAAATTGCTTGAAATTTATATATTTTTCATTAGAACTGCAATCTTTTATTATGTACAAAATTTTGCTTTGATGCAAAGTTAGACAACAAAACACGATTTCGTTAATTGAAAGAAATCCTTAAGCGAATTCCACTTATAATTTGAATGATTGGTCTCTCGCTTTAGTAGTAAAGTTGAACAAAAAAAACTTTCTACGTAATACCGAGAACGAATTGATCTGAACTTTTCCATTCAAATTTGTCTTTAAAATCATCTCCCATTTATAAGGAAGTATAGCAAACAATTCTTTTGAAAATTTTTCCCAATAAATTAAAATGGAAATTATTAACCCTTTGATAACGAGGGCTTTTTACTATATTTCAATATACTTTCTTACTTCTTTACATTAAAAATTGCACAACACTGCCTTTTGACATTAATGTTCATTAAACGTGTCCTTTCAATGAGAAGTGAGGCCATAGAATTAAATATTGTACAACATAATGACGCGGAATCGAAAAGTCGACTCGAATTTCAAAGAAAACAACACCGTCATAAATTTTACTTCCGTTATCGAATGGCTAATTAAGACTTGTAAAAGTACATTGTCAAGCTTTATTCAGTTGAATGTCACATGTTTAATGATTGAATTAGTTTTTTTTATGTATTTATTCACTTTGTTATCTATCAGGTCTGTCGAACAACTCAGTGGCCTGGGAGAACGTGAACCAACACAAAGAGTCCGAGGAAGAAGTGGAGGAGCAAGCAGCGGGGCAGGTAACATAACTGGTAGTGGTGCAGGAGGCGGTGGAAGATCAGCACGGGGTCCATCTGCTTGGGGCTCAATCTCGCGCGTATTCGCCCGATCAAGACACCGCGGAAAAGCGAGCTCCGGAGCACACGATTGCGGTACGTTTTTATAATACATTTAAACGAACTGTATTTCAAACTTTCTCAATCAACATAAATATTACTCACATTGCTTAGATAAAATAAAAATTGAAACATAATAAAACCCCCAATTACACTATTCCAATCACGCGCTATCTTACAATATTCACCGCTAATCACCCAATTGCACTATCGCTTGACTGCACAAACACAATCAGACGACCGTATGTGAGGTGCATACAGACAAATGATAGCTAGCGTATGTGTATTCAACACGTGTCAGGCTATACACGCACAGTCGGGCGACAGTCTGAGTGCTTGATTTTGCGAACGCTATCCATTTTATCACCTTATAACTAAATATTTCGTCCATATATGTTTTTTGCAAAAAAAACAAAATTCCTAATATTGTATGAAATTCACTCCCCCAATTACACGACTCCAAGTTTACAATCCGACTTTAGTGTAAATAGGGGTTTTACTGTATATGACTAGATAGACAAAATTTTACAGATACAATATTCTATTTAGTTGAAAAGGTCACAACTTCTTTATTTATATATACCAAAAATGAGTAAAACAAAAAAATATTTTATCGAAAAAACAAATTGTGAACGATGGACTAAATATGACATTTTACATTTGAAGCTCGATGTTAAAGTAGAGATGGCTTGGTAAATAAAATATTATATATGAACAAAAAATATATTTATCTATTTTTCGACATGCCTATTGTATATATATATATCATATGATATTGAGAAAATAAAACACGCTGTAAAAATATTTTGTAACTTTTTTGTGACTAAGCCTATCATTTTCTAGAATTTTTGGTGTGTAATGTACGTGTTCAAAATATCATCAGTCTTTTGGGTTTTTTTTTATATGTAAATGATTTTCATGTTTTTAGATACGTATGAAATAAATATACTTCTAGTTTTATTTTAGCATTATTTAAGAGCTAAAGAGCTCTTACATATTTTTACTTCAATTTAAGACACTGTGATGCACACCGACCTCAAAGACACTAGAATAGTACATATGTGTGTCTTGTAAGCGAATAATAATGAAATTTAATAAAATACGGCACAATTTATACTTTTTATGAAATAGTCTGCACATCTGTTAAGAGCATAAGCCTAAAAGCCTGTAGTTACAGTAAGTAGTGGGTAATAATGATTATACGATGTAGGTTCAAACAGCATAACGAATCCATTCTGGCGCATTTAATACACCCTTGATACGAAATGTGTTGCAGTAGCAGGTGTCTGCACGAACCTTCCGCAATAAGACGTATTGTAAGCACTTGTATCAGGCACATATCCCGCAGGGTATCATTTCGAATGCGAAGCAATACGCTCTTAACCCCTGACGAGAAACATCTCTCACAATTTCCAAATTACTTTACCATTTGCCTGTTACTTTCGGAAAACGACTGGCATAACATGGAAGAACCAGTTAAATTTTTGCATCAAAACACGGGGGATTATAAACTATTTTATCGAGAAATTTCAGAAATATACATAGCTCAATTGAATTCAATATTTATCCTCAACCATCGAATTAACTTTACTAATTCTCATTAGCTGTATCTCTTATTTGAGATTAATTCAATGTATCTACAACCTGTGATTTTATCCCACTGTAACCCACCAATTCAAATTTAGTAGGTATCTCTTTGTTTCAAATTACTCAATGACAATTCATTGGTAGTTGATTACTGTTTATTGTAAAAACCTCTCATCAAAAAAACATTAGCAGCATGTTAACAGTTATTTAATTATCAATAAAACACACAAAATGTGAAGTTTTAAATCTTTTAAATGACCTATTTCAGTTAAACCTTTTCTTATTTTTGGAACTAAAGTATCAAATTAAATATATAAAAATTATTTTTTTACGCGTCAGTTTGTCAAACCATTAATCGTGTATAAAAGTATAATAATTGGGTAAACTTCTAATTGTTGATTTTTTTAATTCTTTCAAAATAATATTTTAGTCAAACTTATGGTTAGTGAAATAGTCTATAGATGTCTTTGAGACCAAAAAGAAATATCGTTAAGAGTCCAATTATCATTACAGATACTTATTAGTATTCTCACTCAATCGCTCTCCTGATATGTAATTAACGATAATTAATATCGTAGCCTTTGTTTATTTTGCGCGTTAAGCGGTAACAAACCCGAAAGCTTATGTATTATATATCCTATTAACTCCACTAGAGGGTTAAATCTCTCTGCTTGTTGTATGCCAAGCACAACTAGGTGCTGAGTATTCTGACCTGTATACGTTTGCATCTGGGTTGACTTACCCACTACATTTCATCTCTATGAAAACTGTATGCAAAGGATGTAGACCTTTATGCTGAAATCGTCCAGTCATCAGTAACAATAGATTCCAACGAATCATTTAACATGGCTTATTAGAAATAAAAGAATATTTTTTTTATTCAATGTAATAAAAAGGAGTGTCATTTGAATGTTTTATTTTATTATAAATAAATACAAGTCGTAATTGTTGTTTATTGAATATTTGTGATGATTTTTTGTCATTCTATTTTTATCTTCGATGTATATAATTATATGCTTCTTTGTTGATTTCTGATTCCCTTCATAATTGTTTTGATAATTCAATATTTTTAATGCGGAACTTTGGTGGGCTACAACATTGTGCATTGTAGAGTTATGCCATATTTTGGTTCATAACTTTCGTAAGCTTAAAATAACTTTCAAATCATTTCAGGTTCAGCGCGCACATAATGTGGGTGTATGCGAATATATAATTGTTTTCTATATCAACTTTTCGTAGTGTTAAATGATTCGTAGTGTATTTTAAAAATAATTAACTTACTTTTGCTTCATTCTAAAACATCATAACCATGATATCCCTCATAAATCACATAATATATTACTCTTCTGGCAAACAGATTAACATTGAATAAAAATTTTACTACCATTTTGGATATCCGACTTGTAACAAGTTTCTTGAATTTTTAGTTTTAAAACAATATATTACTGTATTTATTTGATTAATTACTAAGATATTCGCTTTAGGGTGTCAACTCTCGCTTCTTGATAGAAAGGCATGGTATTTTAAATAACAAAAACACATTTTAAGTACTTATTTCCACAATATATATTTTATGATCAGGACTGATTTCGCTGATCGCGAGCATTATCGACAGATTACCAGTTGATGGTGAAATAATTCATCAGTTGATAATGTTCACGGTGAGCGAAACCAGTTCTGATCAAAGAATATATTTGTTTCAATAAAAGTTAACAATTTTCTGTACTATTTAAAATATTTAATATTGATTCGATTAAAATAAATATTTCCGACTTTATTATAACAACGAAAATACGTCCGCGAGCTTTTGTGGTAATTTTGAATAAATAATAAACACACGACCCAAAGGCTGTTATCTTAGCATCAACTGAACAGCAATAACAACTTGCCCCGTTGGTAGCTCAGACATAAAACCGGAGTACGACCTGTAATACTAATAGTAAACACGAATGTGGAATTAGAACTATCTACGATACCCACTTCAATGCTCTACGCCGTAGACTCGAGTCTACGCCATGGTACATTCTATATAATTTACAGCATATAAACAGTTTCAAGATACTAAATAACATATATAATAGCACATCAGTCAATTATTCAAAATTTAAATTTAATTTTTAAAGCACGCTTTTCAGTAAATGTTGGCATGGAAAAGTAAAAGGTAAATATTATTTATTACATAGCTACGTCTTTTAGTTTACTCCAATAATCAGAAACAAACAAATCAATTATTCTCAAATCTCCATGAAACCCTATTTAATTAATTGTAAATGAAACGTTTTGTTACAAATAAATCTGTTGTTGAATCCTACAAGAACTTGATAGTGGCATAATTATGTAATATTTCCAAAATCATTTTATTTACAGTTTTAGTCAAACAATTTTGCCATTGTTTTTAAACATTTCAATTTGCAATATCTTAGATTATTAAAGAATATTCTTAAAACAGTGATTTCATCTGCTAGATCGTCGTGTTAACTATTTTATTTTAAAAAAACGAATTGGCGTTTTGAAAAGTTTTAAGTTAAAGTTGGTTCGCACCATCGTCAGAGATCGCCGCTCCTCAGACCATCGCGAGGGGCTAATGCCCCGTAATAAACTATATCCGTCAAATATTTAAGCTTATTGAAATTGCCGTCAGCTTAATTTCATTTACATTAAAAAAATGTTTTATTGCTAGCAAGAAATAAGCTTTGTCGTCAAAACAGAAGAGAAGATGTTTTATATACATTTTCTACACAGCTTTATATAGATAAATAAATGTACGTTAAAACATAGTTCTGACGATGGCTAAGCCGAAATATCTATC
The DNA here is from genome assembly GCA_028555115.1 of Himalopsyche japonica. Taxonomy (NCBI): domain Eukaryota; kingdom Metazoa; phylum Arthropoda; class Insecta; order Trichoptera; family Rhyacophilidae; genus Himalopsyche; species Himalopsyche japonica. Next base: position 463,327 of record JAHFWJ010000535.1, on the reverse strand, counting down.
AACTATATCCTATAAAAAATTGTAGAACTAAAATATATCGCTATTTTTTCACCGTGTTTTTTACTTAAAACAAATGGATGTGTAATATAGTATCCAAAAGTTACCATACGTCTTTAACTAACGTAGCTATTGAATATCATTGAAATCATTTTATTACTAAATACATTCTTTTTTCATCATATTCAAATTGAAATCATTCACTTTGATAGTATATTTTATGACATTACTATTCACCTGAAATGTATTTTAAATTATTTATGTTTAAATCCAGGATACCATTTTTAGTGAAAGTAGCCACGTACAATTATACTTTAATGATATAATCCACGTCTATTTTTTTTCATTAACCGGTAAATAAGAGGTAAAATTATTTACCGTTTACCGGTTATTGAAATTTCACGGTAAATTGCAATCCCTAGTCACCACATTAATTATCTATATAGTATGAAGATTTTTAGTCTTGATTTTTTTTTGTTTTAGAATCACTTTATGGTACACGGGTTCCATGGTCAGCAGGCGCTGAAGCAGCACTTCGAGAAGCTGCGTCTCTACCCCTGGAACGGTGGCGGGCCCCAGCTGTGCGAGCTTGGCTTGATCTAGCCCTTGGAATGCCCCCTCATTATGGAGCCAAATGCGCAGAAAACATCAAGAGTGGAAAGGTTTGGACAACACTTATTTGACTGACCCAAGCTTGAAAGACTCCGTAAATCAAATTTGACGTCAGACTATACACAGCTGCACATCTTAGATTACACTTTCAATTTAACATTATTTAAAAACTTTAGTTAATTAATAAAAAAAACCAGCAAATAGGTGTAAGTAGTCATTTAGCGTCTATTAACATTCATTCTTAAAAAGGATCATGATATTTGCTGTGTCTACAACTCTTAATAACGTTGACTCTTTGACATATTTACGTCGTATTTTTACCACTTTTGACTTAAAAGATGAATTTAAATTTATTGATTGAATTGACATTTGCTTGGTAGAACTCCATTATAACACGGTGAAAAATTAGCAACGTATTTTTGTTCTACAAAATTCCATTGAGCACCTTCAGTCGATATCATAAATTTGAATTACTTTTTATTTACGATATTTCGAACCGTTTGGAAGCCAAACAATAATTGACCGTTACGATGCCATACCTTCTGCCGTAGTTTCGGGGGTAATTATAAGTTAATTCTTAGGATTACACGGGCATCCATATATGCGGGTTCCTTGATTAGCTGGTAATTAAGTTATAGGATGAAAAGGCTCAATCATATTGTAATTATACGTAAACGATTACTCTAGTAGATATTTTTATAAAGATTGCCATTATAAGTGGTTCAATAATAATTGCGTTGCTAATTTGCTATATGTAATTATTTTTTTCACTAAGGAGGCAAAGCACATGCGGGTATCTTAAGCGCGAAAGTTAAACGGTTTCTCTTTATTACACTAGATTAGATTTCAACATACCAATAATAATGCTTGTTCAACCAACTAAAAAATGTTAATAATCTTAACTTTCGATTTCATTCATTAGCCTTTCAAATATTTTACTTAAATTTAAGAAATAATTTTTCTATCATTTAATTATTTTATTTACGAATATTGCTATTTAATATCATTAAAATTTTGAGGATGCTGTTTTACTTTACTAACATCAAATAATAAAAACATATTTTTTGTACAATTTTCACAATATTTCATGATCAGGACCGGTTTCGCTGATCGCGAGCATTATCAACTGATGAATTCCTGTAGCTTAGCCGTAAGAGCTCTATTTAGTTATTAACAGATTTTGGTTCGAAGTGTCGATTTTTATTTGAGATTTCGCGCAGGTGTGATTTTTTGACAACTTGAAATTTGTTTTACGGCGGCTGTTTTTCATTCATTAGACTTTTCAAATCACATTTTTATATAGAGACTTAAAAGATAAATAGACAACCACTTCATAAAGTTTGCAATCATTATAGAGGTTTGTTTTTAAAACAGTATTTGAAAACAAATTCAGATATATGAAAAACAATAAATGATTGAAAGTTTATTTTTTGGACCTTAGCCTTCAGCTTTGACGCTAAGTTATTGACTACATGCATATGTAATATTGTTTTCTTTTGATTTTTTTTCTGTCATAATCTCCAATCGTCTATCAAATATTTTTTCAAAAATATTTCACACAATCTTTCATTGTATTTATCGCAGATATCTTTTTTCAATTAGTTTATTTTGTCTAATTGTTATCCATTCAAACAATTGTGCTTTGAAGCTGATTGATCACAATAGGGTATTATAATAATAATAGGCTTACAATAATAAATAAGGCTTATAAATCAAAGGCAATCTATTGTATTTATAGTTTTCGATAGCTTTGTTATGATACAATTTCAATAGTGATATAAATTATGATGAAACATTACCCATAACTGTGAAAACGCGTCTCTAGTGTATTCCAGAAAAATTACCATACTATAATTTCATTCAAATATCCACAATAAAACATCATTAATAACTCAATACTGTCATTATAACGGTGATATGTTTTTTTTTTAAATAATTCTGCTTCTTTGTTTTGATTCGACGGGTAAATCGAAATAAACATTATTTAATTTATTATTAATGTTATCTACTCTACGATAAAATGACAATGTATTCATCTTATTAATTGACAATATTAAAAATTTACATAATCAAGCATCAATATTTGCACAAAAGACTTGAGAACCATTAACAGACAAAAAATGAGTGAGGGCTTGTACTGTGCTTTAATCCTTTAAAAATATTGTGGTTTTGCTCTTGCTCTATCTAAGAGAGATTGAGTTAATTACATTATATATTAAGAGATTATTGCAGCAAGAAAAATTGTAATATTAAAGTTTTATTATATACACAGTTTTTTGTTTAACTTTGAGGATTGTGTTAGCTAAAAACAGTAGCCATAAAAAATGAGTAAACAAAATTGCGTGATATTTTATAACTGGAAATAATTTGAAAACATGTACAACTAAATCATTTGATAGTAAATGCGATTGAATGATTTAATCAACTGAACGTAATAACAAGAATGTCTTCCGTATTATAATAATATTGCTTTTTTAATTACCTTTTAAAGTAATAAAAACCCATCTTTAGCTTTTATTTATTTTCGCAATACATTTCATGATCTGGACCGATTTCGCTCATGGCAAACATTTTCAACTGATGATAATTTAATGGTCATGTAATAAGAGTTTCAATTAATAATGCTGCTTATAATTAAAACCAGTCCTGATCTTAGCATGTATTATGGAAATCACTAATTGTTTTCATTATTTAAATTATCATGCTTTTCCATCAAAAAGTGATAGGTTAACAACTAAAAAGTTATTTTTAAGAACTGTTAATCCCGTTAAATACTTTTTTTTTAATTCACGTTTATCTTTATGAATAAAAGATAGTTAAAAGTCATTAATTATTGAAAAAATTATCTAGGTAGATTCAAGAAAATTAATTATTTTCCTGCACCAAACAAAGCTTGTTCATGATAAGTACTTGCCTTCACGTAATTACTTCAGCAAAAATTTCAAATCATCTTTTTTTTCCAATAAATTTTTCAATTTAAAAAATATGCCGAAAATTTATTTTATTTCAAAAAGTTGACGAAATAGATGAGATCTGCTTTAACTCTACGTCATTTAACAAAAAAAGTAAGAAAGGAAACGATCATATAATATTATCAAAAAAATAAAATACTTTTTCGTTCATATTAACCAATTTAATATATCTTTGCAATCGGTGCACTTTTTTTCACTATTCTGAAAAAAACTATTTTTTCTGCCCATTCCTAGTCAAACTACAAAGTCTTTTATTAGTAACTATTTTGTATCCGCCATGAATGCGGAGACTGCAGTTTGTTTTATATAGTTAAACAAAGACACGAAAGAAAAAAAATAATCTTGTCACATTCACGGTAATTATATTTTTTATGCGGGGTTCCAACGGTACGAAAACGGTTTTATTTCGACCGTATACACTTGCGATGCATTATACAACACATATGAAGCCATTTTTAATGGTTATAGGGTCACAATAATCAGTTATGGTCGTATTTTACTATTGACATTAAAATTATTCTAATTAAACATTATCTGTATTTTTATTCCACTATAAAATTCATATTTTGTCTCATTATATGAACTCATTGATATCTCTAATGTTTTCTACGGTTTAACTTTATAAATAATCAAAACTCTTTATTTTCTTGTGAAATTGAAGAACTTTACTTTTGAAAAGTGATTACACATTAAATATGAAAAAAATAAAGTCAATACTATTTTATTTGTACCAATGTAAAGTAAATAATTACAGCTGTCTCAAAACTATCAATGTTGAGACTGGACAGCCACCAGATTTGTTATAAAGTTATATTATTAATAATAATTTATAAGAGAAAATTTTCACGGCGCTCCGATAGAACAACTTCGGCACCCAAAGACGCCGCAGCGCACAGTTTAGGTAACTCTGGGCTAGAGTATTTTACCGAGTATAGACCATAGTTTCTCAACCTTTTTACGTTTTTTCTCCAAAAATGTTTTGCGGACCATCAACATTGGAATAAAATTATAAATATTTATACGATTCTGTTGCATCTGAGTGATAGAATGCCTGAAGATACCGAAAGACGAAGCTCGTGTCGTGAGTGACAAAACATGTGGAATCGTACAGAGTTGTAACACGTCAAATTTATACAATTGATTTTTTATTCAAAACAATAAAATTTGCAATACCGTATGCTGATATAACAATATTTAATCATATTAATACAGACAGTAACAAAAAAATATTATTTAAGCATTCATAAAATACGACAAAAATTCGATTGTTTATCAAAATAATATCACATTGCGAACCCTCGAAAATCTCTGCGGACCACCGGTTGAGAAACTAGGGCATAGACCATAGATTCCCAACCTTCTTCGGGTGGCGACCTCCTTTTCATAAAAGCCATGTGACCCGCGACCCCCCCATACAATCCGAAAGCATACAAAAAAAAAAAGTTTTTAGTTGACCGTATAAGTTGGTGACCCCCAGATTGGGAGCCTAGGGTATAGACGAAGAATTCTGGTTCGTACAAACGTACAATCATACAAAGTTCTAATGGACTCCACCTATTCGACTGTTTGATATGATATTCATAAAACAGTGAACGATTCTGCATTCCGTTGGTGGTAATAAATTGTACAAACGCACGGAAAAAATAGCCGTAAAGAGCGGTATAAAAAATATATGTGAAACGGTTACCGGAACCAAAAGCGCCACCACTGTCGACGGATAAAATCGGAAACTACTCACAATCACATGATGGCACGGTCATAAAAAACCTCCCTAGCTAAAGTAGAAGCTTACCATAAAAAGATTACGGGTCATATTTCTTCTATCTAGTTGAATTCAACTCTATATAGGCCATTTAAAATTCAATATCATAAAAAGCTTTCTGCTAAATTATCGTCACATAGTGAATGGACATATTTGCACGTCGTTTTTTTTTTCTTTAATTATTTTCCCATTCAATCATTTCCGCTCCAATTTTTAAAGGTGAAAGACTCGAAAGAAGCGTTTTTACGAAGTTGGGCAATTACCATTAAAAACTTTAAGTTGAAATTTCTTTGGTGGTGTCCCCAGAATTCATTAATTTGACAACAATATTAGTAAATTTTAGTATTTTTAAATCGATTAATTGAAATTTTTTAAAGTTCATATGAACTAACCATAATTTTAATGATTCTATTGCATGCTAAACGAGAAAGATCGTCAATTCATTCTGCAAAACAAATATAAAACATATTTTTAAAAAAAGTGGTAGAAGCTTTTTGCAGATTAAATTTAATTTTAATGCATCGTTAAAACTTTAAAGATTTAATGTTTCTGATATAGAAGTTATATCACATACATAAATGCTGAATTAAAACTAATCATAAATAAAATAAATAATAATCAACTATCATTAAAATATAATTGGGTGTTTTTCTTTGTTGCTAAGTAATACCTACTTGTTCCAATTTGGCAAGTAACGTTTCAACATCTCTTACCGCAATATTATAATTTACTTCATAAGATTTTCGATTCATTGAACTGATCTCACGTAGACGATACAACAATGGGGAGTTGCGAATTTTTATTTTTAAATTCCATCAAGCATCTTCAGTCGATATCATAAATTAATTCTGGTAATTTTAAGTAAATCATAATTTTTATCATATGCTTAAAATAATGAATGACGTTGCACTTTATTAACCCATCTCTACAGAATTATCTTCAAAATGTCGTAACGTTCATGTCATAAAACAATATTATCATAATACAAGGCATAAATCGCACGTTTCCGTTGAAAATTCGCCCACAGTTTTGTCATATTATAATAAGCTCAGCGAAATTCTGTACGACCCAATTAATACTCGAGCAAAGGATAAATTATTCTACGCTTTGACCTTAATATCACTAACGGTTTACTTAATAGATGACTGTCTTTCGTTTCTTCGACCTGACTTTCGTATACATAGGTAACCTTTTTACCATCACACCAACTTTGCTCTAGGTTTTACGAAAGTTATGTAAGTATGTACGTGGTATGTGTTTAATTTATTCAATTTAAATTATTTCGTGGCGTTTATAGTCGTAGCGGTTGATAAAGAGTATCAAAGCGCTATTTCTATGTTAACTCGTTCATAGTTATGTTGTAAATTTCTGTCATTATAATAAATTGTTTCCGTGTTGGTTTGAAATGACTCAATTTGTTTCATATACGTATCAATAGTAAGATTAAAACAAAGCTGTTTAAAGGATAAAAAACCGTTTTGTGAAAATGTGAAAAAAGTTAATAGTGGCTGTAAATAATGTTAATGATATTCAAACAATGAATATTTCAAAAATTGATTTAGATGTGTTGGTGTATAACATATTTGTGAAGATTATCTAAGCAAATCAGGCTATGCATTGAAAGATCGGTTTATGAACTACAAACACTATCACGAAACATTTTTGTATTCGGACTACGATAAATCGAAGCCACTTATTCTATCTGTAAAACTTATCAACGATTTACATTCAACAGAATTTTGAAAACGGCGTACTTTTGACTCAGCTTGTGATTTCATTTCTAGGTAAAAATCTATGGTAAATTAATAGTTGGCTAACGAACTATTCGGATACTAAAAATAGTCTTAGAACAGATTATATTCGTTAACCGATCACTCGCTGTATTTTAATATAACAATTAGCTTGAACACATAATTAATACTGTAATAAATTTTGAGCATCCATTATCAACACACTATAATCAACAGTCAATTGAAACAGAAACTTTAGGAAACCCTTATTACGATAGCATCTTTTTTTTCAAATTATATTACAAACAGTACGACACTAAATGAAATATTAGTAAAATAAAACCATTTACAAACTAAGGTGTGACAATTTGTCGGAAATAAATCTATCGTTTGTATGTTTAGTAAACTGGCTTAACCACCTACCTTTATATGTAAATTTTGAAGTAGATTGCGACTAGCCACGTGTACTATTCAGGAAGACACACGTCGATGAATATCGAATTAAATGAAATAATAGGATATAAATTGTGTTTTTACGCGTATAAATCCATTTGCAGCAAAAAGCAATGATTATCTTTACGATTAAAAACTCATTTGAATGTTACAATTTGAAATACCATACAACTTTTTATTTTAAATAATAAAAACAGATTTTAAATACTATTTCTAACATACATTGCAAGCATTAACAACAAATTTCAAACAAGGCTTTATTCTATCAGTTTATAATACTCGTAATGATCGAAACCGATCCTAATCATAAGACATATTATAGATATAGTACTTTAAATGTTTTTTTCAATATTTAAAATAAAACACCATATCACAAAAAAAATTAAGTTGGCACCTCAAAAATGTCTAACGGCTTGTTTCAATAAACATAGAAAAAGTCGATTTCTTGTCTTTTATGGATCATATTTTGTACTAATTAGATATTTATAAAATAAACAATAAAATATTATTTCAGAGGAATCAATATTCAATAAGACAAAACTTTGCCAGTCGCATATATAAAGAGAAATTGTGTATGAACACATTGTTTTGTCTGAAATGTCTACACGTAACATATGTCTGGCGTTCCTATCAATTATGTTTTTGTTTCACTCGTCTCCATAAACGATAAGTGGGTAACGATCGGGCGTCGACTATAACGGCCGCCGTCCTTTCGTGACTGTTCACAGCGCCGCGACGCCTTATCTCGGTCTACAAATCGTCGGCAAACTCAAAACTAAACAACGTCAACCGTACCGACTCACAGAAACACTGCGATTCATATTTACGCCAAAGTAAAGTTCTGCCATGCTTTTTTTGGCTAACCCAGCATAAACACAGTTAATTAAGAGTAATGTATTTTTTACTTCGTCCGTTAAACGGATCATTTGGATGCAAACAAATGTTGACGTGGACACAATTTTACTTTCTTAAGTACTCGCCGGCTTATATTTTATATTGTAATACTTTTTATATTCGTAAAACTAAAAAAATATTAAACGATTAGGTACGCTATTTTTTTAAAGTTTTATTTAATCTTGTTTTGAATGTAGTATATTATATAATAGTGTATTTCTTTTGAAAAAAAATATTTAAATTGTTGAAACTTTGCATGATTTCACATGTTTTGTCACTAACAACCCGGGCTTCACTGACTGAAGTCATCATTTGATAATTTATTTATGACTACACGGTACAAAACTTACAAATTATCAATTCATTGCTTTTGCAACGTTAACATATTTGGAAATTCAACAAATACACAGTAAAACAATCAACAAGGATTGCAAAAAAAAGTCAACCAAGTAACCTCATGAAATATCTACAATACTTTAACTGAACAAAATAGCAAACGTCTGAACTCACTTTCGTCCACATGAAATACGTCAACATCCGAAGCAATACTGTTGAACATTGTTAATACTCTTACCATTAGCATCCTCATTGGCAGACTGGTTCTACACTTTGGAAGAACAAACAAACTATGTACATGATTTCTTAAAAAACTATCCGGAACAAACTCGCATATTGCTCGCGATGAGCGAAACCAGTCCTGATCAAAAAATATATTATGGAAATAAGTACTGTCGAAAGACGAAACCTGGGTTGTTAGTGACACAACGCGTGGAATCGTTTCATTAATACAAACTCAATATTAAAATTCCATCAAGCACCTTCAGTCTATATCATAAATAAGTTTTATTTTTATTTTAGCATATTGAAGATATTTATATATATTGTAGTTCTGCAAAAAAATTAATTCATTGATTGCTTTATTTATTTTCATGTGCTTTTGGTTTAAATCTGCATCGTACGCATTGTATGACAGAATGTGCAATATTCTTACAAGCTTCGTTCATCGGGTAAAACTTTTTCAATATTATAATAATAAATTGCCCTCACCCGCAAGTTTGAAATGGGGTCCAGTTGTCGCAGAATATATGTCAAATGCGTCAAAAGTTTGATTGAATCAATATTTTGCTATGACAAACAATATCATCCGCGTCGGAAAACAAAAAACGAAAACAACCAAAAAAGCCTTTTCGCCGCGTGTATAGAGAACGGATCAATGCAAAGTTGTGTTATTTTTATCCCTTTCGGAACGGCTGCGATAAAATCTTTATCCCTCCATGTACGCGGCATCGCACACATAAAAACTTTGGCTGACCGCAATTTGTCCTTTGATTTATGACGCTTGATTGCTTCGACTTTTTTTAATATTACTTTAACGCTAACTCAAATTACTATTTACGCTTCTTTATTATTTTACCACGCTCGATTTGCAGAATTTCTTTATTGCTGGCATATAATTACGGATGAAGATAATCTATCATCGGAAAATATTTTCTATAATTCAATTTATACTGGCCTCGATTAGCAAGATTAAAATAGTACACTAGTGAACAGTATTGAAGCTTTTTTATTGTGTAATGCATTTCAATTATCATATTATAGCAGAATTTATAATGAAAAAAACATTTTATGTATTTAGGATTAAAAACCGTCTTATTAATTTAAGTCATTTAATGATTTCAAAATTACACTGAAACGATTAAAACTTCTTTTTAATTTTAAAAAGTTTCTTTGCAAATCATAATAAAAAATATTTTTTTTACATCTTGGTTTATACTTTATTTTGCACCATGGCTACATTGTTTTTCTTATATTTCTTTTTGTTGACTATGTACGTTATGCATATTGATTTGAACACATTGATTAATTTATATTTCAATATACCAAAAGGTAAGCGTAGAATTCAATTATTTCAGTTTGTTACATATCATGACTATTAATTTATTTTTAATTTGAACGTACTTATGTAATATAACGTAATGTTGAGTTTTTCTTTTAAATTATCAGTACATAAGCTGATAATTATTTGTCATCAAATTTCACAAATAAATGACGCTTTGACACTGTTTTAGTTTGTTTAGAACTGCACACTTACCACTCGACGTAATTAAAATGTGGAATCGTACAAAGATTCAATAATTCAAATTTGATATTGAAATTTCATCAAACACTTTCAGTTAATATCATAAATTAACACATTGTGTTATACAACTAACAACTATAATTATTTTCCATCAAAAAGTGACAGCAAACACTTTGAAATCGGCATATTATAATATTTCGACTGAGCATTAACGTTTTTTATTAATCATATTTTAAATTTTAAGTTTATTTGTAGCAAAGATTTTGTCACTCAATTCTTCACTTTTAATGTGTTAACTGTCACTTCTTGATGGAAAGGCATGATATTTTAAATAATAAAAACACATTTTTAGTACTTATTTACACAATATATTTTTTATCACGACCGGTTTCGATCAGTTGATAATGCTTGCGATGAGTGAAACCGGTCGTGATCAAAAAATATATTGGGGAAATAAATACTAAAAATATGGTTTTCATTATTCAAAACTCAATTCTTCATTGAGTAATTTAATAAACAAAATAAAAGTTGTTGTGCGACTTTTAATCTGCCGTATACATTTGATAATATGGTTATTTGTAATTAAAAATGGTAAACTTTTTCGGATCACACTTTAAAGATAACCCACCCTACAGCTTCGAAAGTTCGGTATATCTTTACAGGGGTGTTAATATTCTAAGTCATAGAGAGTTTGTAGAGGCTCAAACGCGTGTTCGGAATACTATTACCTGTTAAAGCGATACCCGGAGCCATATCAAAATGTAGAGCAAACACTGTATCAAAGGCAGGTTTCCGGCTAAGGAAACGTGGATGTATTTATCAACATAATCTAGTCAACTTCGAAATATTTCATATAAATAGGGCTTTGACTTAACAAACGATAGACGGGTCACACAAAGACTATGGTATAATGTAATTCAGAATTGATTCTTTGTATATTTATATTTATTGTAAAGAAAAATTATCGATTGGAATCGTTGTAAATGACACAAATTTACCATTTACTTCAAATATTATAAATAAAACAACGCATAAATAGTATTACAGAATTGAATAGGGTAACTCTTCAATATATCACATTTGTTCTGATTACGTAATATTCGCGGTATTTGAATCAGGCTCTAATCTATTTAATTGAATCAATAGTCGCTTTTGAGGTGTTAACTGTCACTTCTTGATGGAAAGGCATGGTATTTGAAATAACAAAAACACATTTAAAAACACGCCTCGAATCATTACATTTTCTGAAGTAATAATATTATTAATTTTTTTGTTAAGGTAAATTTTCACGGCGCACAGTTTGGGTAACTATGCTGTAGACAATATGTACCGCATATTAAAAATTACTAAGCGATATGGTTTAAGGCTATTTTTCATAAAAATTAAAATATTTTTTTAAATTTATAATTTATTAATCTCGATCGTATTTCATTGTAATACTTCCCGAATTTCTTGAAATCTCATCTGATTTATTTGTTTTTAGTAGCACTGATATTTTACATTTCTAAACAATGAACAAATAAAATACAAAAATACCAGATACGTGTATTGTAATTCGTACATTGTGTTGTATAAGTAGCACAATTTTTTCATACAGTTCATCAATAGTCTGGAAACGAAAATTGGCACAGCATATTGCTTTACAAATAAAATAAAATAAGGCACCTGATCTGAATGCTGAATGAAATTGAAATAATTTCCATCAGAAATAAATTTTGATTACTACAAATAAACAACCCTGGCGGAGGTGGGCGAAGAGAATTTTCCAATGAAATGAAAATTGATGACTCAGCCGCGCTTCGTAAGTGAGTTCCGGTCAATATGGGGGTACCTCTGTGGAATTCGCAGCGTTCCTTTTTCTGCGAGGGCTAATTCAACCCCGCTGAGTCTTTGGGGGTTGCAAAAGGACTATGGAATCAAAGTTTAAAATATCATTTGGCAAAAATATTTTTGATATCCTAAAAAGTCGTCAGATTATTTATTACCTTGTATCAAAACTTTTTATTTAAGTGATTTAATTAAAGTTTGAGCGTTTATTCGATTTGAAATAAAATGATTAATTGTAACTGTGTTTTATACGCTGTCTTCTCTTTCCCCTCTTTACCCTCTGATTATACTTAAAACGGAACATAGATTGATTCAATAGGAAGCTGTTTTCCGAACATCACCGTTCACTTTTCAATCAAAATTTTGATTGAACAACTGATTCAGATTTTATCTTATTCCAGCGACAACTAAAGGAAACTCCATCTTATAATCTGCATTATTTCAATTATGATTTAAAGGGTTGATAGACAAAGAATATTTTTTGGTTTTAGGCATCTATTGTTATTTCCACCGTATACCATAAACATTTTTTTAACAAATTAGTCATTCTACTACTCCAACTTAAAATACATTTGTCTTATTTTTTCAACAAAAATCTACCTTTTTTCACCCTCTTATAACGCAGGTTAAACACGTTAATGTCGACTCAGTGAATAAATAAAGTACAACTATTTTATGGGGAACGATTATCGTGAGATTATCGCGAAAATTATCATAGTTTCCTAATAAGGTCGGTCTTTTCAATTGCTCATTAATAAAATTTTCTGCCGTGCTTTAAACGTATTTTGTTTAAATGTAAAACTTCACATATGATGTAATTTGTGATGTTATGCTATAATAATTGAGATGTGTGATCTTTTTCTTTAATTCGCTAGAGACGAGACACCAATCAGTTATGTACGTTTAAAACTTTTATGCTGAGCGTCACGATTTTTGAATTTTCAATTTACATATTTATAATTTTGGTAATCAATATAACTAACATGGTAATATAGAAAGGAAATGAATGACAGCATTACTTTCTTTCTAACACAAGAACCAATTGAAAAACAATTTGTATTTTACGAAATATACTTATCGCTCCTCCAATATCTTTCAGTTTCTTTATAAATGCCTAAGCTTACAAAAGAAAATTCTTTCAGATAATGTTGATTTAGTGAAATTAATTTCTTTGTGGATCAAACACGAGTAAAGTAAAAAATAATAATGGAAAGGTTCTTTTACTTACATTTGATATTAGTTCCACATATTATAATTTTTACAGTTACAATAACGTCGAACTATCGACAGATTAAAGCAGGGAATAATACTGCATTTATATTGAAAAAAAAATTGTTTCAACCTCAATATCATACTCACAAACCATTAAGTTCGGAGTGTCGATCACTACTACCTAGGTTCTATTAGTTTCCGGTGTCCGGTAAATTTGAAAATAGAACAGATACTGCCAAAAAATAGTTTATTCAAACCCATTAATGTGTCATCAAACACAAACAAATTATCGTAAAAAATAACGATTTTTTTACAAACGAATGTGTATTATATACTCTAATAGCCATTATTGTGACAAAATGATATATATGAGATTTAATATAAACCACGTACGTTACTAATCATACAGTTTATTTTGTCAGCCGATTGTTACAATAAATCACATTTATTTTCCAATAACTTTTCCAATTTATTTAACAATGCTAAAAAATGGATTCAATATTTCGTGAGAGCTTTTCTGGTTACATTTTTTTCGCACAATGTGATAGCGTATTTCGCAATGCCTGATGTTACAATAATATTTTTCGTGAGTGAAAGATACGACCTGGGTATATCATGTTTGGATATTGCTTGACCAAACATGAGATCAAAAACGGTTGAAATTAAAATTTATATTTACGGGACTGTTTGCACTGCGGGATTTCGTCGGATTAACAGTTCGATGCTTTTTCCTCGTCTCCTAATTTTCATAAAAGTTTTGAATTAAAAATAGCAAACGCGGTAACAATTTTATACTTCATAGATTCAACGTATTAGCATATTTTTAATCGGCTGACTGCTTAAGTCTCTATCGAGGCGGCTGATTTAAGTGTGTTAATTTTTGATTATCAAAAACTAAAGAGTGTTAATAGTGCTAAATTTTTGTCCTATTTTTTTTAAATATATCCTGATTTGTACCTGATTTGTTAAATATTGTATTGTATATCTGATATTGTTATAGATTTTGACTTTCTCTTTTTGGTAGAATGGCATACTATTTCAAAATGAAGAACACATTTTTAAAACAATTTTCAAAATATATTTAATTTTCATGAGGTTGAAAATGCTCGCGATTAGTAAATCCATTCCAGATCATTAAATATAAACACCATATCATCGAAAAATCTAGACTTTTCATGAGAATATCCGAAGTTTTTAGCACTGTAACTCTTGAACTATTTTTTGAATATCCATTTTTAGTATTGATTAATAGCTGCGTTCGTTCCATTAGAGCCTATCCACTTATAAACATGAAAATCGAACCGGTGGTCATAATTATGTTTTGGCTGTTTTAAAATTGCTTTGGTTGTTTTTTCCAAATATTATTTGCGTCATACCTATGAAAATATTATATAATCACATTTTTTTCACGTTGCCGCGTAAATCAATATTTTTCCGATTTGTAAGTACAAATTATATCGTCATTATAAATGTCTATTGACGAATAGAAAATCGCTTAGTCGCTAAATTTCAATATGATGACATGCGTCGTTAGTGAACGAACACATTCAAACGATCTAATCTTTGTTATTTTCCACTATAAAAATAACAGTCTTTAACTAATCACTCCTTTTCTCATCGTTAGATTGCTTTAACCATATCAGACAGAATGAGAAAATAAAAGTCTCTCGGAGAATCACGTAGGAATTAAGCCACGGGTTATTTGTGTACCCATATTCATATTGATTTTTCAATAGCAGCTAGAACGATGAAATCAATGAAAATATATCAACATTAAGTGATTAAGTGAAGAAATTGAATATGTGACAATTGTTTATTAAATTAAGTACATAATGCATTTTTAAAAATCTATTAATCGATCACAAAAATATTTTAATTTTACATTTACTTTGCTACTATTTTGCACAATAAAGAGATAGTTGTTATGCGAATTGTTTTACTAATTATTGATAGTAAAATGTAGAATTCACTTATCTCTACAACACATCGTACCCGTTTCAAATAAATTACTTAATAATCCCTACCAATATTACCCATTGATTCACTGTCCCTGTGTTTACAAAATTATTTCGAATAATAAACAATATCTCAACTATTTTATGTCCGCCGTAGCTGAACATAAACTTGAGCATTTTTTAAGGTTTTAGATTCCAAAGTCATTATTATTTTCGATTCATCAAATAGCTTTTTCCAGACGTGGAGCAATTCAAATGATTTTTCATTCATATTCAAGTCTATCTTTCATGTAATGTTTCCATCTTACGTGATTATTTTTTCAATATCTTCTCATTCTTATTTTAAATAAAAATGTTTTTTTTTCAAATGTAATATCATTACGTTAAAAATATATTTAAGTAACTAGAAACAAAGAATTAAGAGAGCTGAAAACTCCAACTGTAACCCACTCAGAAGATTTGAGATTCTGGCGGTATTGTTCTTATTGTGTGGTATGCTTTCGTTTATTGATTTTATCAAGATACGGCTAGATTATTTAATGATAAAATCGCGCATATTGTAACTGATGAAATGAAATGAAATACAGTTAATTTTTTACATAAAGAAATAAGCGGCAAAAATGAAATGAAATGAAATACAGTTAATTTTTTACATAAAGAAATAAGCGGCAAAAATGAAATGTAACAAAGATTACATTTGTATTGGTTAATCTACAAATCAGATGCAACACTTACTTATAATTTACTTAAATGTGGTAGATATATATCACATATATAATATATTTGACTTAAAGTTTATTGAAAAATCTTACAATGTATCTGCCGGCGCTCAATTCCGTGGACATAAAAACTAAAGAAGATGATTATGTTATCTATATTGTGGTCGCGGGTATAGTTTTATCTCGCAGAAAATTTAACAAACGCTGACTTATACAAAATTATCGCTTTAACTAGCAGAATTTTGAGTAGAGCTCACAAAGCGGGCTCTTAGTATCCTGGCTTAATAAATTTCTAGATTGGGAACATACTAAGTTTTTTTTCTGTATTGTCATCGAAAGTCAAAGAATTTTTGCTAAGAACTGTATTTTCAAAAGTTATTCTACGACCAATGATAGCCTATGAATCATAAAAAGCTTTTGTTTAATAAATATCTAGAATTGTTCGTAATGACGACGTAAATTTGAAGAGCTTAGCAAATTTTCAAACTAACCCATAGATGTACTAAATAACTTATCGACATTGGTTAAATATACGTATAAATTCCACGGGAGCTTCTATTCAACGCTAAGGTGTCCCAAACCATCTGACCACTTACCCCGATGGCTTAAATTCCACAAATATTTCCTACGGCGTATGGTTAGGAAACATTGTACGCGCACACCTGCCGCAGGTAAACCCAGAGCCAGGGGAAACATATTTCAAAATGGAATATGTAAATATTGATTAGCAGCTCAAATTAGCTCAAAGGTAGTAGTAGCAGGTTTCGGTATTAGAGCTGCCATCCGAACGCCTTTATTGTTTTACGATTCAGAAAAGTTGAGCATGGCTGAAACTGGTTCATTATTTTTGTTATGTACCTCTATCGGCAGAAATACTAAAAGTTTTCGTAATGTTTTTTAGATTTGGAATTTTTATTAAAATGTGCGAATAGTGGACCAATAATACAAACAAAATGAATATTGAATCATTGATCTTAATTAATATTCAAACGTATACACACTAAACTTGTATTGTTGAAAGTTTCTATTGGATAATCCCGGAATTAATGTCGTTTTTTCAATATGCAACTTTGACTCAGTATGTTTGGGTCCGTTGACCAGTAAAGACGTGAGTTTTACTGAAAAAAACGACTTCAATTCCGGCATTACCTAATATAATTCCATATGTCTTCTCAGTCACAGCCAGATTTCGCCATTTGGCTTCTTCAGACATTCTTTGTTTCAGATAGTTTCCATCGGTTATATACAATATAAATCATACTGTAAAAACACAGGCCTTAAATTAGCATCCTAAAATATATATTAAATCATTTCATAGACCGTAGAGTTGATATTAATAACATTTAATTTGCATATGATAAAAGTTTTAAGCAATACATACAAAAAAAGGAATTAAATAATTTGAGCCCTACTCTAAGAGTCTGCTGTTGTATAATTTTCAAAGTTCTATCTTAAATGCATACAGATTTAATATTCCAGTTCAGTAATGTCTTCTTTTTAAATGTCCAATTATATTTTTATATGCTTCGTATTGGAAGTGGATATGATTCAAAATAGTTCTTCTCTCATAGGCCATCTTCTGTATTCACCTTAACGCCGCAAATTTTCCACGTAAATAATGAAAGTTTTCCTAAAGTTTTCCGTTGAAGAGTCAACTTGAGAAACTGAGTTATTTTATCGAAAATCCTGACAATTTTTCTTTACCGTTTTTTTTCGATACAAAATCAAAGTAAAAAAAAATACTCAGTGTTAATCAATAAAAAAAAATGTTTCCTTCGAATTGAATATATTAGTGATAAGCATGGCAGATAAATGTATAAGTAGTTTTATTTTAAATTGAAATACCACTAGATTTGTCCGATTATTCCTTGAATGTTCAACAATTTTGAATAATCTTGTCCACTTTAGTTGTCAATAAAGGATTTATTTATCGTAACAGTCGGATTAAACCTTCAAAATTTAAGCAATAGAAATAGATTTTTTCAATCAGTAATCGATAATGAAAATCTTTGTGATATTTTTCTTAACAAAAAATCGTAAATTTCTTTTACTTCAATTTGTCATGTTACTAAGATCATAAAAATCTTACTACAAAATTACATACTTTAACATATATCTACTTTTTAAAACGACGCAATTATATTTTATTTAATTTAAATGCAATATGTGGGTAGATAAAAAGTGCAAAATATAATTGGACATACCAAATACAAGCCAAAATATAAATCAAGAAATACAAAAACTTCGCGTTTTTCCTTTTGATTTTGGTGTATGGTTTATATTCCCGAATCCAACGCACCTTTTGTTCTGCTCATTTAAAACCCAGGTTCCCAGCCTGTGTGTCGACAACTTATACAATCAACTTATTACAAATGACTTTTTAATTGCATGGGGGTCGCGGGTCACATGGCTTTTATAAAAAGGGGTCGCCACACGAAAAATGTTGAGAGCCTATGATCTAAAACAATGTTTTATTATTAAATAAAAACTTAATATACTATTAAATGGATTGTTTTTCAGTAACTCATTTACCAGAAAGTTTCGTTCTAAGCCCGAATATTTATTGATTGAATTGGCATTCACTAGAACTCACCGTGTCCTCACTTTTTCACCGTGTCCGTATATTTATTGTTGTGAAATGAAGATTGCTATCATATTTGCTTTCGAATTAAAATAATTTATATCCATCCCAATGTATTCACATTAATGAATGTTTTACGTATTATTTTGTAAAGAAACGACGTTTTAAACGTTAGAACGACGCTTAAACACCATCGCTTGTTTCATTTATAAGGGTCGTATTAAAATAATATTTTTATAGGCAATTTTAATTCACTTCCACTCAAAAAAATAACTTTATCAAAACCAACCATTCAAATTAATAAAACTTTTGTTATTATAATCGTGTATTCACATCGTTTAACTCTCTTTGTCGCGCAATCTTCTCTTCTCGCTAATTTCTATAGCTAAAACAATCTATACACAAATTTATTCCATCCTATTGTATTATGTAAGTAATTTCTCATAGGAAAATTCTTTTATTGCCTCTAGCAAAGCAAATTTAGCGCTTTGGATCTATTGTGAGGGAAACACGGACAATGCCGAAAGTGTGGAGAGTCGGGCGGTATTTTCGCGTGGAATTGAAAGCACATAACCTAGCTAGACGGTATTCCTGGCAATATAATCGTAAAAAATAACAGCCGTGCCTTACTTATTGGATATAAAATATTTTTTTAATATTTTATTTCTATGAATTCTTTGTGTCAAATATACAACGCGCATCAATTCCATGACGCTTATTCAAAAACGCTATCGTAATAAACGTTGGACCCGAATACATAATTCTATTTTCAAAATCAAATTTGTCAGCAGTCATAGACAAAATTTACGCGGTAAAGAGATGACAGTTTCATTTAGTTGGTGGCTTTCTAATAATCTCTTTAATATTAGGTTATATTCTTTACGTTATTGATATGGTTTGCCAATGAGTTAACTCATATCTAATATATTTTTGAACAAAGAATCACGAAATGCATTCAGTTCCGTTTATCGATGTCGATATTTTTAGAGGGAATATTCAATACTTCACATTTAGTAACTTCCAAAAAAACAAGGACACCACTAAGAATATTTACTAATAAAAAAATAATTTAAAGCTTATGATAAAGTTAATGATAAATAGTTGCATACGTTTTCAGTGGAAAAAGTCGTGCGGGAGACGAAGAAGAATTCAAAAATAAAATTTTAAAATAGCCATTGTATCGTGTTTGACTTTTCCTTCGATTAAAAAATCTTTCTATCTTTTTACAAATTTCATTTACTCGACCTATGAGTGCCGTACGAGCTGGACTGACAAATACGGTTTCATTATTTAAATCATGTTTTTAACAATAAAAACGTAATAATTTAGTGCTATTATCACAATTTTATATATATACTATAAATACCGGATTCTCTCATAGCAGTCATTGTCTGATTACCAGATCATAAATATATTTCGTTGTGGATATAGAACTTAAAAATGTTTTTTTGTTATTTAAGACAATATACTTTTTCACAAAAAGAGAGTTAATACCATAAACGTGATTTAAATTATATTTAAATATTCATCTACAACTTCTAAGTGTGATTTAAACCCAATTTATTTCAATACATAATGAAATATTGAACAATTTTAACAGGTGGTATGGCTACAACGTAATTTATTGTAATTAAGTAAAAAAATAAATATATTTGAATAACGTAGCACATTTTTTTTTAAATTTTAGGTCGATAGCTTGGACATAAATATAAAAGAAATTTTTTGTGCAACTGAAGTTGCTGCAATGTAGTTGCTGGATTGTTAACATTATGTTCATCAAAATATTGTCACTCGCAAAAAAGTGAAGTTTTTATTCGAATTAAGCATGCAGCTTTTACAATGGGATCCGCTTTTAGACAAACGAATAAAAAATTTTACAAATTACAATGCGATCCATAATGCTCACGTACATTCGGCTGTCAGAGGCGGCACATTGCACCGGTAATGCAACACGTGCACAGTACGAAACAATTCAAGACAGTTTAAGGGCCGGAATATTTGATAAAAATGCTGTCTCATGTGAAACAATCTCATTAACGCCAAATATCAAGAAAACACAATAAGTCTTCAGACCACTTTTCCTTAATATATATATATATTATATGATTTGATTGAATTGACAATTACTTGGTAGAACTCCATTATAGCACGGTAAAAAAATAGCAATGTATTTTAGTTCTACAATTTTTTTTAAGATATAATTGATAGCTGTTTCGACTAACGTCATCGACAGAACTATTTTGTAAATTTTCTAAAAAATTTGCAGAACTAAAATATATTGCTATTTTTTCACCGTGTCTGATAATATAACTTGAATATTTTTCAGCACTCTACTAAATAATAGACAAGGATCTTAAAAAATCTTATGCAGTGAAGGATTATATCAAAATAAAAATTATTAATGTGGTAAAGTGCATATACAATAGATATTAGATCAATTTTGTATGGGCAAAGAAATATGCGTATTTTTTATTTTGATTACGATTTTTATGCATAAGCTTTTATTTTGTTCAATCCATCAAATAAAAATGTACGACATGTTTGTAAGGCTTCATAATGGCTTGTAAGAAACGTTTTAAAATGAAAATATTCTTACTTTTATTTGATAATTCATTTTGTTAATGTATACACAATCTACACAACAAGTTTAATTGCCTTAATTCAATTTAATTAAATCAACGCTTAATTGCCAGTATCTCTGTTACAATTAAACATTTATGTACAATATTAAATAGTCATACACTCAAGTGATGAAAGCTCTGCTTAAGGATACTCGTCTTATTTGATTAATGTTTCCACCTATTTGAACTCCGATAAATAAAAGAGATCAATTACTTTTCCCGCCATGATAAATTATTTTAATAGGTAGCAACACCAGTGAGCTTTAACAATCATACATATACAAATTTAAATAATATCTATGCTATTTAAAAAATATCAAGCACAATTTTGTGTGTTGGATTTTTTAATTAGCAAGTTAGCAACATTCAGTTTTAAATCAAAAGAAAAGTCAAATAACCAACTTAAAACACCTGGCTAAATGTTATAAGTTTCGTTTACTTGCAAAACCTTTTTTAGTTATTCGATTTTCACGTAAATTTTGTTTTTTACAACAACGCAAAACTTTTAAATTTATCGATAAAAAGTAATTTACCAGAAAACTATTATCGTTGAAAACATTGCTCCAACCCTTACTACTGCACAGAAAACAGTACTATTTACATCGGATACATTAATATTATGTCACAGATGGCACTGATCCTAGAACATTCGTTATTTATTTTTCGCGACAACCATTTTTGTTTCAGTTTCCCCGTACATGTCTAAATAATATATATCGTATCGAAATCGCTTTGCAAATAAATTGTTTTAAATGGCCACCGCGTTTTATTGTCATCAAAATGAGGATTTTAACCTTTAGATCATGGCAACATTTTCTTCATTATTCCAATTTTAAATTATTTCTGGATAACATTTAAGTTTTTAATCGAAACCATTATTGGTAAAAGTATTTAACATGATAAAACTTTCATAGAATAATGTAAAGAAAACTTTTTCCGGCCTTTAAAATTATAATTTTTATTAAAACTATTTGGGTATTTTTTTATGATTATCCCTAAATTTTGACCGCAATTCTTGAACCATTCATTTTGAAAGCTTGTTGATTATTAACACTCAATTGTATATACACTTTTGAATTATTAAAACTTTTTACGATTCCACATGTTTTGTCACTATTTTGTCACTTGAAAATGCCAAAAAGCAAAACCCAGCTTTTGGCATTTTCAAACATTGTAACACACGGATGCAACAGAACTTACAAACAATAAACAGTAAGAATCGTTCATATACCAAAGGAGTTAATAAAAGGAAAAACACAGACCCCAAGGCAAGAAGTAAATGACATAAATAAATTCTAATAATATCGATCTAATGATAATTTACACAAGCCTGTGATAAAATTTATGAACGACAAATGCTGTTAATGAGTTATTCTTGGAATCTTACAAAGTTTTAACAATTCAAAAGTCTGTATACAATTATGTGTTAATAATCAATAGGCTAACAAAATAAATGGTTGAAGTATTGCGGTCAAAATTAATTTATTTATTAATTCATTGTCGTTATTCAATTTTTATTTTGAAATTCCATCAAGCACGTTCAGTCGATATCATAATTTATAAATAGACTTGTTAAGATTAAAATTTTATTATTTGACAGTAGTTGAACCGATCATGTTTATGACAATATAGATAATGCTGAGTGTAATTAATATATATGTACTTAAAATTGTGTTGTATTCCGATAAATAATAAATTGACAGTTTACGACAAAGTCATGCTTTATCTACTTATATTTACAAGAGTGTAATTAAAAGATATATTAACTTGGAAAATTGGTGAGTTTATTTGATACACGAGACATCCAGTTTTTAATAATGATAAAATTCCTTCGAAGATTATTAAGAAATATTACATTTTTTCTTACGAAATGTGTCTTATTAAATTCTCTCATGAATAGTAGAAAATATATAGAATTTTAGAACAAAACAATTATAAACATTAAAAGACGCTACAAATATGTACGCTCAGACTGTTCCAAAAACATTCTTCTGCAAAGTATTCAGAAGAAACTTTTTCGTTAGATACAAGACTTTGCATATCCTTGAAGTTTATTTGAATTTCGAACTTTTAAAGTTCAGTGACGTGGCTGCACATTTAAAGTGTTTTCATGCGCGTTAGCTTTCTTCATGGGCGTCCTAAATTTTCCCTCGCCAAGGTTAACATTGGAACGATTATTTTTCTATTGGGCTATTTATTGAAGTAAACGGTAATTTATTCAAGTTTTAAGAATTTTATTATTTATTTCACATTAAATAATTTTACCATCGTGATATTTTTTCAGGTTCTATTTGATGTTATAAAGTGTTGTAGTGGAATTTATTGAACATTTATCAAATAATTTTGGCTTCATTTTCCGATTGGATTAAATTTAAAAATTAGATTATTATTTTTTGAATTTTTATTTTATAAATAAGAGATTTTTTATATTTTTCTTTGATATCTCATGAGTGTGCTATCTGCATTTTCAATATCCAATTTGAATCATTTCAACCTCACATTATTTTACATTTGAAATATTGTATATGAAAGCCTACAAACGTTTATTTTTTTGTAAAATTTCCAACCCTCTCTTTCTGCATTATCCAATGTTGAATATTTTTGATATTAAACAGTTTACTTACCGTCCCTATCGTATTAAATTTTATGAGTATTTCAAGATTTAAAACGAATTACTTCAGAATTATTCATTAAAAAATATTTTTTTTTAGTCGAAGTACTCTATATTTTAGCGGACAGTTAGACTTTTGAATATTCAAATATATATACATCAATTTTCACAAAATTTTACTTCTATTTTCAAAGATGAAATATTTCCACAGACAATAAAATGTCAAAATTGTCATCGATACCACCTCTATGGAATACAACACAGATGCGACATTCCTTTTCTTTTCGCTTGAAAATTAGTTCGTGTCAGCGCCGCACGGTAACAAAACAACTTTTGTCTCTCTTGTTTGCGAAACGAAAAAAACTGTGGAAATAGAGTGGTTCATGGCAAACTTTTGCATCGCAGATTTTTCTAATACACTGCCATCTGTAAATTTGTATTGACAATAAGCTGAATGAATACGTATTGCATATTGACTACACTGTTTTTTAGTGGGCTGAAATGAAAACAAATGACTCGAGATGGAAAGATAACAATATTTAACATTTTTAGCTGTCGTGTCTATCGTTTATACTTACAAGCATTCATATAATGTTTATTGAAACGGTTTCTGTTAAACCACAAACTGTAAGAGAGAAGTTATTTAAAGAAATATGAGGATTAATCAACAGGAGGTTCTGAATTGTTCGAATTTTATTTAAACATTAACTTTTCATTTAATGGATCTTAATAAATGACAGACATTGAAATTAGTTATTTCCGTAAGTTGCTGGCACACTTAGGTTTTAACCTTTTTGATTTCCAAGTCACTAGATCAAATTTGTTCAAAGCAACAGTTCAAAAAATTAATTGTTTGATTTATAGATATTCGTTCAAATGCATAGATGTTTTCACCGTTGACATGAAAACAAACCCATTAAATTCGTTAAGCCGTAGAATACGTCATTAATTAATACTTATCCTTTTTAAATCATTATTTTACCCTTTACCATTTGAAAAACAAAAGGCTCTAACTAAATGAAAACATTTTATTTTTTAAAAATAGACGTTTCTCTGCGATGCTCCGTGAGACGTTTACACATTCGACACTGAGAGTAGAAAGATAAATGATTAACTCAAACAGTAAATAGTTTGAGCTTAGTCTATCCCAACATCTGCTGAATAAAATAAATACGTAGATTAAAAATCGAAAAATAAATTTATATTGTGAATAGAGACGTGAATAATTCTTCATTAAACAACTTTGAGCATCACGATCAATTTGCCATAAGAAAATTGATTGTGAAAGACTATTTCACAATCGTGCTTATGTTATAGATTCTGTTTCACAATGGATTTAATCTTTTTCTCTGTGGAGTCATTACATAGACAATAGATAAATGTCTATGACCTTAGGTGCTAAAATTTGGAAAGAAAATACTATGTTATCTTAAATTAATACCGTCGTTATTTTATTCAAAGCGAAAATAAACTAAAAGGCTTTGAAATATCTCCCCTATTTATAAACGAAAGTATTATTAATATTAGCATGGATAGCATCCACTCTGAGTACTAATATTGAATAAGGTTTCCCCGGGCTGAAATACAGGACCGGTTTTACGAATGTGCCACTTGTTGAATTGTATAAGATTAAAGATTTGTACGCGGGAAACAATGAATAATGTAAAACCTAATGGTGTTTTGAAAAAATACCCTCGTTAGAATTATGTCTACATAATTGTAACAAGTTTTAAAATATGGTGAAAAATTTTGAAGAAACACTTGTAACATTTTATGATCTTAAATCATTGGAGACAGAATGACCATATGCCTGATAATTTTTTTAAATATCTAAAGAAAAATATACTTATTAAGTCCCAAAACATTTGTGTAACATAGCTGATAGTTTTTCTTGGCAATTTTACCATTGTATAGTTTATGATATCGACTGAAGGTGCTTGATGGAATTTCAATATCAAATTTGAACTGTTACAACTCTGCACGATTCCACGTGTTTTGTCACTAACCACCCGGGTTTCGCCTTTCGGCATCTTCAGGCATTCTATCACACGGATGCAACAGAACTGAGTCAACGGATACAACTGAACTGCCAGTTCTGTTGCATCCGTGTGATAGAATACCTAAGGATGTCGAAAGGCGAAACCCGAGTCGTTAGTGACAAAACATGTGGAATCTTACAAAGTTTTAACAATTCAAATTTACCATTGTAGTTACTCATTAATCATATTTCAGGTGATAGAGTTACGCTGAAACAAAAGTAACCCTTCAATATCGGTTTTTTAACGTTATTCACTCTTTTTACCTATATACTTACGGCTTATGGGTCGTTCCGAATCGATGAAGAACATATTAAAGCAAAATTTGATGTGTTAGCAAGTTGCGGCATTTTACGGTGAACGTACATACATTACACACATAGACATACGACATTAAATACTTTTTTTGGACAGTCTGCACACTTAAGTGCAATCCAGTGAGTCTTGGGCGATTGCTCCCGAGACAATCTCACCGCATAAATTATGTCAACGCTTAAAGTGTTTCGCCACAGGAAACGTATGCCATAATGCCAATTACCACACGTAACGAAGTTGCAGGTGGTGTTGGGCATGTAATATATATATATATATTACTTAAGCTTTTTGTAATAGTAGTCGAGAATTTAACAGTCAGTGCTTTAAGCACAACAGACGGCGCATTTGTTTTTATTTTTGTCTAAAACTCTGGAATGACTAAATCTGCAACAGGTTTTTACGCCTGGCTAATCCAGACGAATGTGGCTATGTGCTTTTTTTCCCGTAGTATGCGTTGAGAATCCAAACTATACATTAAGCCGAGCGTTAAAGCTATAGTATTTAAATAACAATTTTTTCTAACTGCGACCCTGTAATGTAAAGGAATTTACTAAAGCTACACAACTACCTCCATCTGTTGCATTAAAACTAAATTAGCCTTTTCTTTAACCCGCTTTAGCAAAATGACTTAACATTTTTCTTGCTTGTCTAGTCAATTTCACTCTAGTTGTTTTTCACCATCGCATTCTTTTTAGTCTGAATTTCTTCCTTCCATGTTTTCACAATAAACTGAATTTTGCTTTCGGAATAATTCAATTTTTCCGACTACTGGTTTCGCAAGTCATTGCACATTTCAAACAATTTACCCGCTCAACCAATGTCAACAAACGAATTTGTATTCATTCGCCTTTTTTGTAACGGCTTCATTTGATTTTCGAAATTCAATTAATCTTAAAAAAATACGCGTCGTTTCACAATGTTATCAGTGTTATATTTTTTTACCGACGAATTTCTATTGTTTTGAGATTATTTTTTTTTTATTTAAAAACTTTACATTTATATACAGATAATGACATAATGAACATATTTTTGCTATGTCAAATATGATGTTATCAAAAAATACATAATATAATAGATTCAAAATCATTTCGTTATTAAATACATTGAAGCAAACACTGGGCAAAGAGCCCCCTGATATAAGCTTTTTGTAGTAGAGATGATAATAAACATACGCAATTCATATTCTACGTGACTAAAATATAAATACTTAATCTTTTAATGATGGGAAACTGTTAGCCTATTATTTTTGTTCAGATATCCATATATCCGATATATATTGATTACAACACGATGAAAAAAATGGCAATGTATTTTAGTTCTACAAAATTATTTTTTTAAATATAATTGATAGCTATTTCGGCTCACGCCATCGTCAGAACTATGCTAAAACTAACATTTGCTTATCTATATATAGTTGTTTAGAAAAGGTACACAATACATCTTCTCTCCTGTTTTAACGACCTAGCTTGTTTCCTGTTTGCAATAAAACTAACAATTGTAAATGAAACTAAAAAAGCGGCTATATCAATAAATTTACATATGGCATGGAAATGGTCCATTACAGAAACAAAGATACATCGGTCAGAGGAGTCAATAATGGTGACGGACATATATAAGTTTATTCGTTAAGAATCCTTTGTGAGTGAAATAGTTCATATCTATTGATCTCCAGCTGTTCCAAAGCCGTCATCCTTTGACCCTTACCACAAAGATGCAAACACTTAGGCGATGAGAGTTTGAATTTATATTATGTGATTCTTTTATAACGTGATTAGCGAATTGTCAATCTGTTTTTTTACTGTTGAATGATCTTACATGTTCCTAAGCTCGAATGGATATACTTCTAAATATATTAATTATGTTCATTTCATAGGTTCTTCTAGAACTTACTGATGCTGAGCTGGAAACTGGTCTAGGTATCGTGCATCCCATGCATAGGAAGAAACTCCGCTTGGCAATCGAAGAACATCGTAATCCTGACATGGTGCGGCACCCCGCCATCAGTCAGCTAACACACGACTGGGTGGCTGCAGAATGGCTTCCGGATCTTGGATTATCACAGGTATATCACAAACGCAATCTTCGCATAAAATCTAGAAAAGAATTTTCGAATGCGAATCACTTTGCCAATTCAATATTTCTCAATAGAAAGTGTAATGAAATGTGAGCTTTATATAACTGTGTCGATTGACTCACGAATCTGTTTAATGTCCGCTGATTAGTCACAGATGTAAAGTAAATAATTTCCTAATAGCAGAGACACAACGCCGAACATATGCAACGAAGTATAAGTTATGATTGCGCTTGCTGTTCGTTTTCATATAAAACAAAAGCCTTCATAGATGTACCGCAGCCCTTATGTTTTTATTCCAGTTATCGTACATATGTTTTAGAACAAATTAATTTTACAGGATAACATAACTTTCAATCGATAAAAAGTCTTTTTTTGAAAGTACGGTCAGGTAAACAAATGTAAGTTTTTTTATATATAAAACTATATACAGCTCTAAATTATACATATATATAAAATACACTATTTATTGTTTATAACTCAAGTATTTTTTTTAGATATAATCGAAAGGAATGATAGGTATATATAATATACCGCTTTCTATCCAGCCTAATAAGAGATTATGGAAATTATTAAATTAAAGTAAATTCTTGTGATTCTCATTGATGATCTACTACAAATCATTTTTTGCAAAGAAATATATCAAATATTTGCTCAGTTCATCAGATTGCCTTTTATTTTACATTTTAAATTTAAGGAGTGTCTTATACGTATTTATTACTAGATTTCTTTAATATTATACACAACTCTATTACGCCAGCACCACAATTACGCTACAACTTCGTGTATAATAACATAATTTAAGCGCACCAGGTGATTTTGCCGAAGTGCATTACATTATTTTTCGTATACTTGGACAAATTGAATCTAACCCGAGATGTTTTAAACAACCATATGCATTTACAGTATGCCGAAAGTTTCGCTGTAAACATGGTTGACGCAAGAATGCTAGACAACTTAAGCAAAAAGGAGTTGGAGAAGTATCTCGGAGTCACCAGAAAGTTTCATCAGGCTTCCATTGTTCACGGCATCCACCTTCTGAGGATAATGAAGTATGACAGACAGGTAGGTTACGTGAATTACTGCTTATACGATACGGAAGCTTTTGGGGAAAGTTTTTCATGTTGGCTAAGCACTTAAAAAGCTTGCTGCGGGTTCATTCATAATTTGTATGATTTTAATTTCTATTTTTTTCATTGTAATTTTTCACGATAGCATTTTCTCTCATTTTAATATTGTTTATGTATTATATAAATATAATCCGAAAAACCTTTTATTTTAAATCTGCATTTGCCTAAAATGTAAGAATCGATTTATGTTATTGCAGGAAAATTTCATAAGAAATGCTTTTACATACATACATAAATAAGAGTTGTTGAAGCATTCCACCTTTTTTGTCATTCATGACCTGGCATTACAAAATTTCCTGTTATTATAACCAAATCAACAGTTATTAAAGTTGTTTCAGATATTTATTTGGCTTCTAACCTTAGGTTCTATATTTTTCCTGTGTAATTCCACTTGTATATAACCGATGCAAGTCGTTTTCTGTGAGTCAATTTTATTACCCATGTGTGTTCAAACGCTTGAAAATACTGAAAGGTGAAATTCAGTTCATGAGTGATTAAACATGTGGAAATACACAAAATTTCAATATTTTAAATTTGATATTGAAATTTCACCACGCACACTCAATCGATATCATAAATTGTGAAATTATGTATGTTACTATTATTTCAAAAATAGATTTTTCACACTTCTACACCTTTCGGCGTCTTCTGTTCTGTTCCATCTATTTGATAGAATGCCTGATGATGCCGAAAGGCGAAACCCGGGTCGTTAGTGACAAAACACGTGGAATCCTACAAAGTTGTAACAATTCAAAGTTGATATTAAAATTCCATCAAGCACCTTCAGTCGATATCATAAATTATGGAAAGTGTCGTTTATAATATCATATCAATTATCACGTCCTTATACTATACAAGGAATCAAGTTATTTTAATTCATTTTTTTTATTCGCGCGTTTGTCTCGTAAATGTACTGTGAAAGAATCGCAGTACAGTCTGCTTCTTTCATTCAAGGGTATGTTAATATGAAACTTTTATGATCTATTCACATTTTATTTGAAGAACATAAAAAGCGTGATAAATATAGTGTAGTAGAGATAGGCATGCCCGCCCTAATCGAATTCCGATGTGCCCTGCAAGTATTTATCCATCGTATATAATATATTTAAGTATATGTTTGGGTCACGTCGCTACGAGTCCATCGATCGGCTGTGACCTATACCTCTCAGGCTTGACTACATCCCTAACGACCACTCTGAAAAGTAAACAGTACTTCTTATTTATCTCCACTTTAATGGCCCCTACGAAAAGGGGTTAGTAAAACTTTGACCGACCAGTAAATAAACAGTTGGGACGAAATAATTTCAATCCATTTGAAGTTGTGAGTTGTGGAAATGCGTCTTTTTTAAAACTCTTCGTGTTTATGGTGACGCTTTTATTTCGTTGACGTTTATTTGGGATGTATACTTCCGATTTCGATCACTAACTTTTATGTGTTTCATTATTAATATTACACTGCAAACCACGTTTTAAGACTAGGGAATATAGTTTCTACGATTGTTTCAATCGGCAATCAAATAATCGGGGGATTAAACGGATTTTTAAAATATAATATTTACACTTCAAAAAAATGTTTAAATAACCCATATCACATTTCCACACCAGTGTGTTTAATACGAAATTAGAAATTCTTTAAATTCAATAATTAATAACAGCATATTTGATCGTATTCATATTTTAAGCATTTAAATAGTGTTCATTATTCCAAACTCATTGTGTTTTTACGAAAAAATCCTCATACAGTGCACTCTCGATTATCCGGGCTAATGCTGTGGAGGATGGTCACGGATCATTGAAAAACACGGATAATCCGAATCATCAATTTTTTATTTTATTTTCAAATATAATATCATATACACAATACAATTTTTTTAACACATTATTTATATATTCATTATTTATCAAGAAAACACAAAAAATACGTAAAAAATATAATATTTTATCATAATAACAAACGTAGTGCCGAGAGCTGACAAATATAGGCAATAAATATCGAAATTAACAAATTTACTGCGGGCACTCGCGCCGGTTTATGCACTTCAGTGGAAATGTAAATAGAAACGCATGTGGAGTACAAAGGATTTCGACTCTTGACTCGTTCTAGTCCCATAAATTGTAATGTTTATTGCGGTATATGCGAACATTCATACATTCAAAACACACAAGTGGTTAAAAAAAAATCACCGATTAGTTACGTAAACACAAACACGTCTCTAAATTCATCCTTTTTTCAAACAATGCACATATTCAAGATCGTAATTCATTAATGCGTCTCATAATCGTTATAGAAAGAAAAATCAATCAGATTATATTTGAATTAAAAAAATATTTATTTTCAGGCACGAATAATCCGCAAACTGGATAATCCATACACGGATAATCGAGAGTACACTGTAGCTAAATTACGAATAAATTTTCGCTTTTTGAAAACCTCGTCAATTATATGTGATACGATTACGATGTTATACTAATAAACCATATTCACATAAATTAAAATTTACTTCTGTCATAATTTCATGGAATGAAAGAACCATTATTTCGTTGGGATATAGAAAATTAATGTTTTAGTTTTTATGTCTGTATAAAAAAAAACAATGTTTTCTGTTAATCTAGGCTTTGGCTTTAAGGAGACACCAATGTGAGTCAGTGGACGCCGATCCTCTAGTGTGGACCAACCAGCGGTTTATTCGTTGGGCCAGAAATATAGACTTAGCAGAATACGCTGACAACCTCAAAGGTAATCAATCATGAAAATGTTTTGTTTTTCCTTGGTTTTGAATGAAAAGAAAATTAAATTTATTGTTTTCTGTATCATTTCTTCCGCTCAAGCCAACAGTTAAACCAACTTTTTTGCTTTAATGGGATCACATAATTTAATTTTACAGCAAACTTTGATGATTTATCGATATCTTAGTTTTATAGGCAATTTTTCACTGCCTCTATTATGATTTAAAAAGAAACTACGATTTCAAAATAATAACCAATTTTTATCTTTTAATTTGAAAAGTCTCTTCCTTCTATGAAAATCTCGCAGCTACAATATAAAAAATGTTACGTTAAGGCAGCGTTAGTGAAAATAATGATTAATTTCATATATTATACAATAAACTTTTAGATAATAAGATTTTTTTAAAGATATTTAAAGTTTATCTGCTATATGTTTTATTCATTTGACGACCTTTCAAAAGACCGTCAACGTCATTCAGAATCGAAATATTTTTAAACATCCTTTTTTTGCACGTGCTTTAATTATGTCTCGTTGTTGCCGACCGCTGCTCTATAAAATCAAAGTTTAAACGCTTGCCACACTACTAAATGTGACACGTCGATGATACATGTTTATTTTTACAGATAGCGGAGTTCATGGAGCATTAGTGGTTTTAGAGCCAAGTTTTACTGGCGATACAATGGCGACAGCTCTAGGAGTTCCACCGGCGAGGGCCATCATCAGGAGGCATCTCGCTCAGCAGTTGGACGCTTTAGTTTTACCAGCACGGTAAGAAATCAAATTCATTATCCATTTAAGAGATCCAATTGTATTATTGATCACAAAAGTTATAAGTAGTAACCACGTGAAGCTTGGTGTAGTAAAAATGGATAAATATATTTATACTATTTATAATTTATAAATATCTTTGGACATTTTCACTATGTATATATACATACTATGACACGTTGAGAATTTTCATTTCAGTTTCCAGCCAAGTAATAATTTTAAAACTCGTCATTCAACTTACTGTACTTCAGTGTTCTCCGTTACTTTTGTATGAATTTAAATTTATAATGTGACAAATTATGCAATATATTCAATTAAAAGCTACGATGTATTTAAAATCAAATACATTACTACGCCACGAAAGCTTTGGAAAATTGGCTGTAAAATAAGATAATCTACTATAAAAACACTCTTGTTTTCTTAGGAACTGTTTTTATAAATTATTTAAAATCAATCACAAATCTCAACATGAGCAAAATTTTCAAAATTTTACACCAATCGAATAAATTATAAATAAATCATCAATTCATACACACATAAGTCAATTGTGTATGTTCAGTGGTTTATTTTATATTCAAAGCTTTATATAGTTTATAATTCATAGAATATAAATTAAAAGCTAAAATAATTACTTACTTCAAAGACAATAATTTCTCACCACCTCGATACTCTCAACATGGGTTATTGTTCATTTGGATTGAATAATTAATACATATTATTTATTACTTAAGAATTGCCTCATAACTTTAAAGTCTTCTGATATTTTATAATTAATTAAAATTTACAATAATAATAGAAAAATAATGTCATGTTTCACCTATTTATTATTCAAGTTTTTTTTATCTCAGTCCTCGAGATACAATCTTGTGGCTCGTATAAAACGATGTATTTCTCTTTAATTTATAAAACATCATTTAATTTCAAAATACAAGCGATACACTCCTCATTTCGTATCAGATTTTCTCATGTGTTTTCTTACTTTAATTACGTATTCGACTTGTAAAACAGTGTGCATTTTATCAAATCAATTACAATTTGTTTTCAATTCACAAATACAATATTATACTGTATTATGTTTCATGGTGAGATTTGGTGTTGATTTACAACAACCTTTCCTTGCTAATATAAATAAACATTTTATTTTGTCATTACATATTTACATTATTTTTTCATTGCTCAAGTTATAAAACATTAAAATAAAGACTTACAGGTTCACCAACACAAAATATCTACATGTTCTCATATACTATGTTTATTATCAGGTATAGAAACTTTATAGATAAAAAATTCAATTGAAAAAGTTACATTTTAAAAAATACATTTCTATTATTCGATTTGTTAGATTTATAGTTCTCGTGATTGCATGCTTATATTTAGTCTTTTTATAACATTTTTTAAGAAAAAATAATATATATAAGTGTTATATTTTAATAAAAAAAACATGGCGACGCTATAAAAACAATTCCATAATAGCAGATTTGGACCTTATATAACTTTCTCTTTCTGTGAAAAAATTTCACTCAATATATGTTTTAATTAAATAACAAAGATGATTTACATATGGATAAATCGTTTTTCATTTTACTACACAATTTTAATAACACTGCAAAAAACAGTTGTTCATTGCGATTGTTTCATCGTTTCTTTATTTGTATTGAATTCAAAATATTTATTGAAAATAATACATTATTTTCAATTCAATTGAAGCAATTACATTAAATGGTTTTAGTAATTAAATAATGTTAACTATTATTAACGTTCATAGCACAATCGTTGTCATGCAAGTATTTTTATTATGATTGCGATGCTACTTAGTTTTTTTTATTGTAATTATAATTATTTACATACTTAGCGATACATTTATCATCATTATAATACATACTCCAACGCCTTAGAATCATTCTATACATATTTCAGTCAGATCAAACCAACCATATTTATTGACAAAAAAATATTGCATCGTGATCCATAGACAAGAATTCCAATTTATATTAAGTATTGAAATTTCTTAAAATTTATTTGCCTTATTTTAAAATTAGAACAATGTTTGAAATTCTAGTGTTACCACTCATTTTACGAACATATTCAAACTTAATATTCTATAGTGCAGTTTTAATACACATCCTCTTTGGCAATGCAAACTACAACTAAATTAATATTACCCTGGCAAGACTTTGCCGAAACTATTGTTCTTGTACAAGCCATGCCAACTTGAAGCCGTGTTAAGTCAACAAGGAATGTAAGAGAAATAATATCTTAATTTGCATACGAGAAGACAATGCAGCGCAAACTTATTTTATCTATTAAATCTTTCGCTAATTACGTACGGTTAGTGCTTTATTTAATATCCGTCCCTGATACGTACTCTTATGTCATTTATATAGTTTTATTTTATTTGTACTTCCTTAATCTGCTACGTAACTATATAAAAAAAAGTCTTCTCAAAACTTTCTTGTTCGTCCATTTCTCTATAACAGTTTGAAATCGAATATGGAGTACATTAACACTTTACGGTCCGCGAACGCCACATTGGCTTCATTTTTGAGACAAACATTACGATACGGGAACGTACAATGTGGCGTCGTCGAATACGCGCAGCTATACCACCAAAAATTATTATGAATTAAAATTCTTGCTTTCAAAAATTATCGATAGATGGATGAAGAATATACACGAGGTCTTAAATCAAAATAGGAAAATACTATTTCGGTGTAGTTATTTAGTTAAAATTTGCGGTCCGTAAAGTGGTTATTTGAATTTTATTACACGAATTGAAAAATTATTTGTACGTGAAGTCATGAAACATGTTGCATTAAGCACTCACCATTGATTCCCGTATATGTAATAGAAAACTGTTAGTTTTATTCTATAGTAAAAATATTTATCGTTAACTCCAATTTATTGTTTGACGATCATGGCTGTAAAGATTTTAAATTACGTTTACAGTATTTTCTTACAGGTTAATTGAATTTCATTTTACGAATTAGTAATATCGTATTTAATACACTACTTTAATTCAACTTGTGAATCTTTTTAAGCTTATTTGACACATTTGACATACTTAAAACATTATTCAATATAACAATGATATACTTAAACAAACAGTACACAAATTCATCTAACCAAGATTTTTTTTTTAATTATTAAAATGACAAAAATATTTCATTTAATCACAATATTTTATTTATTTTGTAAATTTGTAATAAAATAATTTTGACATACACATTTTTTGTTGAAATGTAAAGGTCAGACTAGCACCATCTTACCAAAGACAATAAAGCTATGGCATCGTATTTTTTTATTCCTGATTGTAAAAAGTCTTCGCAAATAATTTTGTTACGCAAAACTTATTTGGTCAAAACTTTTAGCAATACACAATTTTTATGTACCATGATTAAATCAGTTAATTCAAATAATCTTTCAACGACTGATAGTATAGTATGCATTTTGAATTATAAATTAAATATTTACCTTTGTGTTCCATTTCGAAATTTAGAAAATTTCATTGACAAAATTTACACAATGAAATGTTTAATAGTGAGTCAAAAAAGAAGCTAATAAAAACAGCATGCATGCAATTTGCGAAACATACAGTTAACGTGTACAGAATCTAATAAATTTGTCAAAAGCTTGGTTCAACATCGGCGTAGCAACTTTTTGTTTGACTCAAAATGAAAAAAAATACCCACGGCTGCCTACGCTTTATGGTTCATTTAACCAGTAGAATGTTTTTGATGACAAAGTTGTTTCGTAATGTTGGCAATCATCTCAATTTCAGTGCTTATCAACCTGTGCCTTGCTTTTTTGAGAATTACTACTTGATATTAAAAACAAATGAAAATATGCTTATTTTTATATATAACGTTCTTGACTTTTTTTTATTTTCGGCTTGTGTCTTTAACTGTAATACTGCTTTACCTTGGTGAAATAGATAAAAATATATCGTTTCGCAGAGACAGTCGATCTGTATATTAAACTTATGTCAAACTATGGTACAACACTAACGACAAGAAACTTTCTAACATTACGTTGAAGAAACACAAGTGAATTAGAGGATAGAAATTACAATTGACAGTTTTGCAATTCTTCATGGCATGTTACTGGATTTGTTGGAACATGTTTTCAACTTCTACGTGAAGCATCTTCAAACTAACTATATTTTCATTTATAATAAAAATTAACTTTCACAAATTTGCTACTGAATTCATCCAACATTTAAAAGTGAATCACTTTTATGAATTATCTATTCACACACAGAACAATATTTGGAGAAGATGTTTTTAAAATATACACTTTTTTTATGTATTCAATACTGTACAAAAAACACATGATAATTAATGTACAATAAACACTTCCTTTACTTTTTAATATTTTTTTAAGCTTTGAAAATATCTTATTATATTAAAATTATGGATCTTAACATTTTTATACCTTCATATTTCGTTATAATACAGTGTTTTTATTTTATATAAATAAGATGATTATTTAATGTGAATTATAAAACAACTCTTCTTTACCAGACTTTATCAAGTTTTCACAAAACTAACATTGAAATATCTAACTTGGCGTTGAACAGTTTAATGAATTCCACGATTCAGATGAAAAAACCACCAAGTCTTTTACCATCATGGTTTCTTCAAAATTTTAAGAAAACCATAAACCACAGTTTTCGAACTAGGTTTTCTGGTCTCAGTTTCACTCTTAAAGCCGAAAATTTATAGCCTGAATTAGTTTAACCTATAAAACACATTTCTCTTTAAGGTTTCATTCAAATACATAAATTACACATATAACAAAATATTTCGATAAAAAAATTGACAGGCTTAAAACAGCTTTGTAAAAATTGTTGCTTTATATTGTACGCCTTAATTTTTTTAATCCACTGGTTTTCAAGTAGAGTAAATCAACATGTACATGTTTGAATAATTTCAGATATATTTTAGTTTAATTTTAAAGTATTTTAAATTTAGAGATTTCTCTGTTTTCGTAGACCTAATTTACGATATACAACTACCGTCAAATTTGTCGCTAAGAGATACAATACAGTAGCTGTCACCGATAACATATAGATTTTAATTTTACTAATAAATATTAAGTGTTCAAACTATTTTAATATCAGAAGTTTGCTGTGAGCCATTGACTAGCAAGGTAGATAAGCACTGAATTGCATGTCGATATTTAATGAGTAATCATGTGTTGGGGACCTCACAGGTACGTAATATTCTGTCAAATGGAGGAACTTCAAGCTGAAGCAACGAGAGCTTCCGCCTTGGCTTCCAAACACCGATAGATCATAGATGACATCCTGATACTTCAAACTTAACGAACAACCTTGCCGTATATAGTTATTTAATCTTGTGTCGTATTTCCTGGAAACTTCAACGAAATATTTAAACTGAGAAAATTATAATTGGTTGATTTATTATTAAATTTGGATCTGTGACTGTCGGGTTTAAAATTTGTGTATTAAATGCCAATTCGATGACACGGTGAAAAAATAGCAATGCATTTTAGTTCTACAATTTTTTTTATATGGTATAGTTGATAGCTATTTCGGCTCACGCCATCGTCGGAACTATGTTTAATACGAACATTTGCTTATCTATTGTATATATAGCTATGTAGAAAAAGCACACAATACGTCTTCTTTCATGTTTTAAAGACCTAGCTTATTTCCTATTAGCAATAAAACTAAAAATGTTGAAAATGTAAATGAAACTAAACAGGCGGCAATTTCAATGAACTTAACTATTGCACGGGATGATTTCAAAGCAGGAGAGAAGATGTATTGTGTACCTTTTCTACACAGCTATATAAAGATAAGCAAATTTACGCTTTAAACATAGTTTCGACGATGGCGTGAGCCGAAATAACTATCAATTATACCTAATAAAAAAATTGTAGAACGAAAATACATTGCTATTTTTTCATCGTGTTATAATGGAGTTCTACCAAGTAAATACCAATTCAATCAATAAAGTCAATTTGATGAATCAAAACACATCAATTTAGTATGAAAAACTCTATGGTAACTTTTGTTAAAGGTTTATAGTGAGTAGAACATTTTTCAATATCAAATACACGCGCTCTCTATAAACAACATTTAAATCACATCAGGAAACTTCACATATCATCAGCCAACATATTCAGACAGTTTAAGTTACTTTAATCTTAAAAAGATAGTCATACCAATTTTTATTCTTAAATTAAATTTCTATTGTTTTATTACAATATAAAACTAACACTAGTTCAGTTAAATCAGTGGCTTTCAATTTGAAAGGGGCGCCGCCTAGGGGAGGCACCAAAACTTTTTACTAAGAGAATAATTTTCAGACAAAAACACTTACAAAAAAATAAAACTTCCTTTTAATTTTTTATTATGTAAATTGTCGTCGTCAGTTTTTTTTTTAATTATTGTTATTTAAAATGTGTCCATATGATAAATAAAATGTAGGGAGTTGCGTAAAACAAATTTCGAAAGGCTGGAAACCACCGAGTTAAATATACCAATATTAAATATCTTCATTGTTTAAAAGTGACATTTTCTTTATGTAAAATTCAATCACATTTTCACACAAACAGGCAAAAGACCACATATTTTATTATCATTGATGTAAACTATTAAATAATCCAATATACAATTACAAAAAAAAAAAATGTCACTGGGTGTGTTTTACACTCCGTATAAAAATAATCACATAAAGGCTTACACCCATTTCTCATATCGATAGTTATCAACCATGTAACTGTTAAAGAATGAGCAGTACTGCTACTTTTCGAAATCATCAAATTGGAATCCAGGATCATATAAATATATATATAGAATTTATTGGAACTGTTTGGCTTCAATGTATACATGTTTCCACTATAAACATTTCTTTTAAATCCGATAGAAAAAAGCTTAATTAATAATTATATCTCATATAGAAAAAAATCAACATAATCGGTTATAATTTATTCATAATTGTTAAAAGTTTACTGCTTTAAAAGCTCTAAAAATAATAAAATGTATACCTACTGAAAGTTTACTAATCATATATGTATTCAGAAATAAATATTGTAAAGTCTGATGGTATAATACATAATTGAATGGCTTCCGATATAACAGTTATATTTAAGCATTTTTCTCAGCATTAATAATTTCAAAACTGTGCTGTTAATTAATTCTAAAATGTATTTTATTATTTACGGCTGTTTCATCAACATATCGTATTATTTCTTACTGTCTCCTGTATAAAATATAAATATACTCTAAATAAAACAATGAATCGCAAAAAACACAAGTTATCTACCAGTATGCGAATAAACAACCTATTACCGCATCAAATTACATTGGATACTTATGTTTCCAATTTCCTTTACAATTATCAATATAGTATCATAATTTTTTAAAATAATTTTAACTTCTTAATTACAAAACATATCGTTAAAATAATTTCACCACAAACAAACAGCCATATCAATAAATCTTTATTTGGATTAACAATAAACACTCCCCGTTTATATATGGTATACAAATGAAAATAATTACTTTTCAGAAATATAATCTTAAAAAAGAAAGTAAAATAAGCTAAACCTACGTAATTAATCACAACAATGTATCTCGACAAAAATATTACAACATTGAAGTGGGCGTATGAGCGTGCGTCTGCTGTGAGGAAAATTTTTGATTGACGTTTACGTCTGAAAACGTCAGAATAAAACCTGCTATTCTATTTTCAAAAACACCTGTCTATGAAATATTGCCATATCATTCACGAAAAATATCCCCATCATATCACGATTAATAAATAACTTGAACCAAATAAATATATATTTAAAAACATCGAGAAGTTAACTTTAAAGATATCCCTCAAAAATATCAATTCATTAAAACAATCTTTTTTTATATAACAAATTCTATATAAGTTCATACATTAAAATAACAAAATATAATTTTTTAAATCTATTATATAATATATATATACATATAATGTGCAACAATTATATATTTCTGTGAAACCTAGAAAGTTTGAAAATAATATCGTTTTATGTTAATTTCCACCGATTTTTGTTTATTCATAATATTAAACATTTTTTAATAGGAAATATTCGATAACATTTCAATCTTTATTTAAGAAATGTCGATTGTTATTGTGTAAGTCATAATTAAGATATTTGGCTTTCCCACATAATCTTGTATAATTGATAATAAAAAAATTATTTCTTCGAAAAATTCATCGTAGGTAACATTACTAACATGCCGTTTTTACGTCATAATCCGCCAACTATTAATATGTTGTTTCTATGCTTTACCAACACAATCGATACTTCAATAATATTGAATATCGTTTTATTACATTTCACGTTCAATATTATTTTTGTTTAGTTCTTCCAACTTCATTTATGAAACAAATTTTTATCAACAAATTGGCTTACACGATC
The DNA here is from genome assembly GCA_028555115.1 of Himalopsyche japonica. Classification (NCBI taxonomy): domain Eukaryota; kingdom Metazoa; phylum Arthropoda; class Insecta; order Trichoptera; family Rhyacophilidae; genus Himalopsyche; species Himalopsyche japonica. The sequence goes on along the minus strand of JAHFWJ010000535.1, from coordinate 421,829 downwards.
ACGAATACAGTATCTTTTATAATGTATAAACTAATTCTAACTTTTAGCATTTAGAACGAATGTGTAGTTTTTGAATTATGTAAATAATATTATATATTTCACGTGTGTCAAATTAAACTAGTTAATTAATAGCATTATTATACATTAATCTGATCAATAACTATAGCGAATGTAAAAAAAATATGTGCCGACTGTTCTCTATGTTCTAATTATCTATGGTTTCTCAACGACCTGTTCATGGGCCATACAAGTGTAGGTAAACATAATCCGAACAAAATATTTGAAAGGTTGGTATTATCAACAAAACTTCCCGCCATAAATTATGTTTACTAATTTATAATGCGAAAGCTTAAATCGGTCTATATCGTAGTCATTTTGAAAAACATATTATTATTGAACAAAATCATCAGCTTTCTTTTAAGTTAATATATTTTTTTCTCAAAAAAATGTACGACATCCTTCTGGCTTGTCATACGATTAAAGCTATGCTTAATGTATTAAGTGAGTCGAGTTTATCTATATATTCAACAAAAGGAATCAATTTCATACCAACCTGAATGCAGGCTTTACAGTTTTGGACAGTTCCTCAAGCTATAAAGAATAAAAATAGATAATCAATTCCGCGATTAGAAAATCAGTTTTAAATTTTAAAATAAATAATAAATTTTAATTAAACCATCATAACGTTAAAATTGTACTGTTTTTTATTGAGCATATTAATATTCTTATTGGCAATAAATATCTGATGGGGATGTAAAGCATTTCAAATATGGAATATAATTTTTTGCGACGGTAAATTTCTACATACGAAATTACATTACAACGCGCCTCTTCAAATAACTCCATAGTTTTTAAACTAATATTGAAAAAGCCCCTCCGCCACCAATTATGCTTATACGTATGGTAATAAAAAAGAAATTTTACTTATTTTTCTAGACCTAATTTAACAGCTATAGTTTCCTTGTGGAACCAATATAGAGACAGTCGGTTACGTGTTTTTTCGGAACAATAACTATCTATAATGTTGCTTTATGGTGCTTCTATCTTCTTATAATTGATGTACGGTGGCTGTCTATACTTTAATTATTGTAATTACAACTTTTGATTGATTCTATAATATTATATAATATGAGTGGATCATAGGAAAAATAATTTATCTTGACATAGAAACACAATTTTATATGAAAATTTCACAAAAAAAATAATTTTACTACCCTTCATTTAAGCGATTTTTTCGTTCAAATTAGGTATCAAGAATTTCAGCTAATAAAATTTTTTAAAAACTGATCTTACCAGTCGCTTTCTATAGATTGACATAATTTTAATTGATATTGAAACAAATAACTGAGGCGGGTTTATCCCTGCAAGTTTACTTGTCGAATTCAATTTGAAAACGGATACTGGACGAAGAACCGAAATGATAATTAAATCACATTTTATCTGTCATTCGATTCTTCATTCAACAAAGATTATTTCCTTTTGAATATTATGATAGATCAATACTACAATAGTTAAAAATTAAATTCTCATGGATTTAACTAGATTAATATTCGAAACGGTTTTAAAACTATATAATAATAAAAATAATCATATTTTGCAGTATTCAAATTTTGATTTATGTTCATTGTATATATATATATATATATATATAACTTATTATTTTATTGTATGAAATGCGTCCACTGATTGATTTCAAAATTTTATTTTATTAAAATACACATGTTTTATGACGTACAACCAAATTCGTTTTAAATTGCCGATTATTATTAAATATATTTTCTTTAAAATTTTTATATTGTTGAATAGTTTAAGATTGAACTATTTACCGATTATTTTTCCGCCTAATAAATGTAAAAAAATCGATATTCACAATTTATACCAGTGGTTTCTCAACACAATTTAATGGATCTTCATGAATGGAAATAGCCCATGTTACATTTAAGAAAATAGTTCGAATAAATTTGGCAGTTCATTAAACAGTTAATGAAGAACACTCTTTTGTGTGAAAAAAATTGCATTGTTTTTTATATCTTCCCCATTTCATTGGCTATGATTATCAGAACGGAGATTTGAAGACGGTGACAATTTCCAAAACACTTTAAAACATATCAAAAACCCACTATTTTTAATAGCGTTTGATATGTCAAGTATAAACATCAATAAACATAAATTTAAAAAGTCTATGCGATACGTATTTCTTCCTGTTTCTAAAATGTGTTTTAAATAATATAATTACGCTACACAATTCCGTGAATACAACGTTTTTACTATATGATCTTCCAGCTCTAAATCAATACTGTTCACTCGTTACAAATGACTCAACAGTTGTTTTAATCATTATATAATTAAGAAAATCAGCAGACACTGAGAGAACTACCACTGTTCTTAAATTCTCTACTGATGGCTCAGAGCCACTCATGTAAATTGCTGATTATCTTATACATTAATTTTTCATATTTTCAAGCAATACTTTGAGAACTTATCAAAATCAATTGAGAGGGTATTTGAAAAAATCTACTTCATTGATATGCAGTGAACTATGAATTGGATACCTTTTGGTTGATCATTGAAAACATAATACATAATTTTATATGTACATTTGGGTGTGGTATATCATCTGCAAGTGCTTTTGCCACTTCGAGACCCGCCACCGATTGACCTTTACAATTCATCGACTCGACAAATCCTCCATCCTTTCTAATAGAATTTATACATAATTTCAAAAAACATCAGGATTTTCACGTCCGCAATTTTCTATTTTTCCCAAATAAATTGTTGATAACCCAACCGAGCATTTTGTTTCGGTTTAGATCGAAATTTTGTATTTTTTTAAAATTTCGAGGGCTTAAAAGTTTTCTAGGCTTTATGATATACATAAGAGCTTTTTGTCATTTATAGCGCTCCTGTAAAACCATCATCAAAAACCGTATTGTTTACACTACAACATATTAGTTACCTTAACAAGCATCTAACATAATAATAAAGCAATGACATGGGGAAACTCATACAACTCGTTTTTGTAATTATTAAAGTCATTCTACGACAGGCGTCGAATTAGGAGTGTTAATCTATTTTTGTTATGTCAATGTGCACTTTTTTTTGAGACCACTGGATTAGGTTGTGGCCAATAGATCCGGCAGTTACTCAACAAGTTTGATAATTATTTTTTATGTAGATCAACCGAACGTGTATTTGGTTTGCGGATTTATCAAAGTTATCAAACACAACTATGGTATATTTATATCTGTAAAATATTTTTTAAGCGATTCGTATGAAGCTTGATTAATTTTTGGTTTACTTAAAAAATCTTCTTAAAAAAGAAATTAATACAAAGGGAAAAAATCCGAAATTCTTTTAATTTTATTTGAATAACTAAGTTCTTTTATTTTGTTTTAAGCAAATATAAATATTCGAGGAACAAAATTTTTTGAAATAGCTGAATGCTTAGATATATAAATGTCCATCATATGTTATATTTTGTTTGACTTTTTAATAATATTGAAAAAAATATTTATTTGGTAACACTTAAAAAACCCTTATGAACCTTGTTAGTCATGTTTTTTTTTAATCTTTTAATTTAAATTTACTTATTTTTTTGTTTTTTTAAATTTAGTTATCATGTTTGATAATAAATTTAATTAAAGCTATTATCAAACATGAAGAATTTTTGTTGCTAATAATAATTAATATATAATTTAAAAGTGTGGTCAAGATAAGTCTCCTTCAGCAGGTACAACAGAATTCATTCAAACACGCTGATGGTTTTGAATGATCAATCGTTGAGAGGAACCAAATCTGACCGTGTTATTTAAGAAACTTGTCATCAATGTTAATTATATTTGTATTCGAAATCTTAACAATTAAAATGATAGTTTATAACTATAACCTGAAATCGATTTAATATTTTTTTCATATTGTCAACAAATTGACCATCAGCGATGATTTTGTATGTTTGTAACTTATCATTTAATCGATACTGTTGTATAATTTATATCGAATATTATTATGTAGCTGTTCTATGCTTAAATATTAATAAGGAGTACCACTTTGAAAACATACTAATAAAAATAATTTACGATGTATAACATAATGGTGTATATATAATATGAATAATAACTATAATTAGATGTGCTTTTTCATAAAAAAAAAACATTATTCTTTCCACGATTCAATCGATATTTATATTTCAAATAAGCTGTTAGCATGTACTTTCGTCACATATTTTCAGTCGATTAAGAAAGTGATTCTATGTTACATAAATGTTCATTCTTGGTTTTGATTAAATCAATTTTATAAAAATTGTTTTAATTTTGCAAACATGTTTTCATTTTACACACATTTACTCCCCAGCGGTATGGCACATGACAAATAATAATTATTTTATGAAGTAAATAGTGCCAATGTGTCTATGGCTACTTTGACAGATATGTAGATCAAAATGGCCGAAAAATATTTTCTCATCGCAAAAATAATTAAAAAATGGCAATATCGTATTATGAAGCAAATTAAATAATGTTTAGTAATGTATAAATATACAAGAAATAAATTTATTGGAATTAATATTCGTGGTTCTTATGATCTAAATTATAAACTTAATTTAAAATAAAAACTAATTGCTGATATCGTCATATCAAAACCTTACTAATTCCTTGAATTTCATAGCTCTTATTTTCTTCTTTGTTTACAAATAAATAATTATCTTCGAAGTATTATTTAAGACATATATGATCAAAGCATAATTTTAATGTAGTACAATGTTGCCATTCGATCTTTGACAAACGAATTTACATATTTTTTATAAAATTTAAACGTCATATGTTTTTGGGTAATTAATCTTTTAATACGCATGTTAACACAAAAATAATTTTACGTCGTGGAAGAGATTATTATCAACTTAAAAAGACATCGTAGCAGCTGAAAAAAATGGTAATTAGTTTTAAATATTATATTAATTGTCATTTTCATCATAATACTTAGTTATGCAAAAGAAACCAAAAACTTTATTTATTTTTTGTTTCAATGTTGTCGCAGTATATTTTAGATTAATTTTTATAACATAAGCTCTTTTCTAACAGAGGTTAAGGTAAAATAATATATTTTTTAAAGAGTTATATCGTGAACAGTTTAAGTCGTAATTATCGGATAAAAAACCTTTTTAACTTTATGGTATTCATAAATATTAATTAACATAATATAATGTGAGACATGTCCACATCGAAACGATAATTAATTTGTCAATTGGATTTTCAAATATGTTGACAGTCTGTTTAATATCATTTCAAATTAATATTGAATTAATGTTTATCGAGATGAAGCCGGGTTAAAATAGTTATTGATTTGTTTGACTTTTTAATAAATAAAACTTAATAACCCTCCTTTTTATTAAATCAATAGATAATCGGTTATGATCATAGACAATCCGAAATATCTGTAGATTTTTATTTATATACTAATGATTGAGTCAGTCAGTATTATTGCAACAGTGCTTAGTTCAAAATATAAAAAAAAACCTGAATTAAAATTTCACATTTCTTATTGTACACTTTAAACTGTATTCATAATCTTTAATATTATTATATTATGAACTGAAACTTTGGTTTCTTTTGCATAGCAGTCATCAATATTTTGTGTTTACTGATTGGTTATAAAATTATTGATAATTATTTGACAATATTTTTATTTATCAAAACAAAATTCTCAGAATAGTGTCAGTGGTTATGATTAACACTACTGACCAATCAGAGTTGTGAAATAATTGTATTTTACTTAACTGGTTATTACTTAGATGTCTCTGTTAGGTATTTTCTTATTATGTCAACACCCTAGGACAAGAAAGACTGTTTTATTTTATTCCCCGTTAACGAAACGTTGAAGTCTTAAATACGATTTGATATTAACATTTTCAAACATTTAATTCAATAATTACTTGAATGTTTCTATATTACTTAACATAGTTTTATCGCAACACCAACATAAAAAATACTTAATTATTAACATGTATACTAGCTCACCTAAAGAAAATCTTGTCGGAGGGTCTTTACATAATTATATATAATAATGCACACTATTTTTTGTCTTTGCACAACCATATCGTTTACATTTTTTTTTAATCTAGGCTGTTTCAATTCGCTTTTGTCTCATAATTATCATTTTACGGTCATATTTTTGATATTTCTGTTAATTATTTTTCATAATATATCAATTTGGTAGTGAAATTATCTGTCGTACACTACGATAATACTGTGATTCAAAAGGTATTTTACTTGAGTGAAGCCATATTAATTCCTAAAACTAAATAACATATTTTATGTACGCAGGTAATACTAATACCATAAACTCTCGCAACACAAATCACCAATATTTTCCACCCAAATTTCAAGAATATTTGCAAACCAAAACATTTTGCATTTTATTTCAGATCTTAGAACAAGCAAAAAATATTGTTTTGAATTATAATATTAATGTACAGCCAATTTTTTTTCGCAGCAAGCTGTGTATAGGTCACAAAGATATTATTTGGGGCTCAAAGGAATGTGACATTTGCTCTCTTCTGAATTTGAAAAACATATGTTTATCCGTTTTTGAACTGACTTGCCTATATAGACGAAATAAAAAAAAGTTTACCTCCTGAAAAAATAACAAAACATCAATAAATGAGTACAGTAACACAACAAATAATTTGTGTCATTGATATGATATTAAGCATTTTTGACTGACATATTAATATTCAGAGGTAATCGATCTGTCCACATAAACCACTTCAATTTTATTCTTCAACCTAAACTCAAACAGGTCGTTCATCTAATTCACATGCGAGGTATAAACACTTTTTTGGTTTAACCATTTTTTTGACGTTTGTCGAAGATTTATATATTTGCGAATACATAAACACAAATTTCTATTCCGTACAGTTTTGTTGAAACCATGAACATCTTGATGGCTTAAGTAATATACATTTATTTCTAGACGATATTACTGTCTGCATTCGCATCATTCTCGCAGAGTTTAGCGCGTCAATAAAATACTCCCATCAAGTCTCGCTTCACAATTTTTCCTCTACTTTTCATTCTCTAGTTTTATTGAAAACGCTGTTCTTTACAATCGTTCTATTTCTAGTTCTACAGTGACGTCGTTTTCAATAGTTAAGTTCAATTATATAGCAATCATGGAAAGCATCACTATATTTACAATGTATAACAGATATTGTTTTTTTTATACTAAATATTAAATTTACTAATGACTTTTCAATGTCAAATTAATTTTTTCATGATTAAAAAATATATATTGTTTTTTTTTTCAAAATTTACAAAAGTAACAACTGTTTCCTTAGAAAATTGTAGTAAAACAATAATCAAAAATAATTTCAGATTTCCAAGTGCACCGAATAGTGCCCTTTATTATTTTGGCATCAACGATCTAGATATAGGTACAAAGTCTTAATTCAAACTGTTCCTAATATAATTTCTATTCCGAGTTTATTAGTAAATTCCAATTTTTAATGCATCATATTTTCTGAGGCACCACTGTGAAGTTAGTAGTTTTACAACTTCTCTCTAATAGTAGTCGCTATACATATATTATATTATTATCTATGGTCGATTGTCTGACGTCTTTTCAACTGATCCGAGCTTACTGCTGTGAGATGTAACCGACCCTTGTCCGCGGAAACTTTAAAGTACTTCTCCTTTTGTTACCCATCCTTCCTAGAAACCCCGCGAGACTTTTGTCAGAGCAATTGAAAGAAAACTTCGGTCTAATTCGAATTTAAAATATTTACGTTTCATCACGATGAAGTTGAAAAGATATAAGATTTACCGAATACATGTAAAGTTAAGACTCAAGAGATTTTGAGCATTATGCTTCTTATACGGAAGATTAGTCCAACAAAACGCTTCACAGAATATTTTAGGTATATAAAACATTTTATTATTTTTGTTTGTTACACACATTCAAAAATATTTATGTACAGAGCATAATATTTAAGTTTCCTTTTATTACATAGAAACATCAGCAAAATCCTTTAATTTGAGAATAATATGTAATCTTCAAATGGCAACATTGCTTTCAGTTAAATTGAAAATGGAATAGTTTTCTTATGTTATTACTAAATTCGATATAAATATCTTCGTACCAACGTTAGCAGTCGGTCATTATGTTCGAAAATGGCGCCCGTACAAGCAGTAAACTTTGTTAGTTGTAACGCGTATGTTTCCCGCGTAAAGATTTTCACGACTTGCAATGTGTACCAGATTTTATACGGCGATAAAATAATAGTCGATAAAACAAGAAAATATCGGAAACCGGCCGAAAACCGCCATTATTATTTATGGCATTTGGCAAATTGTAGTATTTGAAAGAAAATTGTTTCTTTCGTCAACATTTCAATGTTACATTTGAATCGTACGAATTTTGTTCTCCTTTTTATCTTTTTATCTCTACCAAAAGATTTAAAATGTTTTTGCAATATTAATTCTTTATTTTTTATAAACGCTAATTTCTTGGCGGAATCATAATATTCATTTCTTTTCAATCACACGTTTTTAAAAATGATTTATCTGAGAAACATATTGGATAAAATTTTGTTTTTCTGAAGAAAATATATCACTTAACAAATAAATATGTTTTAACAACGTTTATGGAATCCATAGAAATAAAAAAAATAGTAGTTATATCAAACCCAAATCATTTTTCGACTTAACCACTTTTTCTAACTAAGCCCCTTTCTGGTATTATTGTATATTTTAATTTAGTAATTAGTAGAGCACAATAAATACCCAATTAATTAAGTTGAAATAAATACTTCATATCCGAACCGCTTAGTCGATGCTTTGTCCGTATTCTGAGCTAAATTTATATTTATTAATTGAACGTAATAATTACAACAAGACGAACTTTACACGTGTGCGTGCAAATCACAATGCAGCTAGATTTACAAACGACAAATTTCCCTATAATTTTCCCTCACAATCGAGAAACCTTCCAAAACATTCTGCTCAAGTGTCACTATTATGCCTTAGAATTAATCCCCTAGTTATCATGACAATGAGCCACCTCTTTTGTCATATGTGAATACGAAACCACTTCTAAAACGATAGGTACTGCGTCTACTGTAATGGAAAGTTTGTTTCAGATCTAGCTGTGAATTACGTTTTAATAACGGGAAAAACATTATTTACTCATTTACTATACGAATAATTTTGAATTTGGAAGAAGATATTTGAGATATGCATGAACCAGCAGCAGTTTAAATTGACAGACGATTCCAAATTCGAATCTGAAAAACTGTGTCTATCAACATAAAAAAATATCAACTATCACCTCTCTGTAATCCGATTATTTATTATCATTAAAATTAAATATTTTCACATATAACCCATCACAATCAATTTCCAGCTACGGCCACATAAACTCAGTACAATATTTAATACTCATTGACAAAATAACGTTCCGTAGCAATCAATATTGAAATAATCCGCAAATAGTTCTCAAAATAAATTATAACGTTTTACACGACAGGTTTGTAATTAAAAATTGAGCTTGTTTCAAACAATTTATTTAAAATTCTCGTTAAAATATTTTGTGATAAATAAATATGACTGACACTTGACTGATACGACACACAACAAACGTTCACCCATTTTCTCGCACTATATCGTTTAATTATATAATTGGACTGCTAGATAATATATGGTATAAAATAAGTAGCACAGTATGTTCTTACAAATTAATATAATCATTTTCATAACATGACAAAGTTCAAACAACATAAAACAGCAAGAACGATGATACACTGTTCAAAGCGTTTCCAGGAATAGACAATACACATAAAGTAGGGTCCACATTTAACTTACCAGTTTGACAAAAAATATATGCAATGTTGATGAAAAAAATGTACCATATTTTATCACGTTGATTGCGGAAGAAACGCCTCGTGCAAAAACACTTTATTTTGGATAGAAATAAATAAAATAACTTGTAGCAAACACTTAGCAATATTCGATACATATGTTGCGCCTGTACGCGCGAAGCACGTATTCCGCACCCAACGGGTTAAATAATCGAAAATTTCCATTTCAAACCCTGATGTCTACGTTTTGTTTATATGATTTGTGTCTAACGAATAATAATTTTAAAAAAACTATTCCAGATAAAACTATGTTGAAATCGCAAGTTAAAAAGTTTACATTAACTCATTTCGCCTATCAATATTGTTTTGCTTCCATTTTCATTTGTAGGTATATCTCTGTGTAAACGTGCGTCCAACGTTTTTCGTTTCGATTCTGACTACGCCATGTCACATCGCATGTTTTTCATACATTTGGATCTGCAATCAATGTTTAATGACGTGTTTGTGTACCAAATTGAAATGTGTCGCATGATTCAATCGATGTTTAGAGCATGCGAAAGCTGTTTGTATGTACGAGAGCCAATAGATTTTTTGCGGCAGGCATATCTTCATGTTTTAGAATATTACAGCATTGGCGACTATGGAATGCCGTCGCCCTCAGTAAACACTACACAACGCTTTTTGATAATTGAATCAATGTCATACTATGTCCATAATACGCATAATAAATAAGAAATTAAAAAAATATTCGTTTATATTGAATTCCGACAGCAATGATAGGTAACAATAACGTAAAACTAAAAAGGATTTTCAATTGACACAGTTGTACTACCTGACATAATGGTTTGAACGAATGGTAACTTGTATCTACATAAGGATAAAAACCAAACAATATATTTATTTGAGTTTTTCAATTAACGAAATACAAGCCTTTTTCCGGGACTTCTTCGCCGCTAACATTATTAAACAAGGCTTATTGTATAAAATGAGAGTTAATAATAAACATGTTTACAAAACCATTTGTTCAATAAACTTAAATACTTTTTAACAATAATGATACTCAATAACATCATAAAATAATATCATATTGCTTTTATAACTTTGTCTTGGTGCCAAAACTGTCAATGTTATGGAATGTTACATTCAGTTGAAAAACCTAATTAGTTAAGCTAAACCGGTCACTGTTAAAAATTAAAATAGTGATTTATATATGCATGATGAGAAGCCATTTCACAAATTTTTTAAATCATAAATAAAATCATAGCATCTATGTTTGTGCACCACTAGTAAAATCAAATTAAACATAAAGTACATCTATCAAATACAGTCCAACTAATATTAATTTATTTCATGATTTCATGCTGAGGAAAAATAGCTGATCCATATAATCTCATCTGGTACTATGGATGGTATACATTGAAAAACGATAATGGCGGACGATTCCAAAGTATTTTTAATAATATCTTCAAAAATACTGGGGAAGTAATGTTTATTCCTTCAATGGACTAAAAACTATATCACAATACCTATAAAGAATCATAAATATTATTGGAATGTTTTTCTTTATTTCTTAATAATCAATACATTTTCCATTATGTAATTTTTCAAAATTATTCCCTCGTCAATTTGCCATCCCATTGAATTTGCCGATTGCATACATATTGTTTGCCCACAGTACTTCACTGTTTATAATTATTATACACTGCGAGACGCTTTCGATTGTAATATGTTATAGTTTATTATTTTGTTATTGACATAATTTGAAATTTGATTCATACTTCATCGCCAACAGCACGAAGAAACAATATTTTGTGTATTTAAATTTCACTCACCAAATTCATGTCTATTTTCACATTACTACAGTGTATTTCATGTTTCTCTATTGTTTAGGTTTATTTAATTTTTCTATTTCTACTATTGTTGATAACCTTCTCGTCTTTCTTTGCTGTTTTTTATATTTTTGTAATTAATAGGGGATGTTTTACATTCACAGCGCACCAGTTGACTCAACGCTGAATGCATCATAAAATGTTTAAAATGAAAAATATTCTTTTGTTCAAAACTTGTCAATAAAGGTCCTGAAATATAAAATCTACAAAAATAAATATGAAAAGAAATATGCTGTACATTTTTATGAATTAGCTCCATCGATAATTTTCTCCTTCTAAATGATTAAGATTATTATATTATCTATGGAACAATGCCATAATTATAAGCGTCGCCATTCGATTATAATCACCTAGTGTCATACAATGTAGCAGTTCGACAATCATGATGATTGACCAGAGTTAGTTAGTAAATAATGATTTATCACTACATGGTCAACACGGAAAAAAATCTAAGCATTCACCATGCTATCATATTTTGTCAATCAAACCAAATTTCAAGGATCACCTTTATTGATAATTTTTTTAGAACTTTTATGAAATTATTTCTGTATAGTTTTTATCAATTTTTACTTCCTCAATTGTGTTTTTGTATGGAGAAACATTTTCATTTGTATAAATCAAAAAAACCCAAATTTCAATAAAAACGATGTTTGTAATTGAGATACATATCTTTAATACTTTTTAAAATTTTTTAATTCAAATAATATTTATTCAACCAATTCTATTTTTATTCTTTGGAGGCATTCAACCCAAAAAATTGTCATATATTATCAAATTTATTTTATATAAACATCCGCATGTAAAACAGTATATAACACGACGAGTAACAAAATTGCCATAATGTTGATGGTCCCTAATACTAGTCTTGCCCGGATGTCTAAATGAAAATTGTTTCTGCATTTCCGCTTTTAAACTTATTCCATAGACTGTGAAAATAAAGTTTTACAACAAAGAGGTCTAGGAAGTTTTACACAACAGAATGTCTGTTAATTAATGTATACACACCGTCAATCAATGTTTATTTTGAATTAAAACTATTGTTTTACTTGAAATCTTATTTGCATACCGAACGCGGTGTGAAATACAAATGTCATCAGTCATTGTTCGTTTTAACAACGTTAACGTTTTTGACAAGATTACTGTTCTTTATTCAATTGTGTATGTATAAATATATATTCTTTGTAAATTGCACCATAGACTATATTATCTCAGAATCATCGCAATATTTCTCAAATAATCTATTGATGTTACTTTATTTTAAATATATTCAAATGGCTGAAGATTTAAATATTTATACACGACACGATAATTCGACTTCATTTTTTATTTGATGAAAGTATTTAATAAATAATCAAATAACTCAAAATAATATATTTTTATTAAGATGCAAGTTCACAAACAATTCTTCAGCAATCATAATTAATGATAACCATCTTTTTCCACATTGTAAATATTACATTTCAATAAATTGTAATATTTATCTCACCTCTTTATTGAAAAACTTATTGTCATATTTACGCTCTTTTCTCTCGTAAATTATGTCTAAATGTTGGCCGCTGAATGTTAGACTGTCAAACACTTCTTCGAACGGTACTTGTTTCACTAAATGTTTTATTATATGTGTCCAGGAGTTCTTTGGGAGCACTTCCACCGCGGAGGAGCAGGCCACCGCCACCTCCTTCTTCACGACCCCATTGGAGATCTCTTGCTGGACTTGAGGCAGCTGACATGGCAGCAAAAAATATCAAGGTTTAATAAAAAAAAAATCAATATTATATTTTACATCATCGATTTATTAATAATATTATCCATCGGCAACATCCTAATAAAGATGTTATTCAGCCTAACACAATAGCCGAAAAGCATTAGAATATAACATAACAATACCATTGTAAAAAATATATAATTTTTTAGACAATATATTTTTTTATATTGTAGATGTATAAGTATTTTATTTGTTTTTCTCGAAAATCTAACTTCACTCCTTACCCTCGTTAGTAATTATGCAAAAATAAATAATAATATTTTTATGTTTTATTCAGTGTAATTCTCGAACATTTTTATTCTTTCCAATGGATTTAAAATTCAAATTGCTTTTCGTTTCAGGCATATCAACGACATCTACTAAGCCCATTGTAAACTTTTTACTGCGGCTTTTTGGTTGTAATAGAGCAAAAAATGTTAATCGCCAATAGAATAAATACATAACCGAATAAATGGTCTACGGTTTTATTTACCAATTTTCAGATCGCATTTTCAACATTTATATTCTTCGCGATTCTATACTCGTAATGAATATTTAGAATAAAAACGCAGCATATCTACCATAAGATTGGAATACAAAATAGCATTTCTACCATATGGGACTTATTAGATTAAATTAAATCGGATTTTAAATAAGTACCTACAAAGCTTTTAAGTTTACTTCAAACGAAAATTCCGTAAACAAATATTTTGTGCTCATATTTCTTATTTATTATTATTATGGAATGGCGCTAGGGGCCGTTCAGGTCCATGGCCGACTGTACAACCTCTCTCCAGGCATCTCTGTCGAGCGCTCTTTCTCTCCAGTTGACTATCCCCAGCCTCTCAACATCCTTTTGAATGTTATCCGCCCATCTCCGTCGAGGGCGACCGAGAGGTCGGGTGCCAGCTGGTGTTCCTTCATAAGTCTTATGGAGAGCTCTAGACTTCTCAGATCGTACAACGTGACCCGCCCATCTGAGCCTTCTCGATCTCAAGACATTAATGATTCTTGGTTTGTATCGGTCGAAGAGCTCAGCGTTCGTACGAATGCGCCACCGGTGGTTTTCATTAACGGGTCCAAGTATTCTCCGGAGGATTCTGTTTTCAAATACTTGGAGCGCCTTTTCTTGTTTTTCTGTTAAACCCCAGGTTTCACATCCATACATGACTATCGGTTTAATGATCACGTTGTACACCCGGCACTTGGTTATGATGGACAGCATTTTGGACCTAAACATATTTAGCACGAAGTACGCTGCATTTCCACTTCTCAGTCGGTCAGCAAGCTCCAAAGTCATCTCATTCCTAGAGGAAATATTAGAGCCCAAGTACTTGAAAAGAGAGGTTCTCTCGAACGAGGAGTTTCTTATTACAATGTCTCCAGAGGGTTCGTTGCCTCTTGTCATTTTCAAATACTTAGTCTTTCCCACATTTACTCGTAGGTTTAACCTTTTTGCTGTGTCCTCCAAAGGAGTGTAAATATTTTTTATATCGTCTTCAGATTCTCCGAGCACCACTAGATCATCCGCGTAGCCCAATATTTTGTGGGACCCATTCAGTATAACTCCGCCTTCTGCTTTCATTGCCTCTCTTACGGCTTTCTCTAAAGCTAGGTTGAAAAGCATGGGTGATAAGGAGTCTCCTTGTTTTAGTCCTGCTGTCACCTCAAAAGATTCTGATAGACTACCCTGCATATGAATTCTGCTCTTGGATCCATCCATACATACTTTTATTATATTTATAAGTTTTGATGGTATTTGGAATTCCATCAATATATTCCAGAGAGCTTCTCTATCTATAGAGTCATATGCAGTTTTAAAATCCACGAAGAGACAGTGAACATCTTGGGCGTATTCCCATTTCTTTTCAAATATTTGGCGCAGTGTAAAGATCTGATCAGTGGTGCTGCGGTTTCTTCTAAAGCCGCATTGGTAGTCACCAAGAATGTTTTCAGCATACGGCAGAACTTTTTCGAGAATAATATTTGACAGAACTTTGTATGCAGTAGGAAGAAGAGAGATGCCACGGTAGTTTGCACAGTTGAGTTTGTGTCCTTTCTTGAAGATAGGACAAACCAGTGACTCTTTCCACTCTTCGGGGATCTTTTCTTCTTCCCATATTTCTTGCAGTAATTCAAGCATGGCGTCATATTTCTTACAAATAAATAAATGCAGAAGAAGCCGTTTCTATGCTTTTGCAATAATTTAAAAAATTGCTTAAAAATTTTAATGAAACTTATTAAGTAGTTTTACTAATTATTGCAAATTTTCTATACTTTCTTAAAATAATTGATTTTTTAATTTTCACACATTCTGTCATTTTTGGGATTCCAGACTTTTGGGATAGCACCATTTTAACTGGTATTTGTGAATGCTCACAGATGAACAAAAAAAAATGCCATGTTGACAAAATCATGAAATAAAAATGAAGTTGCTGTCTCATTTAGATGCAATGTATAATTTACTTATTTATCTGAATCAATTAATAAGCTGTTTCCCAAACATTTGGAAAAGGTTTTTACAATTTTAACCACATGGCACATATTTTTCTCAGACATGTAATCTCATTCAAATTCTGAAATGTGATATACATTATTTATTGTATTGTAGATAACTTTCCAATGATTTGATTTTTATCTCTAGAACTTCTGTCTACAGGGTTCAATATCTCGTGCATTTGGCTTCAAGCCGAAACAAGACAAAACATCACCATCCAGTTCAAGCGAGAGTTCCAGTGTCATCAGCAGGTGGCGCCCTTCCCCACCGCGGACACACTCACAGCTCAGCATTGCCAATCAATATGGTGGTAATCGCCCACCGTCATCATTGGATTACGATTCAACATATGAATCTCCCCAATCAATTTACGAATCGCCATTATCATACAATCAGCAGCACTTGTCATTCAGAGTATCGTCTCAGCAAAGCATTAACAGTAATATATACAGTAACGGCTCGCAATGTTTTGATATTTCAGAATTGGAAGATGTGTCACATCGTACATATTCCCAACGCAGTGTCAACTCTCATAGAGTGAGCTCTCCTTTACCAGTACACGAGGAGATTGATAATATTCATAAACAAAAAAAGCATCGAAGGGTCAAAAGCATAGGTGATATCGAAGCAGCGGCTATTTTGCCTGTATGACAGTGTATATAGAATATTAAGTGACATTAAATATTTTATAATATCTGCAATGATATTTGTAATAAAAGCTATCTAAACATTTTTAATGCTCACTTTGAAAAGAATCAAGATTATTGAATATAGCATAGGCTACAATTCTTTATTTAATTTCCTCTTTCAACCATGTAACTTACAAATAAACAACATCAATTTCAAAACTCTTAAATTTTTTGAAGGGGGCATTCTTGAGAAGTATACATAAATAAGTACATCTGCTTTCATAAGAATAGAAATACAGAATGATATAGACATTCACAGACTTAAAAAGAGAAAATATTTAGATCATGTTAGGATTAAATAAACATATAACTGTATTCTTATTTGTAGACATTCAGGTGTAGTTAAATAAATGAAAAATAAAATACGTAGCCAGTTTCCTTGTATATATAATCAAATCATTAATTGACGAAACCGTAGTAATGACACAAAAAACTTTTCCATTTGATGATGACAAATTATGATGTGGAATGTTGTGAAACTGAGGCATATTCAAATTAATTGAATTAGCATCGCAATATAAATGTGCATTAATATATAACTGAAATAAAATATTTAACATTTTTAATATGTACATGTCCACAAAATTGACAATATAATAAAAACCGATGAGGTAAGTATATCTTCATAATATATGCGAGACAAAAATCACAAACAGACAATTTTGTTTCAATAATATAAGAAATGTAACAAGAAACATTATGTGAAGTTTATTGTGAAAGTGCACCAAAATTAAAATTTTTAAAATAGTGTGTTATGATAACATTATCTAACTATAGACTGATATGAAGAGCAGAAAGATTGTGTTGCTACACTACAAAAGTATTGTATCAAAATATTACTTGTTCGTCACAAATTCATAACCAAATATACAAAAACACTATTATAGCGTGGAAATCATCATTATACCACATATTTTAATACATTCTTCATTTTTATGTGAGTACTATTTTTACATTCGCGACTGTCTCGCTTAGAAAATTATTTGTTGTCCTGTGATTATGTGTTGTTCATGTTTAAATATCTGTTGTTTTTTTCTTTTAATCATATTGTTTTATAATTTTTGTTGATTTGTTTATGTAAACCATTAAAAAGTTCATCTTTATATTGTAAATGGAACCTCAAACTAAATAATTACATTCCAGTTGATTTGAACTATTCGTACAATCCTAGTACAATCATCCAACACTTTTATCATATCTTTACATTTAAGAAAATCTGAAATCAAATAATCATTATGCATCCAAAGATATTCAATATAGAAAATATATTTACAATAATGTGTTTATGAATTATAATTAAAGCTGAATGATTATTATTTATTTCTATTTACCATTGATGTCTATATGATTAACTGCAATTCCTATTTCTACAAAAAACTATATGAGTAATTCTTTATTCGTCATTCCATTAATCATATCAATTTTGTACCTCTGTATTACATTACATCATAAGAATATAAACCACTTATTACTGTATCATACCATATCTTGAAAGAATTCATCTACATACTAGTCACAAATATAAAATATAATGCAGAATATGTATCTCATTTTATGTATCAATTTGAAAAATAAATTGTTTTCCATGGAAGTTATGCTAATTTTTGGATTCCCAACCTTTCATATAATGACATATTCTTGCCTCTTCATCAACTAACTTTTTCTTTGTGGCGTGGATTTCCAAAACGTGGATTTTGGAAATGTAATGACTGAACTAAAGTGTGTTTTCATACATTTTAAATGGTATAAATATAAAATATTCATCATAGTCAACCACAACTGTAGTATCAATGAAACAAAATGTTTCAAAAAAATTCCTCCTAATAACCAACATACCTTGTTATGCAAGAATAGATCTACTTTCTCATTCTAAATTTCAACTCAATATTCTTTGAATTGGTGATAATTAAGATCTTTATCTATATTGGAGTTGATAATAGTTATTACCATTTCTATGAAATCGTAAATTTCATTTGGAAATGTCTGCGCGCGAAGTGCTTCTTGGTGAATGATGCAATGGTGAGTATCTCGTGATAATTTTTTCTTTCAAAATAGCAACACATCCGTTACTTCCGCTGGTCATTCTTTTTGCCCTGTCATCAAGATTTATTTCATCAAGTGTATATTTTTTAATGCATGCAATTACAACATTTGCCATATTCTCTACACGCGTCTGACCTTTACATGGCAATAATCCTAAAAGATCTCTGTTAGAGTTTGTAGATGAAATTAATCATACAAAAACTGAAACTCCACTGTATCATTTATGTCACACGACTCGTCAACTAATTATTGATAAAGATGAAACCAATTTAAGATCTTTAACTTGCTGGATGGTTATATTCATGAAAATTTAGACTGTTCTATCTCTGTGTGTATGTTTTCACTCATATGTGATATTTTGTACAAGAGCCACACTCAAGTCTGAAATACTGGCCTGAAGAAAGCCTCTACCACCTACTTTGGAGATTCAGAATACATGAGGAGAAAATGGAAAAAATTAATTCATTCACTGTTAATATATAGCCAATTACCTTATAATCAAGTGTCAGGTTCATTTACACGAACAAAAGAAACAGTTTTCGTGTACAGTTGCATACCAACATTAATCTGAAATGAATATACTAATCAGAGTAACAACAGGTTAGAGTTCAATACTTTTTATAGAATATATGCATTAAGATAACAGAATATTATTAGTAATAAAATAAATTAAAAAAGCATCAAATTTGAATTGTTACAACTTTGCACAAGTCCACATGTTTTATCACTAACTTATACTAATCTTCAGGCATTCTATCACACGGATGCAACAGAAACATGTTTCAAAACATGCGGAATCGTACAAAGGCGTAACAATTCAAATTTGATATTGAAATTCCATCAAGCACCTTCAGTAGATATCATAAATTAAAAAAAACATCTTTAATTTTTCATCAGATCATTTATTTAAACAAAGCCAAAAATGACAGATCATAAAACAGTAGAAAAATCACGGTAAACGGGCATATTTACTGTCTAGTACAGTGTAATGCAACCTACCAGTGGGCTACAGCACATTGGTGCCACAAAGCATTGCTAGGTGTGCTGTAGTACAATGCGTTAAAATGAATGCAATCCATTCAGTTGCAGTAAGATCTTAATTTTCAATTACATTATTCTCATCCAAATCATAGAATCAAATCTAAGAATTCTTTTACAATTTTATGCATCACTATAGATAGCCTTACTATATCTGGTGAATAGCTACATATTTTCAATTGAAAACATGATTGTAAATTTTCATCCATCACTCTGCTTCTAACATACGTAGAGTCAAAGATTGCGAGAATACGAGTCGCAGTTTTTCGGCAGTTCTATCTCATAAACTCATAAGTGAGGTAGTAAGATGAGGTGAAGCTGGAGCCACAGACGTCCATGCAAAGAGCCACTCCTGCTGACCTATGGTTTAGTACAATGAATGACCAAAAGATGTTTTATGATATATTCATTGATGAACTTATGAATATAATTTCATTTTTTCGCAAAGTACAAAAAACATTTCAAATACATAATGCTTTAGCCGAATCAACAGTATATTCACTTTTAAGGTGTTAACTGTCACTTCTTGATGGAAAGGGATGATATTTTAAATAATAAAAACACATTTTTAGTACTTATTTCCACAATATATTTTTTTTTGATCAGGACCGGTTTCACTCATCGCGAGCATTATCAACTGATATTATCAGCGAAACCGGTCCTGATCAAAAAAATATATATTGTGGAAATAAGTACTAAAAAATGTGTGCAGTATACTAACTTTTCTCTGAAATAACAAAACATTGAAATACATGTGTACATTTGAATACATCAGTGCATCCATCCTAGTGCTTAGGGGTGTTTGTATACATCTTGACATAAAGACACCACGAGAACCAAGAACAGTAAAAATCATATATAATTATGCCTCACCATTGTTGAAAAAAATTACTTCAGAATTTGACATATAAACATTGTTTTTGCTCTCTTGATGAGAATTTATATTCAAAGTCAGCCCAACTCAGACAGTATATGTTAATTTTTAATGTCAGAAGTGCCTATACCAGATTTTGGTCATCTCACATAAATACCAGAGAGTACATTAAAATTTCCATTCTTTTGAAAGAAATGACTATTTTTATTGAAATTTTTAGATTATTCTCTAGTTTATGTTGGTAGTTCAAACAAAAACAAAAAAAACAGTATTATACAATAAATATTATCTATATTGGCAACATGTTGGTGCATATTTTTGAGTAATAAGTAATAAACTATTGCCAGTACTAAACAATTGATAATTTGGCATTGAAACAGATATTTGTATTGTAAAAATATTTGTAATGTGAATATTGACTTTGTATTATTATGTTCAGTCGTTCTATATGAGCACCCCGTATTTTTTGCACAGCAGTGCTTTGGAATGTATCTTCTGTACAAAAAAGTTTGTTTGAAATTCACATTTTTTTATCATGATTATTTGATCATAACAGTGAACAATATCACTGAGCTATCTATCTATTCCTTTTTTAAATAATTATTTGACTTGAGTTTTTAAGGAATCTTTGTTATTTTTCAAAAATAAAAACATGTTTGGTATAAAAATGAAAATGAAAAAATATGTAAAAATACATTTTGAGATACTTAAAACATATCCAAATTTGTTTTATTACATTCTACTACAGACATTTAATAACAAAAAAACATTTTACATAATTAAAGATACAAACTACGGATATTAGAGACATAAATTTGTATCACACTTTCACATACAAATAAGTAATGTTCCGTTCACTGTTTGTACCGTAAAATGTTTTCACATTCTCAAAGCTCTTCTTTTGGATCAATGGCGGTATTTATTTTATCTGGATACTTTCCCGGATAACCTTTACTTTCAATCGTAACTTCTTTGCATTCTTCCTGTTCGATGAGGTAGTCTTTCGCAGCCCAAGCCTGGGAGCCGTCTTTAAACATAAATATTGCTCTGTCATCATCAATGAGATATCTGAAAAGTGTTCGCCATGATAAGTTTACTTAATTTCTCTAAGAGGGTAACCAAGTGAAATGATTTATAGCAGAAATATGAAAGATTCCTATATTTATATTGGTTGCATATAGTAACCACTGTAACCCCAATTAAGGATAAGAATTACATGCACTTCAAAGCAAATTTTACTAGATTAAAAGTATAAATAATCTATCTAAAAACTTTATGAAAACTACACCATTTTAATTATATTTTTCAAGAAGCACGAATAAATATGTGAACTAAAGAATCTGCATACTGTAAATAGAAATCATCTAACAGCAATAATTTAAATCCTTGGATAAAATGAAGCGTAAAGATTTAAGTTCACATATAGTAGTAGTATTCTCAGTAAATTATTTCATACATATATATTTATACCATCTAGTTACAAAGTATACAATTAATAATCGACTCAAATAAAATGCAATGAAACACTTAGTGAATGAAAATCATCTTGAAAACAATGAAATATATGTAAAAATAAATGTCAATATGATTTGGTTGCTCAAAAACAAACAAAAGTCAAAAGGTTGGACAAAAGTCGTCATTGAGGAATAAAAACAGAGATTAATTTACATTTTGCTGTATAGTGTAATTTAAATAAATGAAATACAGTGATAATGGCTATAGAATATGATTTTTTTTAAGGTGTTAACTGTCACTTTTTGATGGAAAGGCATGATATTTTAAATAATGAAAACCCATATTTTTAAGTATTTATTTCCACTATATATTTTTTGATCAGGACCGGTTTCGCTCAACGCGAGCATTATCAACTGGTGACAAAGATTAATTGATAATGTTCGCGATGAGTGAAACCAGTCCTAATCAAAAAATATATTGTGGAAATAAATACTAAAAAATGTGTCTTTATTATTTTTTATAATATGAATTTTGTTTCTTCACATCTGTATTAATAATATTTAATATAATTTTGATATCGGTTCAATGATTTATCATGCTCCTTAGGAATAAAAACATGATCATTTTCTCTTAAATTGAAGAGTCTCTCTGATTGAGTTGGTGACCATTGGAAATAAATAAATATAATATATGAGATAAGCGTACCTTTCTGCTTGTATATGATTATTCCACAAACTAGTCTGCCAAAGTTTGGTTAATGTTTCAGTTCTTGTGCGATCAGGTTTGTTTGCAACTGTAACAAAGGCCATAAGAGTTTTTCCTTTCTTCGTTGCTTGAAGAATTGCTTCTGGATTGCTCATATCAAATGCATTCATATCTAAGGCGGGTGGTTTCCTCAAGTGCTCAGGCAGTTCATCTTCAGGAAGAGGTTCTTCATCTTCATCCCACTGATCTAAGAGTCTTGAAACAATATGTAGATATCAAATAAATTTTTTGTGACTTTCGTAACCTTAAAAGTGTTCGAACAATGATTTGAGGTTAACTTTAATTTATTTTATATATAATAGTAAAGTGAATAATCATTTATGGTCACTAGTCATCAATAATGCTCTAGTAAAATGATTCTTAACCTGGGAAGCATTCAATTATTACACATTATGGTGTAAGATATTTCCGTGATGTGAGAGAAGTTTCTAACTTTAGATACATAGTATGAAATTCAAAGCACCTTTTAAAATATGTTTTACATATTTGAACAATTTTATACATTAAATAAAAACTTCAACTTCAAATTCAAATAACTCTCTTGGCAGGGAACTGTGATGGTTTCACTAACCTTTCTAGATCTGCTTCACTGTAGTCTCGAATATCTTTCTTTGCCCAAGATGGTTTATCTTCACCTTCATGCTTTTTGCTTTCGAGCAATATAAACATTGAACATAATGCGAAGAGTAAAACATAACTTCTCAACATTTTTCTGCTGCCTGAAACAAGTCACTATGTTTTAAAAACAATTGAGCAAATTTGAACGAACGCGAGCACTGACGCAGCCTACACCAACGGTGCCTTAAGACAATACATAGATGATTACTACGATGATTATTCAGTAAAATAGCATTTTATAAATTCGAAATGAAGATAAATATAAACGTCACCATAAAAGCAAATATGTTGATAAAGAAAATAACCATACAATATCATGACGTGTCTTTAGTATGTTATGAATGAATTTATTTAAATAAAAATGATAATGGACGCGCAATAACTTAAATCAATAATAATACCTCAATCGGCTTAATCTTTGCGGTATTTAATCTACTCTTTTAATATTTTGAGCCGGTAAAAAATAAAATACGACGCTTTATGAATTATTGCTTTGACATTTTTGATGTGCTGCCCAAATTAAACTACAATATCTCCCCACATTTTAAATCGCATAACAATAAAACTTATGCTATATAAACCACTTCATTATTATATTTTATAACATTTTTGAGAGGGAAATAAAATAACGTCGGTTCTTTCATCATTAAAGAAAAAAACGGCAAAAACTAAGCGAATGTGGTTTTTAGTCACATATTTGAAAGTAAATTGAACTGGGCTCAGTTTCTTTTGGTCAATATAACAATTGATATCTTAAACTTTGTGTTGTAAAAAACATACTATGTAAAAGTGTCAATCTAAAGTTTGTTATAAACTTTTAGTTTCTAAATACATATAGCATTATATAATTATATTTTACAGAAATTTGTATTGACATGATTGTTTGGGTATTGAGAAAATTTTCATCTTGTTGCCACACTGGCAACAATACGTCTACATAAAATAAGTATACGGTGGATAAAATCGGTTGAGGTTAAATTTTGACAGTGTTTCATCCGTGTCAGTCGTGCTGATATTTTATCATATATTCTTGGTAATCCTGTCGATTATAACAAGTGGGTGGTCTATTTAGAGAAAACGTCGGCGTTATATTGTGACATTTAGTGTTAATGTTTATATTTAGTCCACCATAAAGTTTTCATAATGGTTACCAATATTGAATCTGAAACATCAAACAAAATTGCAAATACTAGTGATAATGATTCGGACACTGCACTTATTCAAGAACCCCCTGCAGGGACGCGATGGAGAAACATAATTACCGTGGGAATATTATGTTTCATAAATCTTATCAACTATATGGACAGATTTACGTTAGCGGGTAAGTGATCTATCACATTAAGAACATTCGTTTGTCATCAATTTACTTATAATAAGTTTACATTATCAACAATTCAATTATGCCATTTTGTCTTCTTCGTCAACTAAATTCAATTTAAAAAAAAAGGTAGTGTACTTTAAATATATCATTTCTAAATTATGTAATAATGTCAACTTCTTGTTACAATATAATGCGTTCGCTTTTCTTTATTACATTTCCCATTATCTCTAAAGAAGTTATATGGTTTTTGAGTAACGTAAACATTATAAATATCGGCCATAATTTTAAAATTTTTAAATTGAGATGTTTAATTCGCTCACGCCTATCTATAAAAAATTTGACAACTTCGTAGATTAGAAATGTAGGTCATTCGCTTGCAAAGCCACTTTATATATACACTTTCCTTACCCTATTTATTTATTTTCGAGATATATCGATGGTTTTCACTTTCAATTCTTGGTTATGCTACTTTTAGAATTTTATATAGTATTTGTGTTTTCATAATTATTGCAAAATATTTGAATGCTTAGAATTGTACAACAAACTTACTCTTACTGATTTTCAATGGAAATGTCTATGGACACTTTTTTGTTACTATCATACACCGTTTAAAATTTTTTAAAAAATGATTACTTGATTTTTGTAACATAGAGAATCGATAATGTTTGTAAATATGGTCGGAACGCTATATCTATCTATAAATTAATAGTTTTATACAAACCTTCGATAGACATAGTGTGTTGTTTACGACGAAAACTTATATCATTAATCGTAGGGTAATAATTTACAAAGAAAAATTTGGGGTCCGCTTTCATCGTACCACTACATGCAACCATAACCCTTTTATATACCTATCCCCCTTATTTAAGTATTTATGTAATATAAATTTGTGTATTCATTCTGTGTGAGTTACCGAAATGATATATGTATTTGTGATAAATATATACTATAATTACGCGGGCTGAATCTGTCTATTTTTTAGAACAGATAATTATATTTTAATATCGAATCCACACTTGCCGACCGAAGAGATAAATACACCTAAATGTTATTAAAACAATCTTGTATTTGTTTTTGTTATTTAATTTGGTTTACAATTTCTATTTTTTTTATATGTTGATTTTTACTTGATTAGACAACGATAGATTAAAGAAATTTAATATATTGTGTTTTTTTTTTAATATATATCAACTTTTCCACACATTTATTTTATCATATGCGTAGTGGCATTTTTAAATGTTTATTTGTAACTACAACTATTTAAATGTTACCATACAAAATTCAGTCCATGTGCTCCATTCCTTTTCCACTACGGGAATTATTTTATTACCTGTCGTTATTATGAGTGCAACAGACCATAAAATAACCTCAATTTTTTGAAGAAAAAACTTTTACCTTCGTAATGAAATCGATCCTTTTTAAAGTACAATTCGAACCCTCAAACTTTAAGCTTTGTCGTATTTTTTTTTCTTCATTTTATGACTAATAAAAATGATTTATTTTCGAAGCCCTCTGAAGATTTACTATGCTCCATATTATATTAATAGATCAGTTGAGAGAAATTTTAACGTTATCCCACGTTATTTATTTCAAGTAATTATGAAATATCTATCAGTGTTGGAAGAACTCATTTATTAGTCCTGAAAATAACGACCTTTTTTTACATCCCATTTTTTTATCGCATAACAGTTGTCAGTTATTTGATACACTCTTAATTCATTCAATTGTGTTAAATGTCATAGACAAATTTCCTAAGGATATTTGCTGTCAATCTTCATTGGCGTCTTTGAGTGATAGGTTGACTTTATGGCATTTAAGCATAGTCGATTCTTTTTTTTGATTATAAAAAGTAATTTAAATACTTATTCTGTAATTATGTCTGTTCTAAATACATTCAAATTAAGACTATCCGCTGCAATTGTTTCTATAATAACTGTTATATTTATCAGCCAAAAAACTACACGTAGAAATTAAGTTACTCTTGAACTATTTTTTTTTTGTCGGAGATAAATTCGGTAGGGTTTTCAAACGGCACCCATATGGCGCATTCAGGCATATCATATCCATGCCAACAGTAAAATATTGATTTTTTTATATTATGTTCGTTTTCATATTATATATGAATCACCTTTATTTTGTGGATAAGAGGTGAAGTGTTTAACACACAACAATAAAATATATTCTTTCACTTGGTGTGGCCGGTTGACAAAAATAATTCCACTAATTTTTTCGAAATATATAATAATGATATATGTAATAATTAAATTAAAAATGAAGGTATGACATATTTTAAATTAAAAACAAAAAATAAATATAGTAAAATGTGTATAGTACTAACATATAAGTAAAGTAAATCGAAAATGCATCCCAATTTTCGGAAATGCTCTTGAATTGGTACTTATTCCATGATAATTTTGTTGAAGTGAGTTTAGTGCATTTGAAGCACTCTCTATCAGATAAATGTCTCTAAAGAAAATTCTTTATGTATTTATTATATACATAAGTACCCGAGTAAATATTTAAATTCAACAATAGACTTACCCCGCTTTATGTTGCAGCATCATGCTGTCCCTCATGGGGGACCGTGATATGAACAATACTTGAGTTAAAAAAGTTAATCTACAGCTGTGATTTATCACCATTTTTTATTCGTATTATTATGCCAGTGATAGTAAACGCCGGTTGTGTTCGAGCAGTCATAATGTTCTCCCAATGTGATGATAATATCTACTCGTAATGGAACATATATATTTGTATAAATAAAATGCGAGGAAATTGAGTTATTTTGTCGCTCAACACATTTTTTCAGGAATTTATAATAAAGGAACAATGTCAGGAAAATTAAATATGTTAGTAAATAGCTTTTATTGAGCCTTGATATCTAATCGTATTCGAAAGGGGATAGCAACGAATTGTACGTAGAAATCATTGCCTATCTTTCTATAATGCGCTATCTTTGGGAATCGAAAGGGATACATCCGTGATCAAAAAAAAAAAAAACGTACACGAAAGTTAACCCCGCGACTAAAAGAATACCATAGACAAGTATACTATATGAAGAATACAGTTGGGTATTCTCTGAAATTGTTTCTATAACGATTTTTTTAACATTGATAAATCATATTGTCTTCTTTTTTTGAATTATTAGCATTAGCAAACGTTTCAACTGTTAAGATATAATTTCATTGCCATCGAAATACATACATGAACGAATTGTCATTTTCATTGTAAATAAACAAACAATTGTTTTCATAGCAAACGATTTTAAATTTTTTAATCATATCTAAGTTGTTGGTCTCTAGGGATTACTACGAAGGAAATGCCTCGTTTTTAGATTATATAATTATAAGAGAACTTTATCGTCGAAATTTTAATCATAGACTCCTGAAAATATATCTTCGTTAAGTATGGCGCCCGACGGAAACATTCAATCCTCGCTGCATTCAAGTACTGGTTGATATAATATCGAATGTTGGCAACCATCGAATCGAGAGTTCGCAAAAAAGTGCGATGTGATATTCCGTTGACGTATGAACTTATTTTCGGCTTGCTTTTCATTTTTGTAAACATGCGCTTTTATTTCCAGTACAAGGATTTCAGAAATAAATCACATTTTACATCAGCTGATCTAAACATGTCACTTTGCCAATTGTAACATAAACTAGATTTTTCTATATTATGCTTGTAGATCATTGGCCTGATCCTTAATTAGTTTACACTACTTGGCTGTGTGGTCTAAATAACATATTTAAAACAAATATATTAATTACTCTGTGCAATGTGTTTTTTTCTATATATTTTTCTTCTTTTCTAGTCTCGCTGTAGCGTTAGAAATCATACTGAGTAGTCATGAATAATTAACCTTCTTGATTTTCCAAAAAAATTAATAAATATCTTTCGTATTTTAAGCTTGTATTCGAAAATAAATTCAATAAAAAAAAAACTTCATAATTTTTATACGGAAATATTTAAAACGGCATCACCATTAGCGGCTCAAATTTTTATTGCATTTCGCTTGCCTTAGTATAGCCAATGTAAGATATATTTCATTATTGTTTTACTTTAAAGATTGACATCAAATATATTGACTAGTATATTAATTAAAGAAGCGCTTTGTATACGCCGAACAGATGAAAAAAATCCATAATACTGTTCGTTTTTTTTTATATATAAAATCACTTTCGCACTTATCAGTACTAGAAAAACGTTCTCACTATTTTCGTGTAAATTTAGAATCAGTAAAATTATAATTCCTTAAATTTTCATAAGTTTTGTTAGTTTTGTTTATATTTCTTGAGATTACAGTACTTTCTACAATATTCGCTCCATGCGCAGGCATACAAAGAGATTGTGTATGTTTGCCGTGCACCATTCGTTTCGTCAATATTACACATATTGTAATGCTGGTACCTCAATAATGCGTTCCATTATCTCATTTGATATATTGCTGACATTGTATGCAAATAGGGAGACAATCCATCCCGAATTGCCAGGATGTTGTGACATATGATGATCCTCTATTGCATACATTATAGTGCACCACATTTGCATAATTGGTGCGTTCGTTGCTTGCATATCCAAGCAACCGAAACATATAATTGATTGCTTTCCTTATTTTACGATTAACAAAAAATCTTCAATACGGTATCATTTGAAAAATAATGCGATGCTTGTTTTGTTTTAGTCACGTTTTGAATTTGAATATACCGATTTCTCTTTTTGTGCCATTTCGAAGTACAGTGCACTCTCGATTATCCGGGCTAATGCTGGGGAGGATAGTCACGGATGATTGAAAGACACGGATAATCCGAATCATCAATTTTTTATTTTATTTTCGAATATAATATCATATACACAAAATAATTTTTTAACACATTATTTGTATATTCATTATTTATCAGGAAAACACAAAAAAATACGTAAAAATATAATATTTTATCATAATAACAAACGTAGTCCCGAGAGTTGGCAAATATAGGCAATAAATATCGAAATTAACAAATTTACTGCGGGCACTCGCGCCGGTTTATGCACCTCACTGGAAATGTAAATAGAAACGCATGGAGTACAAAGGATTTCAATTCTTGACTCATTCTAGTCCCATAAATTGTGATGTTTATTGCGGTATATGCGAAAAACACACAACAACAAAAAAAACAGCAAAACACACAAGTGGTTAAAAAAATCACCGATTAGTTACGTAAACACAAACACATCGCTAAATTCATCCTTTTTTCAAACACGCGCATATTCAAGATCGCAATTCATTAATACGTCTCATAATCGTTTAGAAAAAAAAATCATCCAGATTAAATTTGAATTAAAAAATATTTATTTTCAGGCACGAATAATCCGCATACACGGATAATCGAGAGTACACTGTAATACAATCCAAAAAAAAGATTTTTTTTTATCTTGCAACTGCAACGAAAAAATTCTGGAGAGTATTTCTGAGTATGTAAAATAATTATACATAAGTTCATAGTAGTGATGATGATGAAGTAATGATCCCACAATCGGCAAGTAAAATTCTAGAAGGGCTCCAGCAAGCGACTTCTTCCGTATGATATCAATATTAAACGAGCTGTTGATATTCCATCGTGATTTAAAAGTGATCATCGCACAGTATGAATAATGATATAATTAATTTGAATAGGTAAAATCGCAGCATCATATAACCGAATTCGTATTTAAAATCAATGACACAAATGATGGAAATTGTATTCAAGATATATTTATAGTTAAATCGCCAGTAAAAATTGCCACGGACGAGAGTGAAATTTTGCCCAAAAAAAACGGAAAACGGGCTCGCTTATTATCTAGCAGTGGTAGTGATTTTATACATGTTTTTTAAAACAATATAAAAATTAACCTTTTTTATTTCGTATAATTAATAAGAACCTATCCACCTTTTTTATATACATGTACGCCATATCTTTTTTGCACAGTATTATTTGGAATGTATCCATCGTTAGAAAGGGAATTTTGTGTATATTTTACAGACGGCAACACCTTAAATAATTTAAATTAGTGGTAGGCATGTAGAATAAATTTGCTTAATCCAGAAAAAATCGTGCATTTTATTATATAAAGTAATTTTAATTAAAATAAAATTATTTTTTCTCAAACCGATATTTAGAATCAAATGAAATATAGACGACGATGCAACACTGTTTAACTTCTTAAAATATTATGAATAAATAGCCCAGCGGTCAATGGCTCTTGGGCTTTTGTCCCATTCGTTGCGGTATCCGCGAGCTCGTGTTCTCAGTAGACAAAATTTAGAAAACCGATTTTTTTAAATTGTGTTTTAAAAATAGTAATGTCTAGTCTCATTACATTCTATTGTAACCCATCTGATCCTAAGAATAAAACGCGTCGAGAGCGATAAGCTTATTAATAATCCTTAGCACACTTCATTCCTACATTACTCTCAGAAAACGCGAGACTGAATAACAGCCGCCTATCGTAATCGTATTTATGTTAGTTAATAAGAGAATGTATGATGGACATTAAAAAATCTTTATTGTTGATGTATGAATAATTTCGTACTTTTGATACACCCGATTGTGGCGCCACTACAATAATCATGTCTTGTTGAAAAGTTACGATCATCACAGAATACTTGACACAATCATTTGTCATACAAGATTCGAATCATTTCCGAAGTCACCTCTTTAAGAACGACTGCAAACTATCCGTTTGTAAACGTTTCTATAAATGCTCTTCTATTCTAAATTCAAACCTCACCTGCAACCTCAAAAACAAATAAGAACAAAATACACGCTCCGCTTCGCTCACATTTTTTTAAAAGTATTTGTGTTTAGTCTTTTTTCATAACTTATCCCAAAGTCAAACAATGAAATTCATTTTCGGCGCAGTGGCATGCGATAAACGAATCAAAAAGGACTCCAAAATACTTGCAAGTTTTTTTAAAAGTTGATGATGATTTTGAGACCACTACGAAAATAATTTTCATGGCCCACTTATTTCGGAATGTCTGAAAAGGTCTAGTCCAGCTACTTTATTAAAGCATAATAAAAAAAGAACAAAATGAACCTCCTGCTTACGGTCAGTTCGGAATGCATTTTTTGATTGTTTTAAAATATTTAGTCGGATACGAAGTCTTTTATAAAGTGACTTTAAATCGACACACAAATAAACTCTTTAATCTAGTTACTCTACGGTCGTTGTAACTGATAATAGTTGATACTCAAATCTATATGAGCTCTTTTTGCACCAAAACACATGCGAAAGTTATTTTTTGTGTTATTGCTTGATAATGCCCATCATTTCTGCTAAGTTATTTTTGACATATTGAAATACATTCACGCGACTCAGTGAAACGGGTTAAATATATAAAACTTTTTTTAATATTTCGGTTGCGTCATTGTTTATTTTGAATAGATTACCATGCTGTGTTAAGCCAACAAACGTATGCACATTTTTTTTAAATCTCGAGTATTTTGAGAGACGAAAAACATGTGTGTGATTCAGAGATTCCAAGCCCGATATAACCTATTCGCAATTGTACAGTTAAAAACCATGTATAACTTAAATTGAGTTTATTTACCCCTTTTATTTGAAAACCTTGAAACGCCACTCTATTCGTAGTCATTCCAGCTCGCCACAGGATGCTGCAATATAAAAAGATAATCAACAGGAGAGTCTATTTTTGTGAGTTCTCTACATCTCAGATCTGGAGTGTAGCATAGGTACCGCTTCACGCCTACGTAGGTAAATATTTTAATATTTCGACGACGTCTACCTATGTCTATTTATCTCCGGGAGGGAGGCTTACGAGTGTGATCTGTTTGTGTTAAGAACTATCCACAAAGTAATCTGGACCCTTAACAAAAAACCTGTTTTTAAGCATAACTAAATAGAGGAATAAACGCAATATTATCAGTGTGTGCAGTGCAGCGATAAAAATAGTTCGGTTGAGAATCACTGAATTGAAATATATCTTACCCATATTATAATGCCATAATATAAACCTGTTTCTGTTTCATTATAGACTAATAAAAGCAATGGTTTAGTTATTCCCAAGCTGGAAACTATAATTCGTTATTGCATATTTTTTTTGGTTTTTTATAAAAAAAAATGATTTTACAGTACACACCAATTTAATCATCTTAAACTACAGACAGAACAGGACTAGTTACGTTTGATGGGCGCCCCCTTCCTTAGCGGAACTGGTTTTCTGTTTTTTTGCTTTTATAATCATAGTATAGTATCTTTACAAAATGACAGCTTACGATATTTTAAATTAATTGTGATCCCGTTTTCGTATTTTTTGTAAACCAAAAAAAACCTGCTAGGGAGCGTTGACCACCCGACTATAGAATTTTCTATGGTTTTATCAATAATATTATTTATGATATCGACCGAAGGTGCTTGACGGAATTTCAATATAAAATTTGAATCGTTAAAATTTTGTACGATTCCGCGTGTTTTGTCACTAACGACCTGGGTTTCGCCTTTCGGCATCTGCAGGATTCGGAACTGTTGGTGCTGTTGCATCCGTATGATAGAATGCCTAACGATACCGAAAGGGGAAACCAGGGTCGTTAGTGACAAAACATTTGGACTCGTAAAAAGTTTCAACTATTGAAATTTAATATCTATAATGCTTTTTAGTCTTCGCATAATAAATTAAATCGAAGTGATCTTTTACTAAAAAAAAATGCGTTAGAATGTTATATTTTTTTTTTTAATTTAAATTCGCTTAAGTCTACTTGATACAAGAAAAAAATATTTAATCCATTCGAGAAGAACTCGCAATTTCAAATACTAAATTGAAAAGATCGACAAAATTGATTTCATCTCGGGACCAACTAATGGCTTTTGTTATGACTAAACTAAAGATGCCCATACCGGTCAATATAAACGGGAATGTCTTAGTCTTTCTGGGTAATGGGAAAATGATGACTTGTGTGTTTATCTAATGTTGTTATTTTATCTCTTATGTTAATCTCCCTTCAATACATTCAACATCTCAAACGTTTCACTATGATTTATACCACAAATAATGATTCAGTACATCTTACAATGAAGTCCATTCATATGCATCGTATTTTAAATCGGTCTACGCCCACCATTCGACGTAGTGAGACACAATTTGACTTAAAGACGCGCATACTGCATGCATTTGATATAAAGTCATACAACGCAATATCTGTTATTTTTTTTTTAATGGAATGACATTTCTAATTAAATTCGTCGCAATCATTTGTTTTCTTTGTCGCCTGTTTCGCGAAAGTTCAAAAAAAGAACTTCCGTTAAAATTACTTGAATTACGTAGGTAGTGTGAATTCTTAGTTTTTCGTGTCAAATTTTAATACCCAGCGGAAGCGATCGAAAATGCCGGAATGTATTGTATTATTTTGCTGTTCTTCTACGAAAATGACGTTTATTTCATGTAAAATTTTTATAACTGTATTATTATATGTACACTACAATGTAACCGCAATTATCTACGTCATTTAGTATTATATAATTGCTTGGTTAAATCAATCGTGAAACCTCATTTTAATAAATGTAAAATATTAAAACCACCGTA
Organism: Himalopsyche japonica; assembly: GCA_028555115.1. Taxonomy (NCBI): domain Eukaryota; kingdom Metazoa; phylum Arthropoda; class Insecta; order Trichoptera; family Rhyacophilidae; genus Himalopsyche; species Himalopsyche japonica. The sequence continues at coordinate 387,487 of JAHFWJ010000535.1, read as the reverse complement.
TATTTCTGTTCAGTCGGTGTTCGCTTAATAATTTTTCTTAATTTGACTGAAGGTGCATAATGGAATTTCGATACCAAATTTGAATTGTTGAAACTTTGTACGATTTCAGATGTTTAACGTGTGGTAGAATGCCTGAAGACGCCGAAAGGCGAAACTCGGGTCGTTAGTAACAAAACATGGAATCTTATAAAGTTTCAACAATTCCATATTTTTATTATTTAGACAAACTTTTTTTTAAATTCTCATTGTACTATTAAATAATAATTTACTTTGCCTTTAATAATCTTGACGCATGCGTGCCGTCAGAATCATTCTAAATACGTAGTTTTATTAATGCATTTTTTAGTATAATATTTTTAACGAAATTTTACAACATTCAAAACACTTGTTTTCGTGTTAATCGAGTTCCATCGCTTCCACGTCGCAGTATACTATTCTACCTATCCTCTTAACCATTGCTTTCCAAACTTTTTCATGACTTGGCCACGCCCCCCGTGAATATAAAAATGTCGAAAATGAAACATTTTGCGGCCCCTAGTTTTTATAGCAACGCTCTAAACCTCGCCGATTTAAAAATGTAACATCAAAGTATTAGATGTCACAACAAATATTTACTTGTATTAATACGTCATTTAATGTGTTGTTCCTAACAAATTTTCGCCCAAATAATTTTGTATACAATATTTTACGAACGTATAAATCAACGTTTTTCAAAATTCGGGTGTAATTTATAGAGAGAAAAAATATTTGTCGATTTACATACCATCAGCGAATCGTGCGGCTTATTGCCAGATAATAATGTTAATTTACAGGTGTTGGATGTCTACTGCGGTTTTCGTTCTCAATAAAATAAATTATTATCTACGCATTCCACAGCTTGAAAAGCTTTTTTTTACTGCTTGTAACACATAAAAATGCCGCCATAAAATATTAAACAATCAACAACCGATAGCAAAATGTCCGAAAGTCGTTTGGTTTTTTTTTTTTATATTTTAATTTTATTTTCCGATATTTCTTCATATCTTTTTTAGGGTTGTGTCAAATCGCTCAAACCTTCTTGTAATTGTATATATATTGTCTAACTAGCAGTTGGTGGAGGAACATTGTCCAGCTGTATAAAACTGTTAAAGCAAATTCCGACTACTGATCTATGTAAATGTAGCGTGGTCGTGTCGATTGATTCTCTTGAAATTTTTTAATTCAATTAGGTCACCCCCTTCTCAGTGGTCGTCAATCATTATTATCAAGCACCTTTTTCGAATAACTTACTAAATACACGATTAATTCAAAATATTTATATATTTTTTTCCAAATTTGCCAAAGAAACATTCATTTTACTATTTCATACATAATTTATGATTGATTTACTCATAATACAATGCTTACGATATGAAGGTCTATAATATGCAACCTTGAAAAAATGCAATCGGAACATTATTTAGAATCTATTCTTGGCCAGTCATACAAATATTTGAAAAGTCTTATATACTTTTGTTTTGTCACTTCTATCGCTACATCCAATAGAACTGATATACAGCATAGAATTGACAGGTATGTTGCATCCGTGTGGTAGACGCTAAAAGGTGAAACCCGGTCCTTTCTTACTGATATCTTTTCTCCTGAAGTTGATCTTGTAGTGTCTTTGTGAAAATACTTCTACTGTATGGTTTAAAATTTTAAAATATCTGACGCATATTTATTTAGCTAAAATAAATACCTTCCGTTTTTTTTTTAAATTATTTCACACAGAATAAGAGTTTGATCATCACTAGTGCACTATTTAATATATATTAAAATGAAATATAAAAAATTATAAATTCAACAACCATATTTGAACCCCTAACCTCATGTCACTTTCATAATGAACTCTCATCAAGGCTAGCGTCATCTACTGTTCCAAAGAAACACTTAAAGAATTATTTTTTAAATTCTATTACGTTGCTAATGCAACCAGTCATTAACCACTTCTGCGCGATGATTATCCGTGACGCCTCACGCTCCATGATGATGACTGATGACTTTGGTGAGCAGAATCATGACCACCATTACGCCAGGCATTTTGGTGCGTGTGAACTCAGTCGTTGATTCGATCCCCACCATTATTACAGAGGCTGTCCCCTTAACCTCTGAATGTTGATCACACTTAGATAACGTCACAGTAGAAGATGGGTCACGCAAAAAGTCCTCACGCTCACTTTGGGCAGTCCTTGTTACGCTCAGTGAACAGAAAAATGTACTTACCATTTTTTTGTCGCGTAACTGGACCCTTCACTATTTTACTGTTTTTATAATTCACAATACCCACATATTAAGTAGCTACGCTGCTTTTTTACTACCGGTTTTTAAAATAGATTAGATATGTTTTGTTTTTAATCGAGTCTTAAATCTGTTGTCCGTCATTTCAAATCATCAAAAGATTGTTGCTTTCATACATATGTTTTGATAAATTATTTATTTTTTAATTTACGCTATCAACTGAAGGTGTTTGATGGCGTTTCAATTTCAAACCTGTATTTCGGAAACCTTATACAATTCCACATGTACTATCACCCATGACCCGGGTTTCGCTTTTCGGCATCTTAATACATTATATCACGCAGATGGTCAGTTCTATTGGATATAATATCCAGAGTCTGTTATGTATGTATTTAAACTTTTTCCTCCCACGTCCTCAATATATTTAATCTCGAATGTAGACCAGCCAGAAAAAAATAACCCCTCCCAAAAAGACATACTGAGCAACCAAATTTCATTGATACTGTTATTGATATGTCTTAAACCAGTACTGATCGCGGACAAGATTACTTGAGCATATGCTGGTTGTCAAAATGTCATACATGTGTTCCCCGGTAAGAAAATTCGGTACCTACTAGTCAAAACTACAATAAATTTTGTCAATTTTTGTACGTAATGCGATGTGGTGGGACAATGTATCAGAAGTAGAAAAAAATCTCCATACAAAATCAGGAAAATCTCTCGTCACAAATGGCCATTCCAAAATAGAAATCGTTTTATCGATATAAGTATAAATATTTTCCCAATATTCGTTTAAGTTATAATTGTTATGATATACTGTCGGAGAGCTCAAATAAGGAAAACTTTTATCAACACTTAGCTCTTCGCTTTGTTTTTTTTGCAATTTATCTCATCGACTGTAAAAACAGATTTAACCATTTTTTTTTAATATAAAAGCAACATATCGGGGAGGATATCGAATATGACGTCGTCTTTGATAAACTATTAAACACTCAGTAGAGGTACAGTTTGCTTTTAATTACAGATTATATATTTTATTAAATTATTTTCATTTGAGTCGAGGCATATCTTTCTTTGAGCAACTATGAATACAGGATTAACTTTATCCTTTGGAAATATACAAATTACGAAATAACTTTTTTTTTATTTTGCTAGATACTATTCTAAAGGCTATATGATGATCTTCCTACTTCGTAATTTATTTTTCTGCTTCTAGTAACGCAACCCGTCGGCTGCGTTTGAAACCGGTCTAATTATACCGTTTGACATTTATACACAGACGTTCGAAACGTATGAAAATAGTTCCAGACTTACGCGGCGAAATAGCTTTTAAATATTTACTCTACACTAATCATTAACTTTCCTAATTAACATTACTATAAGAAAAACTTCACAATACACCAACCCATTACCCAGTATACAGTTGTTATGCAAATTGTTATTTGAACAAATATGTGAAACGTCTTAAAAGCAGACTGTTTTATGTTACAGTAAACGTGTAAGAATAATCAACGGATAATATTTATTTAGTGAACACCGTTGACCAAATAGCCGAATAGTCTACGATGTTTGTATGTATAATATTTCGTCCACCGATTACTATTAGTATCGTGGATTCGTATCTCGAAACGGAAATATTCATACATTCCGGAAGCGAGCCTTAGGAATAACGAATAATAAATCATTCCAAACTACATGCTGCTTCTTTCTTTATTACCATATCTGATTAATTTATGTGTGACTGTCTAACTGACTGAACAATCAGTTTTAATATAAAAACATCTTTCGAGAAAGGATTTATTTAGCCAAATGACAGTACGGAAAAATTCTCACAAAATCATATTCTTTGATACAATTTCATTTCGTTACAGTATTAAATGCTGGCTTGTTTTTGCGCGTAAATGTTCTGAAATATATGTTATTAGATTACCATGGAAACGTTTCAATAGTACAGAGTAAATCTTCGACTTGCTTGCCATGCTGAAAATAAGAGTCATCGAAAAGCCACTTTTTATTTGAATTTGTTGAATAGCTTCTAAAGAAATCAATTGGTATTAAATATACAACTAATTTAAATTGAAAACAAAAACTTGTACCTACTCATTTATTGATCTGTCTGCGAATTGTGAACAACTCGCCTAAACATACACGCCCACCGTTTCGAAAAGTACGCTCGTTTGAATTGCATCATATGAAATTCGTAAATAAGAACTTTCATAAATAACTTGTTTCAACAATCTTTCGGGCTTTTACTTATTTTTTTTCGACTAGGTTTTCGTAGATTCGACTGCTTTCGTTTCCTAAATATATTGAAGTGTATAACCCGTAATGGTCGCTTGTTTAGTAAATATAATGTGTGTTTTAAATTGTAAAATTGTTTTTCTTGCGTTCTTACATCAACATTGGGATAAAATAATAAATATTTTTTAATCGATTTTTATTCAATACAATTAATTTTGCAACGCCGCCACATGCTGATAAAACTATGTTTAAGTATATCAAAACGGACGGTAACAAAAAAATATATAATTTATAAATCCATAAAATAAAACATAAAATTCTATTGCTTATCGAAATAATATCACATCGCGGACCACCAGTTGAGAAACTAGGATATAACGTATCTTGTTTTTTTTACATAATTGTAACATATGTTAATAATTCCTGTATATTTAATATTAATTTTCTAAATAAACAAAAAATCGTCACAAAAAACTTCCCAGATTTACCAATTTACATAGGGATGTTAAAACTATAAAATCGTATTCTCGCAACTATTCAAACGATGCGTGTATCTTCTTCTTCAAAAAATCTTTTATGTAAAATTTCATCATGTATGTATAAACCATTACTTCCCAAACATTTTCATTCCACGGCCTCTTTAGACAAAAAACATGTTTAAAATTTTTAAAAATTGCGGCGCTCTCTTTGGGCAGTACAGATCTAAGCTGCATTTCTCTCCGAATCATCAGTCCACTAGTAATTTTGTAAGATATCATTCCATTGATACTACTAAACTGTGAAAAGATTGAAAGTTTAATTATATAAACTCATCTTTAAACTATGGCCATCTCTCAATTAGTATATGACTGTTTTCATACATACCTTGGTATGTAAAGAATATCACACCCATTTCAAATTTCTTTTTTACTCGTAAAATTATTTTTCTTGAAATTTACCGCCGGTATGTATATATTTATTTTGACACCTATGTGTGATTGTTTGGTAAAAAGTTGTTGAATTGATTTGGTAATAAAATGCTGTAAAAGGTTTTGTTTACGAGGTGCACTTTAGCTATGAGCTATGAGAACAGAAAGTCTGTCGATACAATCGAAGACAACATAGGAACACGAATAGTTATATAATATTTAAAATTCGAACACGCGCAAACCTAGCCTGACTGTATTTGCTTTTGTTTTTTTTTAAGCTTGTTTAGTTACAAAAATAATGTTCTGGTTCGAAATTTAAAAATTTATATTGTCCTTGCATTTTTTTCACTGTCGCTTTGAAGTTTTTTAGCATTCTCTGGTGTAGTATTTTCGTATCTGAACGCGTTTGAAGAATTTGGTCGGATTTCCCTACTTTACATTTTTCTTACATAACGTGAATAATATAAACATTGTTTTTTTTTTTTAATATTATCATTTTTTTCATAATTGCGGTGTTGTATTGCGGATGTGTATTTATTGGCTCTGTCACATTTTTTATACGCAGATAATTGGATGTTTGGCAAATGAAACTTGTGATAATATATTATGCAATTTTTTTTTTTATTTTGCGTTGCATAAGAACGATATCACAGACTGGTAGGAATGCTATTATAATGATGTTTAATTTTATTAGTATTTTAGCGTTATTATGTGTCGGTAAAATAGGACACGCAATCATCTAATTCATTTCTAACGATTTTTACTACCGTTTTTTTTGTGAAATTTTCTGTATTTTATGATGTTATTTCCTCTGACGAAAACGAGGCTTAGCAAGAGCGATTAGTCAACCAATATTCCTTATCTGTCCATATATCTTATACAAAAGAGGATAAACAATCGCGTAATGAACGGCTTTACCTATATATGTAGGAGCCATTGATCAAAAGGTATATCATATTTAAATTGTTGAAACTTAGCACATTTTCAGATGTCTTGTCAATCACGACCCAGGTATTCGTCATTCGGCGTCTTCAGATGTTTTATGGATGCAAAAAAAACTGACGCACGATAAATAGTTGGCATCGAAAAACATAATCAAATCAGAGGTTATTTATTGTCTCAGCCCTATTGCATTTATGTGAAAAAATGTCTGGAGATTCCGAATGGCGAAACCCGGGTCGTGAGTGACAAAAGATATGGAAGTATACAAAGCTTCGACAATTTAAATTGTATGTTGAAATTCTATCAACCACCGTATATTATAAAAAAAATATATGATTATCATTCATAATAACACGATGCAGTGGAGCTTTTGAGTTAGGCCAAACCCATATGATTATATTCATAAAAATCATAATGTACCCTTCCCTGTATATGTATGTATTATACTTAACGATTGATATCTTTCGTTTGAAATATTGCCACACGACTCTCATACAATATTTTGTCTGAATTCTTATTTAAATAATAAATGTATTCAAATATTATTCAGAGAATTCTAAAGACCGCCATTTCTTTTTATTCCTTCTCCTTTAAGGATATTCTTGAATGACTATACACCACATATTAGAAAAATAATCACAACTACTTTATTGTCTACATAAAAAATAATGAACCACCCACGTGCGATCTGCAGTTTTATAATGTAACAGTTCAAAGGTGTAAACGCTCTTATCTGTTCAGTAATACCGATCTTGTTTTACTTTCATAAAATATGACGTGCACTCACATTTCTAGTAAGTATGCAAACAAATTATTTTAATGTTTAGTTTTTTTAATGCTCCATTGTGTTTTTGAAGCTATGCGTATAATTGCCACTTCAAAAGTGCTCGACTATCGGGAGAGCTATAACGTTTTAATGTTTTTGTTTACAAAGTTAACTCGGGAGTTTAATGTCCATGCGTTAATGCAATTTTATTCGGTGTTCAAAGTAATCTTGGAGATTAAAAATAAGGTTAAATTTTGTGTTTTTTTAATGTTACGATTGAAGACATTGTCGATGATTACTTAAGTACGTCATAAATCAGCGTTAGTTTGTTTATGGTATAAGAACAGGAAAGTTGTACAGTATTTTAATTGTTTACGACTAAGTAAACCTGAAGATTCCGAACGGCGATTGATGATTCAACAATTCAAATATCGTGTAACTATGCAACTCAAGCTTTTCTCAACTATATCTTTTACATACATGCTAAAAAAATACGTTATATTTGATTCCAACTAGAGATTATTGTGTTTCAAGCGACAAAAAATATTGAAATACGTTGTCATTATTGATTATATCAACACACAAATGAATGGATGAATGAAACGTGTCCGAAAATATTTAGTTTCGTATCGGTGAGCAAGATGAATTTTATATGCAAATAACTGATGCATTTTAATTGCTAACCGCAGCGAATATATTTATAATTAAGACATCATTTCAAGTGACGTTATGCATCTCGTTTATTTCTGCTAATGTGACTTCCAACAAAGCAGTACTTATTGGGATTCATTACGTCCCACTCGTTTCGAGTTATCGAAACCTCTTTGATCTTTGAGGGCTCTTTCATCAGCCATTTACGCTCGCCGCCGACTTAAAGGAAATTTTAGATACTCTGCGGCTTTACAGCTTTGGATGCATCTCTTCGGCATTTAATGCAGGTTCGGTGTTAATGTAATTTTTATCGCTTGCCTTTCAAAGACCGCACAGACATCGAGGTATCTAAAACCATTAATATATCGTAGAAAATAGGCATGTATTTATCGATTTTTGATTGTTTTCTTTTTTTGTACGAACGTAATACTCTTAGAAAAAATATTTCTTTCTCTATATTATTCAATTCTTTGTAAGAATATTTTGTTTATTATTAAAAATTCGGTCATGTACAAGAATCTTGAGCCAATAGTGATAATAAAAAGTAAATTGACGATAGTTATGTAACATTTCTAAAAAAAATATTCAAACAATTGATTTGGATTGAAAAAAACATTGTCTTGATAAAATAATAAAAAATCAAAAAAACTTTCAATATTGTCCGTACATATAGCGAGACTGATTGTGCTTGATGGAATTTCTATACTGAATTAAGATTATTGAAGCTTTGTACATTTTCACTTGATTTGTCACTCACGACCAGAGTTTCGTCTATTGGGATCTTCAGGTATTCCATCACAAGAATGTAATATTACTAACACCATAAATAGTTCGTAATTACATAAAAGATTACGTAGGAATAATATAGAGGGTAGTAGTGGTTAAATGTATATCAGAAATAATTTTAATAGATATTAATTATAATGACATTCATCATAAAATCGTCAACTCTATTTCGTAAAAAATGGGCGGGATACGTTTGTACACAAATTTTAAATTAGTGAATAATCTATTCATGAAAACGGCGCTATCGAATAGTACTGACGCACAGAAAGGAGATACAACTAAACTGATCAGCTATAATAACAGCATATATTGGAATTTTTATTCAATATCTTTTTGATACACGTGCGTCAAAAGTTTCGAAAACAAAACTCGTTTATTACCATCACCAAACCCATCAAACTAAAAGCATACGTCAAGGAATTCCTAATACCTTATTTCATTTAAATGTATGTATTCGTCGTAAATTCTCCGCTTAAAAAATGCGTGCAATTCGTTTACAGTGTTTATAAATACCGAGAAGTCTTTATTGCTCCCAAAGCTATCATTCGCAAGCCAAAAAAAGAGGACAAATTATTTTCCCATTACGTTTACATTTGTCAGTTGGTGACCAAAGACCACTGGAATTCTCGACGTGGGAAGTTGTATAAAATGAAGCCTTAGAAATCGTCAGGTTTCTGCATATAAAGCTCTTATCGGCTTCCGGGCTAAACACGATTACCTATTTTAATATATCTTGAAAAGATTTCGAATCCTATTATATGTCTTTTGAGTATTTCCGTCGAATGATACTAAATAAGCTACTTAAATATTTGACATTTTTTATAATTCTTCTTATCTTAGATTTTTTTTTTTTGTAATTTCCGTATGTGAACTATTTTCATATTATTATATAACAACATAATACGCATTTATGACTCACTGTATCTTCTTTTAAATCTCTAGAGACTTTTGTTATCAATATAACCAATTTAATTTAATATGACTCTTTATACAAAACTGCGGTTTGATAAGTGCTTGAAAATCGCAATGAAACAAATCTATCGATACGTGAGTTAATAAAAAATATCACAGAAGATTCATCATTATTGTGACTAATACTAAATTAACTCTGACTATAACTAACTAAGACTATAACTAACTAAACAATATTTCTTTGAAAAAACTATTAATAGCCAAATGTTGTGTCAAATGTAAATTGATATAATGAAAGGATCATTACGCATGTCTAGTCTACCTAATGAGAAAAACCACCAGGAACACAATTGCCCGATATCACAATTGTATAAGATTCAAACGAATTTTGACTCGCTACTGGGGCCAAATACAGGTGACCCTTAATTGTTGTAAACAGAGCTGTGGAGTCGTTAAAAAACACGGCGACGAAAAAAAAATCTTTAATTTAGTTGGCTTTTATTCCTACCTTTTTTATTTATGTGCATTAAAATAAAAATCAACCAATCAATCTGGCAAATAGCCAAACTTTACTATATTGGGTCTCAAACGAGGACGATTTATTTATTCATATTTCATACCATACAATATCAATTTTTACAAGTATGTAATCGAAAAAGAGTCGCTCATTTTTCACGACCCTGACTCCGGTAAAAACATCGCAACTGCACTTCTCCGATTCCACAGCCCTGGCTATAAATATGCTGGCAATTGTAAAGAATACACATGCTTTCGAAAAAAGATGGTATTCAATTATATCTTGAAAAACATTAAGAAAACTTCTGAGTACTAAAACTCCTCGTGATTTTTTATAACCATTGATGAAGAGATTCTTTATAACACATCTTTATTTTTCCATTGCTCTACTTTCGTATATTCTAAATCGTACACATGTCTATGGAACAATACATACACAAGTCGAGGGACGGATGTACTAAATATAAACAATCAAGACTTCGGTAAAGATTAACGTCAATATAAAGAAAAAATACCTCGCCCATGTTTAGTAGGACAACGCCAGTTTCATTATGAATGCATTTTTATTAATAAATCGCCGTGTGTGGAATTCTTTTGCCCTACAAATCCGTCAGTTTTTATCGGTCGATCGCTTCAGGCATTCGTTTACGTTCTTAACGATTATTCTTCAATAAATAAGTACGTATAATCTTCTTCAAATGCACATTAAAAAGGCCACTAACTGGAGAAACCGCATTCCTGGAAAGACTGAAATAGGTATTAACATTACACGTACGTGCAGACAACAATCAAATATTATGTTGTTTATTGAAACTTACTCCTTACTCTTGTATACATTTTAACGCACAACGAAGAATTCCTTATTATTTCGATATTGACACCACCTTAGGGAAGCCTCGTAAAAATGCTTACATCTCGAGTGTCACAACGACAGCCGGATCATGTTTCCAAGAGTATACATATAGTCTGGTTATCTACAGACATTCCTGTGTTTAACTATCGCGCCCTTTAGAGATAGAAGTGATAAAAACCCGTACAAAACAACTAACTCATTGAAAGCTGTACCTTTTTTTATCGACACCTTGCTATTTTATCATTTTTGACCACCTTTTGGTTTGGTTACAATATCGGTTAACCAATTTGCCGCAAATAACTAAAACTGACAAAAAATATATATCCGATAAGTTTCATTGAGCAGAGTTATCCTCATGTAAATTTTTACTGTGGCCACATTATAAACATCAGCTATGCTATAGAAATGTCTCGTAGCCGCATCGGTACGAATACATTTGAAAAAAAAATCAATGCCAATAATGACTATAAAGCTGGTTGGCGCACATACGAACCACTGTTTTAGATTGTAAATTTAGTAACTATTATACAATATATCGAAAAATGAAAATGATTGCTTGATTCTATTACCTCTGTTTTACTTTTACGTGGAGCTATACTGTATTGTTAGTCTTACTTCCAAAATATTTATCTATATTTATGGATAATGGTTAGCAAATTTCCAATGACTCTTGTGCATTCCTTCGCTTTTATGTTGAAATACTTGAAACCATTTCAATAGTAATAAAATGTAAAATTCAATCAGATTTTTTTTAGATTGTTTTTTTTTTATTTTTATTGCACTTTCGATGCATAAAACAAATTTAGTAATATATCAAAATTGAATTATATAAATCATGATAACCTTGCTATCATGCATTACAAGTTGAAAAATTTTCGTTGTTTTAGATTTAAATAAGTTTCGTTAATTATTGTGAATATGATATTAATGTTTGAGCATCACTTCACATATTTTTTTACCAGGAGGAATATTAATTACTTCTTCATTAATTTGTTTTATTTGTACAAACTGACAGAAATCACACACTCAAAAAACAACCATTCGCCATTTTTAAGAAAAACTAATTACACTTTGTTTCAACTAATGAATTTGAAAAGTTAAAACTCAAATTATCAAGTGAATTCAAACCCCCTACTACCATCAAATGCATTTCGTGATATCATATTAACCCCCCCCCCTTCCTTTTACTTCCTCAGATATATAATAAAGACATAATTGACTAAATGGACATTTTTTCTGTGAATAAAATTAAATGTTATTTCGTGTATATAACCGAATTATAAATCGACTATGTTTTGCATTTGTGTCATTATCGTTAAGACTTGATGACAGATGTAATACCTTAGTATTTATATTTACCTGCCTTCCTATAAATACATCGGATTACCTTGGCATCACTAATAATACACCAACATAATTTATAATGTTGTCGTATTTGAACTTTGGCTTAATTATACATAATTACATTAATTATTAACAATATTTACTTATATTATGAGTTTATGAATTTATCCCTTTTCGTCATAGACAAACTTTGTGGTAATACTTCGTCGGCGCAATAAACAAAAAGCAAAAACATGGCTAGATTTGTGAGTAAATATTCTTACTAGTATTTTCAATTACCTGATTTGCTTCAGGAGGGTTCCTCGCCACATCCGACTGCAATGAATTTATTTACTTTTGCGGATTTTACGGACGTCGTGTTCTTACAAATATATTCAAAACAAACAGGAAATTATTGAGTTCCTAGAAACATAATGTCGCATTTTGTTTTTTTTTTATTTCAAATATTTAAACTTCGTTCGATTTTTGATTATTTTTCAAAGACATTTTTTAAAAACTACTTAGTTTATGCCGACATCTGGTTGTCCGTTTTTCCGTGACTGATTTATATTTAAATAATATAAAACATTCTTTAGTACTACTTCCATAATATATTTTATGATCAGGGCCAGTTTTTCTCATTGTCAACTGTTGATCATTGATAAAGCTCGCGATTAGCGACACCAAGAAGTCAAAGTTAACACCTTAAAAGTGATTACAATTTATAGATTATATTCATCTCCCGCCGATGTATGAATGTGTCTCAAAGCCGAAAAGTGTCTGTGATTAAGGCTTATCCAACCCTTTTATGAAATGAGGAAATGTTTGTTCTAGAAAAAAATATTGTGCCTATGATTGACAGCCTTTTATTTCAAAACCATACGTTAGTTAAAAAAATCAAAAATGTTACAACATTTCAAGTATACATACATATACACGAATGAGTTTCGTGAATTTGTTGACGTAGCAATACTTTCCATGGTGAGATAACTGCTCGACGACCAATAATAGTTATTGATATTGTGTAAAATATTTTTTTAACGGCTGACCAAATAAATCCTTACATTGCAGCTACATAAACCGCAACCAACTTGGTACCAGACCGTGTATAATTTGCTATAACGGCAGAGGTCATCAATCGCACCTGTGCTGCCATTTTTATTGCATAAATAAATACACACTGCGATGCAACACGACTGACTAGACGTTCTATTTTCAAAATTTGTATAGCTGTTGCGACCACAACGACATAGCGCCACGCGGCCACTTTTATAACAGAAACGATACTGGATTAAGTTGATGTAGATTTTGTCTATTTATCTGTGTGGTATGTTACTTACATCCGTTTTCTTATCATATTCTTTCCACGATATACACATGGTAATCGTGTAATACACACAGCTTGTAGTTTTCAGTTGCGTAAGATATTACAATCTTAGTTGTTTTATTGTATAATTCAGAATTAGTACAAGGCTGCACTGTTTCATTAAATTAGATAAAAGCGAACATGAATCTAACAATATAAATACAATCTTCTAAATTATCTAAAATTTCGGGCAGTGATGAATTGTTTATTTAATTTTATCCAGGAATTTAGAGGTCAGTCATATCGCAGATGATTTAAAAATATTACATGAATATACAAGGCCTACTACCTGTCAATCATGCATTAAGAAATCATAGAGCCCGCTAAACAAACATCAAATTTAGGTTAGGTTACCTTCTCTTGTACGTTTTAGTCAAAACTATTCACGAAACCTTGATAAAAAATTTAACAGCTTTAATAATATTATTTTTTATGTAATTTGGAGAGCTTCATTAATCAATTACTTTCTTTGATTAGCTTTCATTTCTATTAACGTGCTTACGCTTTTACGTTTCCGGAAACATGCCCCCGCCGAAAATGCTATACGCCCGTTCTCTTTCACTGCTAATGAAATTTTGAACTTTCCGTACGACATTGACACGCCTCCATACATCTGGTGATTCCAACACTGCATGACTATCCCGCTTCTCATTGGCTACCAGCATCGTACGATTGCGCGGGCAGTGTTGCAAAACGGTTGAACCATTGTTCCAGTTTAAGTTTTTTTTAAACTCGCTGAGATGCACTATTATTCATTACTTATATTATATGCGTTGCTTTTTTTTAGTCGTATTTTGTTCGTCGTTCAATTAAGAATTTGTCATAAAAATAAATTGACCAAGATACCGGTTTAGTTGTACTATTATTCCAGGTATAACTGGTTTAATTTTTTTAAGAACGAATAACAATTTTCGTTCAAATTATGATTATACTTCACTTTCTTATGTTGCACTTCATGGCAATATAATACGCGAGCGTTATACTGTTAGTTTTCTCAGACATCACTAATGCTTAAATTATCAATGCTCAAATTTAATTATCAAACGTCTTGTAGTGACTATTTATCAAGTGTAATAATAATTGTGAACAATTAATTATTATTGAAAAACACACGAGGCTTAATTAATTGCATGCAATTTGGTCACTAAAACGAGATAAAATTTTGTTAATCACTGAAGGCATTAGTAATTATATACCTTATCACAATCTTATATGTGTCTGTACTCAAAATAAACAAATTAGGTAATCTTATTGGCAGTCACTTCGAAATGTATTTCATTAATATTTTTCGCGACAAGACTTATGTAGGCTAAGGACAGAATGAACGCATCCGAATTATAGCTAACGGACAATTATTTTTGTTAGCCGGTTAAGTTTTCTCATCTTTTAAACTATTATCTTAACATTTTTTATATATAACATTAATCAATAAAATGTGGGATTGGAGCATAAAAAGATAATAATAAGATATGAAAAATAAATATTTTATTATTCACCAAACAGTGCGATTGCCTATCAATGTTAAATGGCGATGAAACATGTAGTGTTAATATTTTATTAATAATAAATATACTGGAAAACACATATTGCTTTGATTTCGTTGGTCAAAGGTTGCCCATCACCAGATTTAACACGTCATTTTCACATCGAAGGCCAAGGTCGACCGGATTTACGGTACCAGTGTTTCCCGCAATTTTTTCACCTTCTCTGAAGGTTATAATATATTTTTAACAAGCGAGAACCAATAATTTGTGTTAACAGTGAAGAAATTTTACACACAAATACTTGGGATCTTGGCAATAAATTGACATTCGTTGAGCGGAGCGAATGGAATTCCGCCCATGATTATTTCTCAATTATTCTGTGCTTTGACATCGACATACAATATACCAAGTATAAGCCTTTAATCGCGATATTGTTTTTATTATCATATTAAATCATTTTTATGTTTCTATGGTTACGCAATAATATTAACAGTCTGTAATATCGGTTTCCATAGTGAATTAATCTTAGAACTGGCAATATTCTTCGCAATATAAATCAAAACCAATTCGTAATTCGAAACTAGACATTTTCGACCCGCGGTTCGAATTTCGGTACTATCTGATTACCGTATTAAATTCTCTTTAAAAAAATAGTTGAAAATAATAGTGACGAGAAACTTTTGACTTCTTAATATATGTTTTATTAAAGTTTCATGAATGCAGTTTATTAGATTAGGTAGTTTTATGAAAATTTTGTAGGGTAGAAATATCTGTGAATTCGCGTACCCTTTAACAAATTGATGGTGATTGTTTTTTAAAAAATATTGAAATTATAATAAAAGAATTCAGAAACTCCCCAAATAAATACAGTCGGGTAAAAGAACGAAAAAATTATCGTCGTATACCATATCTAGATTAATATTGTTGGCATTTGTTTGCTTATT
Source organism: Himalopsyche japonica (assembly GCA_028555115.1). Lineage (NCBI taxonomy): Eukaryota > Metazoa > Arthropoda > Insecta > Trichoptera > Rhyacophilidae > Himalopsyche > Himalopsyche japonica. Next base: position 371,539 of record JAHFWJ010000535.1, on the reverse strand, counting down.
GATATTGGCCTTTATCATAACTGGCTACGAATATAACTGATATAAAATTTCATCAGTTTGAAAAGGCCGTTCCTTTTGCAATTACAATTTTATCAAATTATCTGATGGTGAGGTGTCACCTTCATGGCGTGGTGGAAAATCAATAATTTTAATAATAAAATACAACATTTTTGTACAATCGAGACTGGTTTCGCTTATCGTGAGCATTGTCAACTGATCAGTTATTGTTCTATTCCATCGATGTTATTTATGTTTGAATTAAGGAATCATTACACGTTAATATTCAGTTGGCTACATAACGTTGTACCAGTCTACAAATAAGTTTATTCCGCGACTTAGTAGCGTTATTCGCTGCTTAATTTTCCCAAGGTTTGATTGCATTATTTATCGTGCACAAATTAAAATTAATACATAGGTGTTATGGATGAGCCTGTACGAATTCAGTTCCATTCGCTCTTCATATGACACCGTGAACTCTTTAAATGCCTAGTAATATGTCAATGATGAAATTAAATTGGGATGAGCGAGGAGTTGATTCTCGTATTTTCTTGAACAATTTTATTTATTGTAAATTCCCTATAGATGTATTCGGTAACCTCATTTTGCCGCATTGTCATATAGGACGTTCTGCTAACTAACTATGAAGAATTAAATATTATTTTTTAAATGGTTCATGGTCCAGTACAATGACTTGCTCAATTCATTTTTTTAATTTCTGTAAGGTCGCTGCATACGCATTTAGTTCCGATTTGTAGACCTTGGTGCTTTTTTTGTACTCATTCAAAAAAAAAATCATTAGTTTGTCTATGAGCATTTTTCCATTTACTTTTTTGAATGAATATTTTCAAATCATTAAAAAATGTTGCCCTTCACTACCACAGAAACATGGGAAGTCATAAACATTCTCAGCTCTAGATTCATCTTATAATTCTAAGAAATTGTTTTATTTTAAATCAGTTTTATATTGTCTCTACACAGGCCAGTAGCGCATAATAAAAAAGAACATCTTTCTGACTGTACACAATTAAAAACGCAAGTTAAATTATCGAAGGAATCGTAAAAAAATAATCTAAATTATGTGACTATCAAAAATTAGTGATATGTAAAGTAATATCCATACCTGAATAATAATTCAATAAAAATATGAAAATGACAGTTTACCATCGAAAACAGCACTTAGTAGCTCATTCTGACAACTTTTCTCAAAGTGTAAGCTATGTATATGTTGATGTAATAAATATGTCTTTCGAGGCAACAAAAAGAATTCGAACAATACATCTTAAAAATGTTGCCATTTATGTCAACTGTATTTCCGTTACAAACTAAATATCCGTTCTTCTTTTCAGTACGTGCACACCGCTGAATAAATCCCTGAATCGATGTGTCATAATAAAAATCGAGTTATCGGATTAATTTGATCAGACTACAATAACCAAGTTTGACAGATGAATTTGCCGTGACAGGTTTACCTTCGCAGCGTAAATACGAACTGACAGAACTACGAAAAGCAACAACATGCAAAATTTTTGACACGACCACCAAATTCGTAGCCCAAACCTCTCATGCTATTCGCGTTTCATTAAAGCGAATCATCACGCGAGATTCGCTTGCGTCATTGTTGTTGTCGGCCATTTACAGCCTCTGGAAGCGTCTAATTATAACGTCATTGCAATACCTTTGCCGGAACGTAATGCATCGTGTTCCGAGTTGAAATCAGATAGTAGGATGTCCATTTTGTGTATTAGATCATAAGAGGCGTATCAGAACAGTTCTAAACGGAATTTTTTCCCTATATAGAAAAATATCTAAGTCTACAAAATTTTAGATATGGTTGTTTGGTAGCCATTTTGGTTTCCGCCAACGTAAGAATCGTGATTAAACTAATTTAATGCTTAGCTTTATATAAAGTTTCAGAAGAGATAGTTTCACTTGTTTTAATTTTAATGTGAACTTCATGCTAGAAAGGCGTGATATTTTAAATAATAAAAATGTGTTTCTATCACTGATTTAAGCATGAAAAATCTCGTTTATTTTACACATATTAAATATTTAATTGTGTTATTACTTAAACAGTATATAAAGCTAAGGTATCAACAACCATATCTACAATTTTTGAACTTTTTTTTTTATGTACATAGTCATTTTTAACGTTAAATTTTATATAAATAGCCTTATAAAGATAAAGATTCATATTTGATAAATCGATAATATTCGCTATAAGAGAAACTTATCCTGAACATTTTTTTAGATAAAATTTGTAGGTTTTAACAAAGTATGTTTATTTATTTTAATATTATTTGTTTATTTCCGTTATGAAATGACATTTTTCGCATTGAAAGTAAATTTTATTTAGATTTTTTTTTTATTTCGAAAATTATTATGCTTAAAATGGAAAGAACCAATGATTGTTTTCACAAGTCTGTATACACTGTACACATGCGCAGAAAAAATAGTTTCGATTTCATTGTGTATGAGTATTGGGCAATTGCTTACACGTAACATTTGAGCATGGTTTATAATAAAACTAAAACCAGTCGAGTAAAAATATATAAAATCTAAAATAATAAAACAATAATGTCCAAAATTAATGAAAATTGATAATGTGTCAGATATTTTTAACCTCAAAAAGCAAGTAAAAAATAGCGGTCATTCGAGATCAACGCGAAGATTATTTTATGTGAACTTCTGATTTTGATCTTGCTAGGAAAAACTATTTGGTAGGTATGTGTTGTAAACGTTGTGGCGGATTCGCATTATTTTTTGACTCGTTATGAATAATTCGCGAATTTTAAACGGTTTGTAACCCGTTTTTTTTCACACAGAATTCTTGTCCTATTAAAGAGGTATAAAGTGTATAAAAATTTCATAGTATTATGGGAAAAACTGTTGGCTGGGTCTTGCAGTTTTTATATTGCAACAAATGATGATTTAAAGATGGTTTTTTGTTTATTTTTATATTAGCTATGAGCTTTGTACTCGATATTATTATATTTTTCAATTCATAGGACACTTTTTAGCGTTGAAGCAAACAATCGTATACTTTTTTTAGCACTTTGATAGCATCTATATCGTACTCGTTTTATTTTGTAGTGTGTGTATATTTTACAATGGCCGCCATTTTTGATAATGTTTACGTTTAAAAAAAATAATTGCCAGTTATTAAACTATAAATAGCACGTATCTGTTGGTTGAATTGACATTTTTTCGATCCTATTGCAGCGTCTTTAGTGGACGTATTTGTTTTAAATATATATTTCAATATACGTAGCACATATTTGTAAGATTCATTCTGAATAATTCTACTTTCTACAGCAAAAATTTATAGCCATAATAATTATACTCAGTACGGTAGAATCCCGATCTGCCATAAACAAGAACTGTAAATTACGACGTATATAATTTGAATTCCATCAAGCACTTTCAGTCGATATCATAAATTATACAATATATACATATATAAGGAATAGAAAAACACGACCGGTATTTGTTTTTCATTAGTATTGACGACATGCTTTTCCCTGTGACATAAATACTTGCAGTCACTAAGTAAAGAATTTGAGGTGTTAAAGTATCGATACTCGACATTTTCTCACACTTAAATCAATTGATTATTCTTTTTTTTTTTTGGTTTTTTTTTTGCACTGATGAAACTGGTTATGATAAAGCACTAAAAACGTTTACATAATAATTATTTCTCAATTTTCCTGTCACCTTTTTATATGGTTACCAAACGTACAATTTTCCTGTTCTCAATCAAAATTAACAAATATCCGAATCCGTCTGTCACCAAATTCCTATTTGAGGTCCAAAAAAAGAGTGACATAATCAATGAAAAAACATGTTCACTTATCACATAAGAATCTGCGTATGGTATAAGTAATGGTGAAGATAGAGATTGTTAGCGGGTAGACTTAAGTAAATTGATCTGGATAGTTGGTGATTTGGAGGAATTCATTGCGTTTGTTGTGGGATTTTCAATTTCAGTTCTTGAATGGAAACACAATATAATGAATCATAATATGGATGAATATTGAATTGAAATTTACTGTTAACGTCAATTTATCTTCAACTCTTTTATTTATCGTCCGCGTGAACAATTTTCAAACCTCTTTAACCAACATCTCTTTGTTGACGCCTTTAATGATTTTCTCCAAGTCAATTTAGAAAGGTAATCTGTTTGTTGATACCCATAGTCTTGTTTCTCTACTACAGTCATTCATTTTATAACAACGGGTCACGTTGGGGACGACAAGATTCTTATTACATGCATCAGATAATATAATTCATACAAAGTAACATTTTTTTCCATTGCAAAACACTGATTGGGTCAAGGATGTAAGGTGAAGACGTTAATATTTCTGTCCATAGCATCATAAAACAATGGTGCATATACACAATCAGGTGCTGGTGGTAAACCAATTTGTTACATTAAAAAAACAAGTGAGACCTTATTTGAACCATCGTGTTTTTACGTCATTTTGCAATGCCTTAACATTAATTAGCAAGCGCATTATTAATTTGGTTTTTGATCACATTATTGTTCATGGAGAAATCGGTACGCCTAATAAATTCATCGTTTACTTTACTACTGATGGTCGTTTTAATTTTCAATTTATACTGTTTAATCTTTGCCCTATCAGTAATATTGCATCAGTCTAATTGACTTTCTGTGTTAATTAAGTGTATGGCGGTTCTATTGTTTTTTGATTTCATTTAAGATTACGTGTGTTTAACAAAATCCACTTGGAGAACTATGCTGACTCACGTATTGCGCATGCATTATTTTAAGACCAGGAGTGGTTTGATTATCATATACGCTATAGAAGCAAGTATGGACTCCGTAACTCCAGCAATGTCCACGTGTTTTTAGAGATAGTCGACGACTCTGACCATACGGGGCAACCTGTTGCTTGACCCACTTTTGCGATCTTTTCACCTCGTAGAAAGGCAATGTTTTATTATTATACAATAAATTAGACAAGTGCTTCCCAAATTTACGGTATATGTTTACCCCTTCTGTAATTTTCATAACACTGAGTACCCCTCGTCAAAATAAAATCGCATATACCTTAAAAACTATCAACGTATGCTTATTTTTTCCCTTACCCTTTGAAAATAAACAACATAATTATGAGCAAATAATAAAATGTAAATATATTTTGAATTATAAATGAAATTCATTATAATCAATGAGAAGCCTGATACAGTGTGTACTCCGCCAAACTCTTGCCGACCACCGAGGAGTACGTGTACTATACTTTGGGAAACACTGGATTACGTCAACCGTATAAAATGATTTTCCCGATCGAATCGCGAACTTTATGCAGGGCACAACATAGTAAACTAAATTTTAATAGTTTTAACAATCCAAAAAGAAATAAAATTCATAGCATAAATAGAGACGAATGTTTATTGAAAACATGAAAACACATGTGATTTTTTTTCATTGAGACAATCTCTAAAGACTTAAAAGTTCTAAAATTGCTAAACGCTGAGGAGTTTGAGGGTTGTTCGTTGACTGTTCGGGCTGTTTGTTGACTGTGGCTTTATAAGACCTTCTAAAGCATAGGCTCCCAACTTTTTTCATAAAATCCATGTGACCCCCGACCCTCATACAATCCAAAAAAGCTAAACAAATGAATATTTTTTAGTTGACCGTATAAGTTGGCGACCCCCCCCCCAAAAAAAAAACCTTCGCGACACCAGGTTGGGAAACTATGTTCTAAAGGTATAATCAAAACTTCAAATGGAAAGTATATGACGGCATAAAATAAATATATCCGTAGTTTCTATATATTTCGTCGGTGACATATAGACGAAATTTTAACGATACAAATTTATATCTGAAATAGCCTATTAAAATTCATGAGTATTTTTTGACCATTAACTTTTAGGAAGTTTTCCAAATTTTTCGAATCAGAATTGTTAATGCCCGGAACCTCACGTAAAATTTTCACACCTTTACCACAATAATCAATAAAATTCGCTCCCTATTGAATGACTTGCGTGATCGCCTTATCAATTTTTTCACACCGCACTGTTCGTATGTGTAATGCTAATTTAGTGAAGCTAATAATATGATGCTCTTTACCGGTACGAGTTATCAGGTATGGCAACACTACTGCACCAACACATATGTCGTCATGTATCGCGCCACTTTTTTTATCCAATAGGAATGGTGCACCGTATCACTTTTACACCATATACTAGTGCTCATAAGCCAGGTTTTTTCGGTTCTAATTAAATTAACATATTTCCGTGTTGGTTGGTCGATTCATCGATAAAATCAATACAAATTCATTTTCGGTTCATGAGTTCATTTCGTCTTGTACCTCTTTTGATATTGATTGTAATTACTAAATATAGTAGAGATTCTCCATAGAAGTTTTTTCTTATAACAAATTATCAATAAAAATGATAAACTGGAAACGAAATGCTGAATATTCTTTCATAGAGAGACCACCTAGCGTAGAATTAATATTCAATAATTTTTTTTAATCTATAGATTACGATTCTAATGTTGACCAAATATATGAAGGGTAAGCTCAACCACTTTTTAACTCTCTTACTAACTTACTCAATCTCTCTTTTCAAATAAGAAAATAATAATGATACGGCAGGACTTTTATTAGCCATGGATGGGAGGGAAGTTAAATATTTTATGACGACTCGTCAAAAAGTCCGACATTTTCAAAACATATTAAAGCAAAAAATACCACTTTTTCTGCTTGTAAAACCGTGCTTCCAAACTGGAAGCCGCAACATTTTTCATTTTCTACTTTTTTTTTTTTTTTTTCAGGAGGCCTTGAATTATAAAGATTGTATATATGGTCACCCGACCAGTATCAAAAGATTATATTTGTGCCGGGCTTATGTGCTTTTGTTGACTCTATTTATGTTATTAAATATGCTTAAATTGATAAAATTAGGAATAAATAATAATTACACTGTTCAATAATGCTGTTTGAATTATTTTTACTATATTTATAAATTTATTTTTCGAACTTTTTTGCATATAAAAAATTATGGAATATTAAAAAAAATAAAACCGGCAACTTTTAGTGATGTCATTTTGGGGATCAGTATATCAAATATAATATTTTTACTGTATTTTAAATAATGAAAATCAATTGAGATCTTAAATTATTAGTTAATAATAATGACATATAAATACTACCTCAATATTAAAATGTACAGAAAACACGTTGAATACAAATAGGTGTTAAATTATTTTGCGAACAGGTGAGACGGTCAGTTTGTAATGTAAATTTGTGCTTTATGGAATTATACATTTTCGTTTTGTTGCCAGTGCTTTAAATAATAGAATCTCTCATTTCTATACTTAGTACCGCAATAATTACTTATTGCTGCCAGACGTTGGATTATTTTTAATTGAAAAAATACCACACCCGACTGTTGAGCGTTGTTTCATTTTAGCAGTCTTGTTTGTAATGAATCGAAACATTTTACCGGCATTCCGATCTTAATCATCTATAAACTATTTTTTTACTTATAAATAAAATTACTTACACATCCGTAATCGTTTTATTTATAGCTCTCTTAATTTTTAATGTACATATTTTTTATGACGGCTAAGGATGGTAAACAGTGTCTGACTCTATTCACAAGAAAATAATTACTTCAATAGTTGGTTTAGACACAGGCATACCTACATGCGATTGGAAGATGTGTGTGCTTTAAAACGAGGAAGAAAATGTGTAATGTCGTATTCAATCGACCTCTCGTTTTGAAGCATTCTGACCACACAATCGCGCGTGAAGGCTCCCAAGTTTAAGGCAGACCGAATTCATAATCCCCAATGTATTGCAATTCGATAAAGAAATATTCGAATGTGTCCATTCCTAATGATAAGCATATGGGCTCGAGCACCTCAACAGAATTTGTTTTACGTTTCTTCTTTACTAGTGGAAGAAGAGGAGACCCGTATAAATGACTATTATTCGGTTCGATTAGGATCGGGTGGGTGAAAACCTCGATCCAGTTCGTTTGCTGCCATGGTGAATATGATTTTTGACAGTGAGCTATCTTATGGGTGACGCCATCAAAACCAATATGCTCTGCAACGGTTCGTGTCCATACCCAGACTAACCTCTGACGAATGTGTGGTGGAACATCAGGACATTCGTTGGCTTCGTGTAATTAGGGGTACATTTCACAGGAAATGGAAATCCAAGTAAAGAGATCAGGATCCAATAAGCCGTAGTTATAGCAACTTTCAATTCAATTCGGTCTGAATAAAGCTACACCTCTTCAACATATGTCTTTTGACGGTATCGCTGTACGGTTGTGAGTCATGGCACATTAAAAAAATCCAAAGATAAAAGAACGGACTGATTTGAGACTTACGACCGAAATAAAAAAAAACGTGCTACATATGACTCAGGAAACTTTTACCCTGCCTCTCGTTTCTACCAAACGTATGGATTCAGTCGCACTGGAAAGCGAATGATGACCATTTGAAAGATGATCTCGTTCGAATTAATTCGGGATAAAGATTGAGCATGCAAAGTGACTATCGTGAGACATATAATCTTGACTGCCAATATGCCCGTGGAAATGAGCGGATATTTAAAAAAAATGTTCTTTATAAAGTGTATTTTTGTACTCAACACGGATAATACTGGCTGCTTATGCTTTGAAAATAAATAAGTCCCTTCGTTTGTACAATGACTCATTGTATTGATATAGCATTATCCTGTTTGGAGTGCAACCAACGTTTTCGTTAGTGCGTCATTACCTATTTTCCGATGACGTCATCATATAGCTAGACTTTCCTGTGAGGGTGGCATTACTTACGCGTTTGCATGTTTTGGATTTTACAGAGAAGCTTAAATTAATTTACATATTATCTTTGTTGAAGCACTCGTTATTAATATTATTTTGTAAAAATATACTCTCAAATAAACGCGAGGTCTTAGCGTGTTACGTGAAAAACGATTCTAATATATAGAAAACTTCAGCTAAACATGTTACCACACAAAATATTTTCTGTGTACACATAAAATCATAATATGCACTGTGTGTAGAAATTTTACATAATTTATATAATAAACAGTCTACTAACATTTTTTCTGGTTTTGAATATTCTCAATTCAAAAAACAAAAATACAGGTATTATTACTTTTTTTTTAAATGTCAATGGTGCTGTAAAACAATTCCATTTCTGGCGTGCCTCATTGTTTGCTAATCGCATATACCTGGAAACCAATAAAACTTACTTACAATTCAATGAAAATTATTATCTCAAAAATGCAAATATCAAATCTGTGAAATCTTGGTGATAGATATTTTAATTGCAAAAGAAAAAAAACTCCCCGATCACGCAATTATAATCTATGGCAACTATTTCATAGATTAAATCAATTATGATAGCTTTGTTTTTTTATGATGTCGCATTCCTTTTTCAAATACGTCTTTCGCATTCAAATAAAGCGTTATCTCACTCAAACTCGGATGTTTCGCTGATGCTGTTCTAATTTCGATCCATTCTTTGATCTGATGCTTAATGAGTGAATGAATCGTGTATTTTAAAACACACGGATGAATCATCGAATCAATCGCCATGGTTATCTTGTCCGCCTGAAATAACTAATTATTTCACAAGTCGACAAAAAACACAGTAGCTTGATAATTTTTTCAGGTTATGCGTATCCTGTCCCGTTTTGATTCAATCCCTGTCGTTAGTCAAGAACATGATACATATTGCAATCGGAACCATTTCGTGTAGTGTTTTTTTTTTTGCAGTCTTTTCCTTCGGTGGGTGAATTTTTTCATATGACTAATAATCAGTCTTCGTATAATATATGCAACAGGTTTCACTGTTATCAATGCGCATTTGATGATTTTTTTTATTAACTTGGAAGAGTAAGACGTTTATTGAATCCGAAAAGCCATTTTGATAATAATAAATTCCATCTTAGTTGATTTTTTTTTTTGAGATCACTAAATATTTCCAGGAGAGTGAACACTGGTATCCATATTAAAAAAAGCAAGGAAAATATGCCTAAAACTATATTTGATCGTATTCTCTCATTCATATTTAAACATCGTGTATAAAATCCGCACAAATTTTAATTTTAATGAGGTAAAAAATATTTATATTTGACCGGAAGTGCGCTCCCTACCGATTCGCTAATTCAAAATAGCCTGACTGAATAACATGTTAGATCCGGTTTACTTGATATCGAACCATTTTCGACATTATCAAAAATACGTATAAAAACCGCTGAATGTTCACATTGCATTACGTTATAATTTATGGTAAAACCAATGCTTTTTTAACTTTCAAATAACCTTTGTCTTAATTGACCTGATTTAATAGACAAACATGATTATATAAATACATATAGTAGATAGGTATCGAATGAATTTATGCAGTCTCTTTTAATCGAATCATTCTTAATTTAAATTTTCTTGATAATGGCTGTTCATAGTATTATTTTCCTGCCACATGAATGCAGTTATTTTTTTTTTTTTGATTTAAGAAATATTAAAATTGTATCAATGGTTTTTTTTATACTGTACATTGAATTTTGACAATATTATTTTGTTTGATGAAAAGTATTTTTAACCGTAGTAATTCCACATGTGAAATTACAATATTAACATCGTTCTGTTTCCTTCATTACAGGAATTCTATCGGATGTCCAAGTCCACTTTGAAATCGGAGATGACAAAGCTGGTCTTCTTCAGACAGCCTTTGTGCTCTCATATATGATCTTCGCACCGATCTTTGGCTATCTGGGAGACAGACAGCCGAGGACTCGAATCATGGCTGCGGGGATATTTCTTTGGAGTCTAACAACGTTTATAGGGTCTTTTATGAATGTGAGTACACTATATACTTCCATATTAAAATACATTTAAATTCCACTTTTGAATCATTAAAATTTTGTACTTTTCACAACTTTTGGTGTCTTAAAAATTCAAAGAATTCAATTTAATTCAAATTTATGTTTTTTTTTCCTTCCAGAACTTCGGTTGGTTCATATTTTTCCGAGCACTGGTAGGTATTGGAGAAGCGTCATATTCCACAATTGCCCCTACCATCATCAGTGATCTCTTTGTGAAAGATGTCCGATCCAAAATGCTGGCTCTCTTCTATTTTGCTATACCAGTCGGAAGGTGAGTCTAATAAAATTAATTCTTGGTAAACATATTTATTCATATACGAAAACCAAAATTAGCAAAGATATTTTTTTCAGCAGAGAAACTGTTTGGTAAAATAGTAGATGTTCTGACCATAGCATGAAGGTGACACAGCTGTTAACGATTTTCAATAATTTTTACTGCACTAGTGTATCTAGATATTCAGATATTTTTATATTGGCAAAAATTAAGTGGTTAACAATCAATTGTTTTTTCCAGTGGCCTCGGATACATAGTTGGATCAGAGACTGCAAAGGCCTTAGGAAGCTGGCGATGGGGTCTACGAGTGACTCCCGTCCTCGGAGCCATTGCTGTCATTCTGATGCTTGTATTTTTGAAGGAACCAGAAAGAGGGCAGGCCGAAGGCGGATCCCATGTCAGTTCAGGATCGTACAAAGACGACCTCAGAACGCTTGTTAAAAAGTATGATATATCTTTTAATGATGTGCACAAATACTGAAAAAAATATAAATAGATGCTTAAATATGTTTCTTCAAGAAAACAACACGAGTAAAGAATTTTGTTATATGACTAATTATTTTATCAGTTTTATGAATGATTTTGTTATTGTTAATTCCTTTTACAAAGAAATTATTTATTAGTCAGCTTATAAAGTAGATTTTGATTCAAGTTTAGTTGATATTATTTATATTATAAAATGAATTAATCATCAAAAAGTATTTTTGTTATGACATGTGGGCAATGGTTAAATAATACTTTATTTTGTTTATTCATTGCTATATTTTTATTAAAATCGTAAAGCACGAGTAAGAGTAAGCAATGCTATGTAATCTATTTCTAATATTTTTATTACTGAACCCTAACCGGGTTAAATTAACGGATGCGCTAAGTGTATACAAATTCTCCAGTTATTAAAATGGTTATACATTTGAAACTTATTGAAATGATAATTTCAAAATTAAATGAATACTTAAATTATTTATATAAAATTTTTGTCACATGTTTTATCATAACTGTAGTCAAGTTGTTACCATAATCCTATTTGTTTACCCACTTGATCAAATCTCAATATTTTCCTTTTAAAATTGATTTTGATAAGTTTATGGTTTTTCATTTGAATATAAAGATATATGTTATAGCTAAATAGTGGACTTTTCATTATTACTATGCCGAAATAAGATTGTGCTTAAGTGAATACATTTTCCTTATTTACAGTCCATCATTCATGTTGTCGACGGCTGGATTTACGTGCGTAGCGTTTGTTGCCGGCGCTCTTGCATGGTGGGGTCCGAGATTTATTTTTCTTGGACTCAAACTTCAGCCCAATGCTAAATCGGTTATCACCTTCGAAGAGTAAGTTTAAATCATTCTCAGTTGTCTACTTGTAATGAAGAATTAAAATCATAGGAGAGTAATATCGACACATTGTTGTGACAACTGTCACATTTATTTGTGACTCTTATTGATAGTTGTTTTGAATCTTAGTAAAAACACAATTTTCATTCATTTTACTTTGCTTCTATGATGTTTATTCTTAAGAAATATACCCCTCTAAACCCAGATGGATTTCACCAACATTTTGACCTCCATCGAAAATGGAGATTATAGCAATTTTGTGTAGTCATACCACAGGCGGCAAAAATTAATCATCTTGTATACACAAATGTCTCTTTTTTGATTGCATATGATGATTTCCAGCAATGTAACTAACTGTAATATATTGTTTGTCAATTTCTGTGATTTGTCAGTCAAAATAGAACAGAAGTGACTCAGTTCCGTTGCACCAATGTGATAGAATGCCTGAAGACGCCGAAAGGCGAAACCTGAATCGTTGGTGACAAGACATAAGGAAACGTACAAAGTTTTAACAATTCAAATTTGATATTGAAATTCCATCAAGCAACTTCAGTCGATATCATTAATTACATATAAATATGATTCTGTTGAAGTAATGATGAAAAAGAGAAATCTGGTCTAAATTTGTAAAACACATGGTAATAATTTGAAAGGAAGTCAAATTCTATTACTTTGGTTTTCGAATCTTTTTTTAAAAATAAAAAATATGTTGAATTATACTATTTCAACATATTTTTTTACAATATTTGAGTGATCAGAACTAGCTTTGCTAACCAGTCAATTATGCTTACGGTGATCATGATTATTACCAAAAATATGGACGTTAGAGGATTCAATTTTTATCCTATTCTTTAATATGTAATAAAATACTAGTCGCTAAGACTAGTATTTTATAAATATTTATTAAATAAAAAACCCTAATTTTAACTAACACTTGTGTTGTTGAGCAGAATTGTTCATTCCAACCGTGACATCTTCATGCAATTCTAAATGTTTATATCAAAAAAGTGGTTAACATAACTAACACAACATAGTGAATAAGCTTCTATACAATCAGAATCAAAAATTTACTATTATTATAAGAGTGAGCAGTCCACATACTATTTTCCACCATAAAAAAAATGCATTCAACTAAAAGCTCCTCTGTGATTATCATGGTAAAATTGTACATGATGATAAATAAATTGAATGTAGTTATATGGGAAGCAGACAGTACATCTTTTTGGAAATAAACAAATAATCTTGTCCAACACAGTCTGACATGTTGATTTAAAAATAGGCTGCCATTCATTCAAATGAGAATGTAAGGATGCATTCAGCAACAAAAAATCTAGCTACATGAGCTGTTTCTGCATTTAACTATTTATAAAAAGAAATGTTGTTAAATCTCTGTTTCTTGTTTTTGTGAACTGTATGATTTGGTATATAACTATGCTCAAATTATTTTACATTTAATTTGTGCCTACTTATGATATGATGATTAGGGCAAATATACACTCTCTCATACGTCTGCTATTTTTAATGAGATACTCACCACAGATTTCATGTATAGAAACACATTGAACAGTTATAATCTTATTTCAGCCAAAAGCCGCCTGTGGATTATCTGTATTTTTAAAAAAAATTTGTAACAGAAACCTGATAATGCATTTTTTCATAAAATTATCATTATGGATTTCTGTTATGTAAAAATTATTCCTGGAATTGACATTTCTACATGGAATAATACACCTGTTGTTATGTTTTAGGTTTATGATATAATGCTTGTAATTTAGTAAATGTTTGTGTTGTCTGAAAGCCTAATGGTAGAGGCTAATGATATCATTTTTTCACCCAGTGTGTCATACAAATTTGGCCTGGTAGCCATGGCTTCCGGTCTGATCGGCGTACCGCTAGGCTCGGCGATCGCGCAAAGGCTGAGACCCAAATATCCTGACTGCGATCCTCTGATCTGCGCCTTTGCCCTGATCATTTCCGCTCCTTTGGTTTTCATGGTCTTAACGACGGCGTCCGGCCACGCCAAGTGGTGCTACACTTTCGTCTTCTTCGCAGAAGTCTTCCTCAATCTCACCTGGTCGCTAGTCGCCGACATATTACTGGTGAGCTTTGAATGAGAGACAGACAAAATCTACCGCTGGTTCCAGTGCAAAATGTGTCTTCGATTTCAGGCTGAGACTACAGATTCAATTAGAGAGAATCCATTTGGTTGCATGACAAATATACAAATAATATTCATGCCATCATCATCCACATAATAATAAAATAATAGTGCATGGCACATCCCTAAATCTTTCATATTTATGGTTTTTAGTCTATTTGTGCTAATTTTGGTTTATCATACACAACTAATTGGGGTAATTTTATTATTATAGGCAATGTTCCCTCTTAACTGATAATATTCATTTATTTTAGAGATTCAAATTTTTTCAAACACATAATGCACGTACAATTGTAACCTTATTGTGAATAATAAAGATTACAATTCACTCACTCTGTCGCAAAATCTTTCTGTTGAATAAATGAGCATACTGCATATCGAATGCTTAATCTAAATCGATCAAATAAATTGATGATTATAATGACAATTATAATCATTGATCAATCAAGTTTTTTCTGTGTTTGAAACTTTGGCAATTGATACGCAAATTTGTTTTTGGTTTTTTTTTTTAACGATTCCCTTTTCTTACCAATTCCACAGAAAATTCATTATAACACAGAAAATTATAGGAAAGTCTTCAAGTGAGATATATCAGACCTATGGGTGTAAAAGTATATAATGCTTTACAACAAACCTAAGTTTCAACAGGAGTATCCACATTATTTTTTTTATAGAGCTATTTGTTTTAGACTTAGAGGGAACATTGACTTTCAAAAGAATTTAATCTATGTGCTGAACATCTAAAAGCAATTTATCTATGAAAACTGTGTTGGTATGATATAAACAGAAACGAATTAGTGTTTGTTTATCATGCTTTTTTCATCAGGTACCTTGTGATATTTCCGTTAATATTATCATGCCTATTCTGTGCAATATTTTCATTCTTTTTAATACAAACACCATATTATGTACATATTTGAAAAAAACACAAACAATTCGTCAGATTGCAGCGGTCCAGATTAATTTTGCAAGACTATTTCCTCCTCCGACTGCTCTTTTGTACACAGATCAAGGATTAATTTTACCTTCTTTTCTTGCTCCGTGTTATTTAGTGTCTCGCTTAATTTCGGCATCATCACAATGATGGCCGGGCTGATCGGAGTCCCACTCGGAGTGGCGATTGGGGAATCAATGATAAAGAAGTTTCCACGTGCTCACCCGATAATATGCGCAGCAGGATTGGTTACTAGCGCCCCGTTGTTGGGTGCCGCCATTTGGCTGATCGAAAGCCATAGCGTTTCACCTTTCGTGTTTGTATTCTTTGGGCAGCTAGCTCTTAACTTGAATTGGGCAATCGTGGCCGATATGTTATTGGTAAGGCACTGTTTTTATACAAAATATATTTTGCATCATAACTAACAATCAGTAATTCATTTTATTTTCCCACTAACCGCTTCTCTTTGTTGAGTTTTTCATCTTGCATCTGGCATATTTTTTTTATTTTCTGTGCTTTAATTTGACCCCAATTTTATTCATATTCAATTTTCATTTTCATGTCAACGACAATTAACAAATCCACCTTTCCCAAAATCACCGTTCTTACTAATTTCTTAAACAATCAAAAGTTAGTAATCACTGTTATGGAAACAAAATATTCTAAATAAACATGCATGCTTGAAATAAAATTTTAATATTTATATATTATAAATGAAGACACAGTAAAATGATTTTAAATTAGAAGTATTTCTGATATCTTTATATTATTGTTTTCAAATGCACGGCGCTTGCACAATTTTATTGCTTGAATGATTGAAAGCTTATTCTTAAAATAATTTATTTGACCGTGTAATTTTTCACTAAAAGCGGGAGCAAAATGATTTCTCTCTGATTGAATCTGGTTAAAGCCGAACGATGACTGTAAATGTATTTCTCGTAATGTGAACTCAATTAAATCAAATATAATATAATATGCACTTTATCAGAATGGAATGTAAAGCTCAGAAAACCACCACCATACTGGCAAGAAGGGTGTTTAATTTTTTGTAGTGTTTTCATATTTTTGTGGTACAATTAAGAAAGTTCATATTGTTTTCAGTATTTAAAATTGTTAAAAAAAAAACTTTTTTTACATAATCAAAATCGAATTATTTAGAGTTTTAGTATAAAATTATATATTGTCAAAAATATTTTTTCTCAGATAAATTTCAATGGGCAATGAGCTTTGCAGTCTAGGCTAACAATATTCAGTCCTCTACTGAAGTAGATTTTGGTGACAATTTTACTAGTGACATCTCTTGGTGACACTGTTTATCTATTTTATAAATTATAAAATTAGCTTGTTTTCACCCAAGTTACTAACGTTCTTACATAGATGCCTCTCTATCACGAGTTTTTTTTTTTAATATTTAAAATCATAAATATTTGTTGTTTTTTTTTCAGTATGTTGTTATCCCAACACGTAGATCTACAGCTGAAGCATTCCAAATTTTAATATCACATGCATTTGGCGATGCTGGAAGCCCCTACCTTGTTGGTGTGGTAAGTATTTTTTTTATCAAAATAATATTTCGTTTTCTCCTGTTTCTCATGTTTCTTGCAACTGCCCTAAATTCACAATCAAAATACTACAAAATTTTTGGCACAATTAATTGAACAGTCATCCATTCAATACATTATATGCTGTTAGACCACAGATGTATCGTTTTGTCAATTTGTTTTGATTGAATCAGCTGACATGATAGCTTCAAAGAATTTTTAAGTAGAGTTTGGAAGATCAATTGTATTTTAGATAATGAAACACACTTTTCATTATATTTATTCTACATATTGTAAACAAGACTATTTTTACAATTTTTTTTATAACTACACGGTATAAAACTTACAAATTATCCATTCATTGTTTTTGCAACACATATTTAAATATAAAGTATTGGAAATTAAACAAATACACAGTAAAACAATCAACAAGGATTGAAAAAATTTAATTGATAATTAATAAGATTGCAAAGAGTTAACAGTTATGCAAAACCAAAGGCTTATAAACGAAGAAAATTTGTTTACAGGCAATCGTAAATTCAATATTTAAACAAAGTAAAATGGTTTACAAATAAAATATAGGGACTTCTACCAATAATTTGATATCCGAATAAAGTCAAATCAAAAATCCATTAATAAATTAGAAACAACTTTATTTTTTATAGCTGTTAATTATTTAGACAAAATTTTGTATAAATTGAGTTTCATATAAATAAAATAGAAAACCAGTCGGTTTATGGTCGGGAAACGAAATATTTCGTTTATTGCGGACCGTCGTTTGTTTGCTGAACCCGATAAAATTCGTTTTTGTATCCTGTCGGTCGTTTGCGGGATCCGTCTTCTCTCGGGTTTGTATTTCGGCGTGAAACAAAACGCACGGCAAAACGACAAAGACCCTTTTTTGACAAGTGGCAGTAAAACTCATGAGTTATTATAAACCCGAGTGTTCCTATTCGGAGACGCATGTTTCTCGATTTACGTCTTTCAGATTTCAATCTTCCAGTGGCTCTAAGCTTGCAGGAATTGCAAGAATATATTATTATTTACTATATAATTATATAGTAAGAATAAATATATTATCTTTTACATAGAATGTTTTAAAATTTTAATATTCATGAGATGTGGAGTGTCATTTACATAATTGAGAATAGTTTTTTATATTCAGCTTAGAAATATAATGAAATTCAGATGTAATCAGAGTGTTTATAATTTATTTTTAAAGATCAAATGTCACATATCATTTCTTTGAAAATTTTAATCAAAATTATTGTTTGATTTAGAAGTTGTATCAATTTTAAGAAAGTAATATTTGTTTGCGCTAATCGCAAAAAACGCCCGCTACAGGCTTGTGTATATTGCTTGAGGGGCCCGACCACAAAGTGTTAAGAAGCAACACCTTCAAGTCGATTATATTGTTTTTATTTTGTCGTATTATTCTTTCTAGATTTCTGAAGCACTCAAAATATCCCTCCTGCCTGCCGGCCAAGGGCCATATATTCCGAATTCAATGGATAACAGTACAGTGATGGTTTCACCGTACGAAGAAGACAAAATCAAATTCAAATCTCTACAATATGCTCTCTATCTTACCAGCTTTGTTGAAGTCTTGGGTGGAATATTTTTCCTTTTGACAGCTATTTATATTGTCCGAGATAAATTGCGAGTGGAAAAAGAAGTTGCAGGTGATTATTGAATAAATTTTTCTATTAGTAGATCATCTCGTTACATATCTCAATTATTATACATATGCTTACATCTTTTTTGAATTCAGAGTGTGTTTTATAATTGATAACGTCTTCATTAAATTAAAAACACCAAAGAAGATATTATCTTTCATCTAAGTATAATATAATGATTACTTGATTTATGTTTGTAGTTATTTCAACACAGCTGCTTTTTATAATTCCTATCAGTTATTTATCATACACACTTTCATTGTCATTTTATTGTTTTATTTATGTTTATCAAAGGATATCAATTGGAATTGAATTCGAGTAGCTCACTAGAAGAAGTTGCGTAGATGTTATTTCAATATTACAAATGGGATTAAAAAAATCATAAAATTTGGGTAAGGGAGCCTTTTAAAGCATGGTTAGTTGCATGTCAAAAAAGTGTTTTTGCAGTAAACATGAAATCCTCTTCACTTTTTTAATATCTTTCCAACTCCCTTGCTTTTTTTTTCATTCATATTCACACAATTCCACAAAATAAATCAGATATTATGAAAAAGTATGAACTCATTGATTGAAATCCATTTTAAATTCAATAATTAAAAGTTCCAAGAGAATTCTGTAATATTATTGATAGCTGTTAGTCTTCATCATAATTTTCACGATAACCGCGAATTGTAAAATATTTGATTGACAAACTTTTACCCGCATATTTCAAAGGCTAACTTCATTATGTAGTTATGTTATTTAAGTGAGGCCGAAACAGTATGAAAATAAATAACAGCCACAAATGGTTCTGTTAAATAATAGAGCTTCGGACAAACGATCATTTTAATATAAATATTTACAAAACACTACGTATTTTCAATGCATCAAACAATAATTCTTGTTAGTGTTTATATCATGTAAATTAAAATATATTATAAAGGACAATCTCTTCGGTAACTTTCATATTCAGATATAAAATTTGTCCTCTTTAATGTTACATTATAAAATCTAATATCATCCTAAGATCACAATAGGCTCATTTGTATGAGATTGTTTGTTTTCTGTTTCAGCCTATTCTAAAATAGTATGATTACAAATTAATATGCTCTATCAACTTAAACGGTGAGTTTAGGTTACATGTATTAGCTCTTAATCATAATCCCACTGAGTAATCCAAAAGAAAATAATCATTTTGACATTTTCTGAAATTCTGAATGCAAATAGTTTAAAACTCATTCCAGTTTTTTTGTTGTGAAATATCATTTCCAGTTAATTTTAGCATAAAAAATATCACATCTTTTTAAAGATTATTTTTACTCACCTTTCATACGATGTGTTTTAAATTTTGATTACAGATTATTAGTTATTATTTAAATTTGAATTGTTACAACTTTGTACAATTCCATATGTCTTATCACAAACGACCCGGGTTTCGCCCTTCGGCATCTTCAGGTATTCCATCGCACGGATGCAACAGAACTGACCAAGTTGTAACAATTTAAAATTAATATTGAAGTTCCATCAAGCACCTTCAGTCAATATCATGAATTATAGTTGTTATTTAATTGACGTCCGTAACATTTTATTTGTAGACTTTTTAATATTATTTGTATTGTGATAGGACATACGATTCCTGATCATTATATAAAAAAATGTAGTGAATGTAGAATTTCAATATTTTCAGGAAACTTTTGAAATGTTTTATTATAATAAAATGATATGTACTTATTTGTCAGAAAACATAATTCTTAATTTTGACTCCCAGATGTTTTTTGTCTGAAGAATAATAAATTACTTCATGATTTTTTTAAATGAGATATTTGTAAGGATAGTTAATTTGACACTGTTTTGGCTCAAAAAATTATACGTGTGATTGGTGTTGTCATTTTACAACATATTGATAAATATATTTTCAATATGGTGCAATTTATTGAGTTTTCTACATTTTCTCAAAATATAAATAAATCAGTATGACAGCTTTTTGAAAATTATTATTTTTTATTGAAATGCTCAGCTTAAAATATACATTAACTCATATATAATTTTTTTTTATTCAAATGCCCGCATGATACATGTTCAAGTCTTCTTTTATTCACACATCTTAAAATATATTTCAGGGTAAAGCTCTTTTTTGGTGGTACATTTGATGATTGAATTATCAGAGTTCCTCTATTTATCTATATTCTAACTTACAAAATCTGCAATGTGTTGATTATTTTGTATTTTTTGGAACGATAGTTATTTGTCTCATCGGAAACTTGAGGCTGGAACTACTTTATATTTTATCTTCAAATATACAATTATTAATGAGTTTTACCTTTTAATTTATGATTTATATATTAAATCAATTAAATTAACAAGATTGTTGTTTTTCTTTCTAGAAAATTCAGCGGTTCAACCGACTCATCGATACGCAGAAGAAGTTCAATCTAGTACGAGAATAACGTAGGTAGTTAGCGCTTGTGAACTTCAATCAATTAAAAGACTGATTATAGCATTAAAATAATTATTTTCGATTACGAAATAGACATCGAACAATTGTGTGACATCCATGATAGTGTGAGGTATTGTTTAAAACGAAGAATGGATGTGTTTTGTGAACGGTGTGAAAAAAAGCAAATGATTATTTCACGTTATTGAAGTGATATCTGATAAAATTAAGTGAAGTTTTTGTAACTAACAACATGACGACAGGATAATCAAAAAGTACCATCATAATATGATGTATTGTAAGCTCAATTGAGCAAAATTTACAGGAGTTATCAGAAGTATTGAAGAGAGTAGGGCTGTAATAAAACACACCTATTTAGCCAGATTACTCCAATGCCAAATAATACATGTGGCTCCAGTGCTATATGCATTAATTATATATATTCTAAATGAATGTATGAACTAGTATCATTCATTTTTTTTTAAATAAAAGTGGTATCACGGTTTAAAAAAATATGTTATAACTTCTAAAAAAATGCAACAAATGAGCAATTGTTAATTTACATCAGTTTTATTATCCGAATGAGGAACAGGCTAATACAAATTCAAATTACCTTCATATCTACTGCACGTGGCATAGAGTACTAATGATCTCTTATTTAAATGATTTGAAAGTTTTGCAGTATCAGAATTTTTTCCAACTAAGCTCTTTATTAATAATCATGCATTTATATAGATTGCATACAGTACAGTGATCAGGTATCTGATGAATATGTAAATAAGACTTGACACAGTATTTGCAGGAACTTTTAATTGATTATGATTATTGATTTTCAAAAACACTACTTTACGTGTTCCGCAAACAGTAAGTTAATTGAAAAAAATTGTTGAATTTCTAAAGTTTAGATTCCATGACAAAACTTTGATAATGTCAATCTATGGACACTTGCAAAGAGGTTTTAGATATGGTCACGATAAGCAAAATTTCGCATTTAAAGTAAGCATATTTATAAAGGAAATATAACTTTAATATTTAAAAAAAAAAATGATTCTGCTTAATTGAGATGCATCCAAATCACAAAAAAAAAAGTTGTATAATGATTAATCTTTTAGTTACTGAGCTGTGTAAAGGATCTTCGAACACCGAATGTTGCTGTTTAATTAACTTAAAAGAAATTTCCAGGACATATCAAACTATATTTTAATCCTCTAACTGTTAATATCTTAACTTTTGAGATGAGTGATTGCAGTGTGTTGATTGTTGACTCTTCGAAATATATGAGAATTGAATGGTTCAAAACTCTCATCTTAAAGCTAATTTTTGCATTGAAATATGGTATGATTTATGCTGATAATCTCTGAGTTTCGTTAACACAAAAATTACTGAGTTAATTTTTTAAATATTCTTCATGTGGCTCAGTTGAACACAAAAATTATCTTGTCGTCTTCAATTACACTGCAATCAGCTGTCTCAAGAGTTGATACGTTAGCATTCAGTAGGTTAATCTAAAATTATAAAATAATATGTATTTTTAAACTTTAAAAATTATTAAGAATATGAAAATGAAAAAAAATATTGATAATAGAAATAAAATTAACCCCACCAACAATAGCATCAACTCCAAAAAGAGATATGAAAATGATGTACATAATACATTTATAACTAGTGGTGCCTTGTCAATAAGCACTGTAGAGGTCTAGCACCCCCAAGCAAATTGAGTCGCATTGTTGCAATACTAAGCTCAAAAAGTCTTTGTCTTTGTGTCAGCATATAAAATATAAATTTGATACTATATTCAAGAATGATAATATGATCCGGAAAAATCTTTGAAACCCCTTTCGATTTTCAATGCTTCGAACAAAATGAAACAAGATGCTAGCAAAAGGAACTTTTGTTAGATTTGATTTCCATTCATCATGTCTATATTATATTGACAATAAGTGACAATTACACTGCATCGCAAAAATATCATCACACAAATTCACTGGGTGAATGTGAGATTATTATGAACATGCATATATTATTTGTCATAGTAGTAAAATGACAGCTAAATGACATAAATATAAATAGATATAATATGAAATTTCAAATAATATATATTCATAATAATCGTGTCATAAATGTCATGCATCAATTCTCATCGAGAGTTTTCCACATTGTCGACATTGTTCCAAATTGAGAAAATTTCCTTTAAAATTGATTCAAGTGGTATGATTATGAATATATTTTAATAGCTTTGTCATTGAGAGGCAATAATTTATTTCAGAGTATAATGTTTATAGGCAGTACAGATTTCTATATAAACGTTTGACGCCAAATAGTTGATTGAATAAATATCATTGGCTTATTTCTAATTTTATATTAAGCTAATGCATTTCTAATGATAAACTATTTATTTTTTTTTACTAGTGGCAATACTATCACTGCATATATATTTGTCAATTTTTTGTTTATTGTTATCATACCTCTCATAACCGTATTATTTGCTTTATAGATAATTTAAGTTTTTTTTTTCATAGAACCAAATTATTCATACCACCAACGAACATAAAAATACTTTATACCTCTTAATGTAATAGAAATGTGTAATCAATATGTTCTACTGAACAGTCTAGCTAGTAATTAGATTTTTACATATGATCCTATTAGGTAAACCAAAAAATCATTTTATTGTCGATAAAGTTCCTCAAATCTTGTTGAATGATTTAATTATAGACATTTACAAAGCACAGTGTTAATTATTTGAGACTTCAGTCCGAAATATGAATTATTTAACTTTTGGAGGTTTTTTTTTGGTTACTTTCATTTTATTACACATATATATGAAATAATGAAGCTTATATGTCAGTTTGAACTGTAAATCAAATCAATATATAATTTAATATAAAATAGTGTTGCCGTAAAATAAATTATTTTACAAATGTATTTATTTTTAAATATAAATAAATATTCATTCTTTCCTAAAGACAACATCTGTTTACTAATATTTTGCCTTAGTGAGTATCTCCCACCAATTATACGATAATCATTGTCGTTTAACTGTAATGTAATATCTTTCGTCAATGTTCTTGATCGCTCAAGCTCGACAGTGAATATTGAATATTTCAACACAGAATTAAATCAAAATATTCTCATACACTCTCATTTTTTAATATCCCTATTTAAAAATGAAATAATGGCTTTCTTTAATAGATCGAAATACTAAAACAAGTGATGCGATAACCTTTTTTGAAAACAATATTCCATATTAAAGGGGACTTGCGAGATTAAGAAAATTGACATTATCAATAAATTTTTGAAGTTTATTTTACGGCAAGATTAACATGGTGAAAAAACAACGATGTATTTTAGTTCTAGTAAATACGAAATAGCTATCGACTATATATCCTATAAGTTTTGTAGAATTAAAATACATTAATATTTTTTCACCTTGCTATAAAGGAGTTCTACCGATTTGATCAATACATTGGATATTGTCTAGATATAGTAAAATTTGTCTTTATATATCATTAGAATTGTGCATCTTTTTCTGCTTTTAAAAAAAAAACACTATATCAGTGTAAGCTTTCGAGTATTTCTATTTCTGCCTTATACACGATCGTTAGCAAGTTACGATTGTAACATTTTAGATTTTTTATTAAATGTACCTCTTTTGAAGGTGTACTTAATTGATAAGAAGTAACTAAACTTTCATATTCTGCTGTTAACACCATTAGTGAAAATTGCATTTATTATATTATTATTATATTTTTTTTTCGAATTCTTTGTATAATATTTGTATTATGAACGTATTTCAATCAAATAAGATGAATGTGGTGACAGGATTATTTGAAAAAAAATGACTAGAATGAAGAATAAGCTTGAAAAAATTCCCATCAAGCATTTCAAAATGTATATACTTCACAATCGAGAAAAGTGTTTATAATTATATTAATTAATAATGTAAGACTTTTGTACACTGATATGCATCAGATAAGACTAGTAAATTTCGGCAAATTTTCATTACCTCATAAATTCTCTAAGCTTTTACTGAAAATATATATCTGCCAACGTTAACCATTTAATATATTTACTCTCAAATTAAGACATCGTGTACATACCTTTTTTTATAAAATATTTGTACACTGATCTTCCCTATTAAATAAGAATTATTTTTAAAGCCATATATACTTCTTGATTCAATAGTGTTGAATTTTCTTTCCTATCTTTGCATTCTAACAGATATTTCGAACTCGAGCCACTTTGATGAAAAGCGACAGCAAAAAAGTTGGCATTGTTTGTATTTTATATAGTTTTTTCAGTGCATAAAAGTGTGATTTATAATGGAAAAAATTGCCGACTGATTAGATTTATTGTATTATTTATTTTAAATGGTCAATGAATGATGAATGTAGATTCTTTGATTGATGTTAAAATTGTTAATAAGAAAAAAGAAATATCGTAATTACTGTGGAAAAAATAAATGAATAAAAAATATATTTTTAAAAAATGGTTTTATTTCTTTTATGTCATGAAATTACAAATTTGTAACAAATATTTAATAAAATGTTGGTCCATATTTTTTTAATAAAGTATTTGACCAATGAAAACAAATTAAAAAGTTTACACGTGTCTAGCTGGAAAACATAATCTTATAATAACCTTAAATTTATACCAAAAACAACATAATCATAACTATTACTAAACCAGGCAATGTGACAATTCCTAAAAACATTGAAACAAATTAAATGAAATATTAATATCTAGTGTAAAATGCCTCATCAGGAACATCTATCACACAAAGGACTTATTGCTGACTCATAACAGTTCAGCCTTTTATCAACCAATAAAAAAATATTGGCAATTTCTTTTTAACATAAAGTGAAAAATAGTTTGCGAGAAGCATTCCCAGAAAACTCAAATATTATATCTCACTTTCTCAGAATTCTAAAGCCTCCTAAAATTCCTGATGAGATTTTTTTCTGTCGACATTATTGACACAAAATCAACTGTATGCGCTGGTGTTTTTGTGACCGTAATGTTATTTTTATATAAAACATAATATCACAAGGATTTTCTTTGAAATAATTGATTTATCTGAGTAAAAAGGTAAACCTTATGAAGCTGTTTACACAAAATGAAATTTAGTCATTCTAGATGGGCATAACACAACACAATTTAATCAAGGCAGACTTGGTAATAAAAGACAATAAAATTAAAGACTTGGTAATCTATGTTACACTAAAATCTCAACCTATGTGCAGTATTAAATAAAATTCACATCAGTTACATTAGATCCAGTTGTGGAGCCAAATAACAGAACATAAGTACAGTGACATGACTCTTGGTCTATGCTAATATTGCGGTGCGAATACCATGGGTTTAGAGAAAGTGAGGGAATAAGTTGTTCTTGGATGGATAAATCAATAGTAGATTTTGATTTTTGACAAAATTTTGAAAAATAACAAATTTTAAGGTACCATGATTGATACACAAGAGCTGATGTTGCTATTGCACCGGAAACAATAATATAAATTATGTAAATATTTACTTTTATATAGACGTCATAAAACAAAATAACCGAAACTTTTAGAACAGTAAATTGAGATTCCACTGTTTTTAAGGCGTGTCCCACTATATATTACATAAATGTGCTAATATTTTCATAACAGTGCAATAAACAACAGATTTTGTCAGAGAAGATATCCAATTTGCCTTAACATCACACTGCACTGAAAAGAGAAAACATGTTCTTTGTATCATTAGATTTTTTTTATACAAACAAATTCTATTTAATACCCCACAGTCTCCTTATAAAATCCAAGATGTAAGTATCCTTCCGTACTGTAACTGAACTGAAGAAAGTTGAATAAAATATGATTTCGTTAATGCCCACTAAAAATTTATCACATTGGTTTAATAGACTACATAACAATTCAAAGGACATTACCGTTATGGCACTGAGAATATTAGCAACTAAAAATTATCATAAAACTAAATATTTATTACCACTGGTAACATATTTGATATATGAGGTCAGCATGTTTATTCACAGCACAGAAGAATATATTTACATTTTTAAATCGTCTTGACATATTTTACTTTCGGAGTCTGTAACCTCTATTTACTACTGTTAACACACTGAACATTGAATCGAAAAAATTGATAAGTACAAAAATATTTCAATGGTTGGGGGGTTCCATATTATTTGAGTCTTTTATTTTCAATATATGACTGTTGAATAAAAAAAATGGGTAAATATTTAATGAAATGAATGTTAACTATATTTATATAATCCGCATACAAAACAGTGTATTCATATTTTAGACATCAACACAAACATATACTAGAATCATCGTACTGACTGATTTGGTCATGGAAATGCAGAAGTATGACTGCACAACAAAAACAATAGGTCATTATTATACATCTTAAATAAACATTTTTATGTACATTAACACCATTAATAAAATTTAAAATCTTGACTTAAATAAAATTTAAGTACATATTTGAAAGACACTAGAGTTACTTAAAATATTTTTTATTGGTATTTTACTTAGTTATTATTGAATCCCAACAGAATTAATGATAAAATTTCAATAAAATGACTTTTAGCAATACAAACAATTTGACTTACAATTTTAAAAAACACGAAACACCTTAAAATTAAATGATTATAACGAGAATAAACAAAAAAAAAAATATGGCAAAATGGAATACTTTCACAATTAATAATAATTGTAACAGATATTAAAAATAAAAGGACACTTTCCATTGCAAAATATTTACTCTAGCTAATAAAATTTTCCTTCAATTAGATGGTTGATCACAATGTGAAATAGCCTTATTTCTTAATACTTCAATGTTAGC
Organism: Himalopsyche japonica; assembly: GCA_028555115.1. Lineage (NCBI taxonomy): Eukaryota > Metazoa > Arthropoda > Insecta > Trichoptera > Rhyacophilidae > Himalopsyche > Himalopsyche japonica. The sequence continues at coordinate 343,482 of JAHFWJ010000535.1, read as the reverse complement.
ACTTTTATGATGTGAAGGATATTATTACCTATTATACCAACTAGCGGTTAAGTGCGGGAGTGTTTTATTACTGTTCACATAGTAAATGAGTATATTATATTGGCCAGTGCACCAATCGTCAATACTTTTGTCGGTTCATAAATATTAGTTGGCGATTTACATTTTCACAGCCAAATTTGAATTCAGCTTTATTGCCAACCAATCTCATAATTTGTATTGGAGTTGAAAAAAATCAATTCAGTAAGTTATATTAATAAATTTGAAATTGTTGTAATGTACATTTCAAAGTGTTAGATATAATTTAAATTATATTGATGGAGCTATGAATGGTATTTGAAAAGTTGCGGCATCTTATGTACATACTTATTTTTTATGCAGGGTAGTGACTTACAAGTGATGCGTAAATATTGCCTGCAGTTGGTTTTCCAAGAGTGAGCACGGCCTTCATAAAAAAATCTGTTAGCAATCCACGAGTCCATTAATAATAGATCACTTGATGGAATAGAATTAATCAGTGTAATAAACAATACATAGCAGCTACATAAAATACAATAATCAAGATTTTCTAAGAAATCAATATTTAAAATAACATGAGTGTAACATCAGTGTTGATAAAAAATTTGGCCTATCTATCAAATATGAAGTAAATAAACTATTACAACTCTTATAAAAATCGATGCGCTCCTTTCAAAATAATTCAAAGTGCCACAGCACATAAAGAATTGATTAATGTTCTATAAACATGGAAAATTCAAAATATCAAGTTTCGTCTTGTTTAATGATGTATGTACCATTAGCGACAATAATTGAGAGCAAGCACAAGACAATATATATAATATTAATATAACATTTCAAAATTAGGGCTGAAAAAAAAATGGCAATAATATGGAAATATATGGCCATAAAAAACAATTTTCAAAGATCAATACTTTTGCATAATTATATGATACACTGTACAAATATGGGTTTTGGTAAGTGATAAAATTGAGTAATATCTCAGGCTGGCAATATTAAATTACTTTTCAACTGACTAAAAATTAAAACCTAAGAAAAATCAGATCTAGGTTACTGACAGTTTAATCATCAGAAAATATTGATTAGGCAATTCAATAAAAGGAACAATGGCAAAATAGTACCGAAGAAGTTTTCTTGGAGTATACCCGTGTATATGACGAATATGTTGATGAGTCAACTTACCATTTTTGCATGTGAATATTTGAACGAAATAAAAAAATTGAATAAAAATGAATTGTTAAAATAAGATAAAAGCGATTGTTTATTTTTAAACAAATAAACCACTTTCAAAGACATTGTTATTTAGAAATTATTAACAGTTAAATCAATGGTTTGAACATAAAATTTCCATTAAAAATAAAATTGATTATGTAATAAAGTTATACTTCAAATTAAAAATACTGACTGGGCATTCTTTGAACGAAAAATTAGGAATTATAAAAGTAATTTTTTACATAAATGGCCAATGACACTTAGTTAACCAATAAACAAGTTTTTTTTTAACTATCACCACAGTGGCATTTAGTGTCATTTATAAATGATTATTTGTTGCAGTTCTGCTTTTATTTTTGTACACTTAACAATTCTTTAGATGTGACTTTTTTTTTGTTCTGACATTAACGAAATGACATGTTTTATGTATGTTTATGTGCAAAGGGTTCAGTTAAAGACATATATGTTATATTTCAGTTTTAATTGTTCGAAATAAAAGTGATTCGATTTTACTGAGTTGTATTAAGAATGGTGGTGTGAATATTCAACACTATCTTTATGAAACATGAAGCATCATCACAGAATCAAAGCATGACAATGTTCACTTCAAATATTTTGCTGAAAGTAGATGATATAATTTTTCCCACTTTTGAGCGCAATGACAAAGGTGACATATAGCTACGGGTCTCCTGCCCTTAACTAAATTTGGTAAAGATGTAAAGATAAATGCTGTTTTCAGCAATCAGTCAGAGCACAAAAAATTCACAGACAACTCTTCGGCTGTAACATCATCGGTAGATGTGTGTTGTGAAACGGAAGACGTCACTGTGGCTTTTACAAATAGTCTCCTTCTTTTTGCTGGTGGTTCCAGATCTTCGCAGTCATCGGATAAATCATGTTTCACTGGTGAAACAACCGGTGGGGGAACAAGAGTAATATCAGCTAGCGACTCAATTGGCAAAGTATCGGGACTAGCCATCAGTTGTTCAACTTTGTGTATCACGTATTCATCCTGAAATAATAATTTGTGATTATACCTTTAACCCGATCAGCATGACAGTTTTTCATACAAACTAAATCTGTCCGCATTGCTATTATTTCAAAATGTTCTCTTTCTACATAGAGTTATAAATACAGCAATAAAAAATAATTGGGTTGGCTTTTATGGAAGCTAGATGCATTAGAAATGTTTCACAACATTAAAAAACACAAAGAAATGTCCTATGTTGTCACAATTACATTAACAAATATACCCCTAACAAATAACTCATTCGTAAATCGCCATTACCGTGTCGTGACGAAGCCACCAATCAAACACAAATGAACAAGCACCATTACTTTCACGTGCCATGGAATGTCATATTGCAATGCTGCAAGATTGGTACAAAGTTCAGTGCGAAGTGAGCCGCGAGTTTAGCACGCAGTTTCAAACTAATATGTTACTTTGGTGGCGTCCGAATAAATTTAAAGAGTTCGAAAAATCGATTCTTCAAACATTTAAACCTAATACTTTTGACAAGTTTATGGAGGTAGTAGTATCAGGACGAATTGGGCGATATTTTAAAACCAAAATCAGTCCTATATGCAAAAGATTTCCTGCGTTACCAGCGTTTGAATGTTCGCGTCCCAACATCTGGGGCACTCGCGTGATGTTAAAGTATTACACCTATATAAATAAAATACAATTTAATTAAAACAAAAAAAATAATATTGTTAACATTAAAGTATTATGTATAGAATTACGTTTCAAAGAATATAACAATTTTGTTTTGACATGAATAAATATTAATCTTGATTTATCTCTATATTCTTTCTAAAATGTTTTTTTTTGTTGTTTTATAATGATAATTGAGAATAATGTCTACAATAATCTGCTGCCCAGCCCTGATATATGCAATAAATCGTCACTTCCAATTCCCATAAGATGATCATGATATATTTTATGTCAGTGTATTTGCGTCTATGAAATTATAAAAAAAAATAATCTAAATCATTTGATTTCAGTTAAACAGAAAAGTTGTCAGAATTATTCGATTTTGTTTCTTCTTCTACACATGCACAATTGTTAAATATGTCAACATGCATTTTCTAATGATGCAATGAAGCAAACCTTAGTGAAGGAGATAACTGGTTAATAAATAATTATTGAACTAGAAAATTATTTTGTTTAAATATAGTTGATAGCTATTTCGGCTCAAGCCATCTTCAGAACTATGCTTAAACAAACATTTGCTTATCTATATATATAGCTGTGTAGAAAAGATACACAATACATCTTCTCTCCTGTTTTAACGACCTAGCTTGTTTCTTGTTCGCAATAAAACAAAATTTAAAAAAAATTGTAAATGAAACTAAAAAGGTGGTTATGACGATAAGTTTACATGTGGCACGGAAATGGTCTATTACGGAAGCAAATCAGACAAAGTGGAGAGGGTTAATTAAGGAAGAAGACACTATTAGTTTGTTCGTTAAGAATCCTTTGTGATAGTTGATGTCTTTTTATTTCCAAAGCCGTCATCCTGCGACCCTTACTACAAAGATGCAAACACTTAGGTGCTGAGTTTTAATATATAAAATGTGATTCCTTTATAACGTGATTAGCGAATTGTGAATGTTTTTTTTTAATCACCGTATTATAATGGATTTCTACCAAGTGAATGCCAATTCAATCAATACATTGTACTAGAATTCTACGAACATACCTGCATCCATTCGTCCCGAAGAATTTTGTCTAATGTAATTCTTTTGGTGGGGTTGACGTTGAGCATTTTTACAGTCAGTTTCTTGGCTTGCGAAGACACTCCATCCCAGTGCTTCTGTGAGATAGTGAACCTCCCTGTCAATATCTGTTCTTTCAGAGACAAGCCTTTGTATTCATTTGAAAATGGCAAATAGCCTGATAAGCTGCAATAAAACAATAAAATAAGCATGGATATAGGGAAACAGTTTCTTTTAAAGTCAACTTGTTGTGTAAGTAAAAACCGTTTGAATAAAAAAAAAAGTCAACAGTTAGCACTGACCTTCTCTCATCAATGATTAGTCCATATTTTTTTTGTATATTTCATTTGTGTTCACTTATAGCAGATGCAAACATAATTTTAAACGAGCCAATCTAGTTTATTTTGGAAATTAATCTTTTTATCCTCAGAGCCCCGATATTTTGGCACACCTATGATGTACTGAGAGGAACTCTGCACCAATATTTTGGTGCCCGTTTAGACAATTTATAGAATACACACAGACACAAGAAAAATTTTCAATTGAAAATAGTATAACGGAGTAACATTCCATCGACAAAATAAAGTCATTTATGAAATTTTATCTTTAGTAATTCCATAATTTACCGTTACGTTGATAGCATCAGGTGAACTCAGTTTTTTGCGTGGAATTTTAAAAATGGTTGAGGCTAAAAGGCTTAAATTTTTATTGAGATTATAACTTTTTAAAAATAATTTTCTAGAAGTGAGCAATTTGAAGTGCTCTCATATGCGGACACGTGCTATGACTTGAATTAAAAAGGTTAATATGTCTCACCAGATAAACAATATGACGCCTAGACTCCAGACATCTATTTGCTGTCCGTAAGACCTACGCCCCTCGGACAGCAGAACTTCAGGTGCGACATATAAAGGCGTGCCGCACATGGTCTTCATGAAGTTTTCCTCCCCGACAAACTTGCTCAAGCCAAAGTCTGTCAATTTTACTAATGTTTCGGTGTCATTTGTTAGAAGTAAAACGTTTTCAGGCTATGGAAAAAAGATTTATTAGTGATATGCCCGGTATGTGGTACGGGGTATGTAATAATGTATTAAATCTAAATAGTAATTTAAATTAGATTGCCAATGGTGCTACTCCTACTGAAATCTCATTAAACCGGTTCCTTGAAAAAAATACGGTACAGCAGGAGAATGATAAGAACGTACTAATACTGAGGTAGTGAGAAATGACATATCGCACCTCCGCATGAAAAGTGGCACAATTCAAAATTTTCCATTTATTAACCCGATCGGCGTGACAGTTTTTCATACAAACAAAATCTGTCCACATTGCTATTTTTCAAAATGTTCTTTTTCCACAAAGAGTTATAAATACACCAATAAAAAATAATTGGGTGGGCTATTAGGGAAGCTAGATACATTAGGAATGTTTCACAACATTAAAAAACACAAAGAAACGTCCTATGTTGTCACAATCAACTTAACAAATAACTAATTCGTAAATCGCCATTACGAAGCCAATATCAAACTCAAATAAACAAGCGCCATTACTGTCATGTCTCATGGAGTGTCACATTGCAATGCCGCGAGATTGGTGCAAAGTTCAGTGCGAAGTTAAGACACGAGTTTAGCACGCAGTTTCAAACTATGTTAATTTGGCGGGATCGGAATAAATTTGAAGGGTTTGAAAAATCGATGTTTTAAGCATTTAAACCTAATACTTTTGACAATTTTATGGAGGTGGTAGTATCAGGACAAATTGGGCGATATTTTAAAACTAAAATCAGTCCTATATGCAAAAGATTGCCTGCGTTACCGACGTTTGAATGTCGGCTTCCTAACGTCTGGGGCGCTCGCGTACAGGCCTTGCACATTGCCGTCCCATACGTTGGGGCGTTAATGTGGAAGAGATTAAATAAATGAGTATGATATAGCTAATTTCATTATATCAAAATCAATGTTATTTTCATAGTTCGTTAATTCACCACTGTTAAACTGAAACGGCACTGGCTTTTTGGCATCACTGCAATGATGAATATTATCACATTGTGCACTGTGACAGTTTTTCAGGAGCATATGTTAAATTAATATCAAAGTAAACAAAAACCTGTTTCATTTCATCTTATGACATTTTTTCGTTTCTTTGATATTCATTTTAAATAAATGATATTTGGCATATTTTTAGGTGGACACAGATCAATGAAGTATTTTTGATATATGCTTTTCTTGATCTTTGTTTTGCAACAAAAAAAACAATAGAAGGAAGGAAGAGTTAAAGAATTGTAGAAGGTATTTTTGATTTACTGCAATGATGTTATAAGATTATTGGAAATTATTTTGCATAAATACATCACAAAAAACAAAATTCATTATAAGAACGATAAGCAAAAATGAGAAGATATTCTTTTGATTAAAATTGACATGAACTATCACCTTGAGGTCTCTATGGGTCACCCCCCGTTCGTGGAGATACTTCACAGCGAGAACCATTTGTCGGAAGACAATCTTTGCACTCTTTTCCTCCAGTCTCCCCACCCTGGAAACTCTGTCAAAGAGTTCACCGCCTTCCATCAGTTCAAGAATTATGTGGACCGCATCCTCTGTGTCGATTACTTCTTCGGTTGATATCACACAAGGCTGAAAAATAGATGTCAATTTATCATTCAGACCAAAAATTAATCAAACAACTCTACAATAATCTGATTAATAAAATGCTCACATGTGTTAGGGCTTTCAAGATTGTAACCTCGTTCGCTATCTTCACAGGATCGTTGAGTGGATGTATTTGTCCATTTGTCAGTCGTTTTTTGGTTATTATTTTCATAGCATATTTCGCACAAGTCAGCTGCAAAAAGAAAATTATTCTAATAAAAATAGTTTACAGGCGAAATCTTTTCATGGAGAAAAAATAAGCTATTCAATATAACTAGTATAGAGTACATTTATTTAAACACAGATTTATTTAAATAAATTCATCAAAATATAAATTTTGTACATTAATTCTTCTCAAATAAATATTTGAACCACAATAATACATTACTAAGAACAGTTTTATTCAAAATCATCAATCAAATATATTTCCTAAAACATTTCTTAGTAAATGCAATTAATTACATGGCGAGCATATTACAAATAACATGAATATTGCAGGTTTTAGTTTCAGGCGATGAATTTCTCTGCACTTATTTAGCGAATGCATTTCTCGGTAATTGGACCTTACTGATGCTTCAATAAAAACCCCAAATGCTCAATAATTAATTATCACGATAACTCCTAGACCAAAAAAGTGTTCAATGAAGGGAGGGTGAAGAGTGATCGCTCATTTCAATCCTTCATAATAAAAGTAATGATAAAGAATAAGTTATTTCAGCAAACTATACCTTGTTGTAAACTAACTTAACAATCCCGCATGCTCCAGTTCCGAGTGTTTTTGAAACATAATATTTCTGAGATATTTCAGTAGGAATTTTTTGCTGTTCAGTCTTGTAGAGATCCATGAAGACGAACACTGTAGTCATACATAATAAAAACCATAAATTATAAACAAAAATGTTTTACAATAATGAAAAATACAAAGAAATCAATTTAATCATTAAATTATCGGCATGAGTAAATCCAGTGGGAGCTCATTTATCTTTTTTCACTTACTGCTAGAGGATATTGCGTGTTATCAAACATAATTTAAATTAAAGATAAAAAAAAACCTTCAACGCTTTTATCAAATGTGACTTAATAAATATTTTTACGTGAATTTTTTTCAAAACAAACGTGCTCTGCAAACCATCAACTCAATGGGTGTACCTACAAATGCGCAACCTTTCAGTAAAGGAAAAGTTTTTATGTGATTTATTACACTATTATTACATTATAACCAAGAAGAAAAAATAATATTCAATCTTTCACTCGTTATATTTTTATGTGAAAAGGGATGCCTTCGAATGAACAGAAAAATATAACAGTCTATACATTATATTACGATTTTCATTAAATATACAAACTGAAATTTCAGATTATTTCACCAAGTATACTTCTTGCAATGATACGTCTTGTATGATGGATGCAACTTCCTATAGTGAATAATTCTACAGATTTTTACTAATAAATATATTTTATCTCATTTTGAGTCATTGTTTCTTGAATACCCTCAATAAATTTGTCGAATATAACAACAAAATGTGGAATACAAACGTTTTCTGTTGGGATGCGTAATAGCAATCTCATCTTTAGTTTCCAAAATGCGTCTATTTCCTTTCCCTATTAATTTTCCATTCACAAAAGTACCATTATAGGACAGATCTTCAATAATCACAGGCGAATGTAAATCACTGCAATAAAAAAAATATTCAAGTACACTTTAAAAAAATGGAATAAACAAAAATGCTCACACAGGCTATTGAAACAAGTTTAAATACCAATTTATTTCTGAATTTGTATTTAATTTTATCGGATCCTATATCAGGAAGCAAACTGAATGATCAGTAGCACTAATTCTTTCCCAGGCCCATCCTGTTATCGTTACCTTCTCTAAAAAGGAAAGCAAGATGACTAACTTTGAGACATTGATAACCTCCTCCCGATATTGTAACATACAAAAACTTAACAGCGTTTTCTCTAGCCAATTTTGGTTTATTTTTAACGCAACCTTTTGTATGTCACAGTGCAGAACATATTATATTGTTGAGTTTTTTCATCGAATGTTATTATGCAAATTGTACATGATGTCCCGACTGTTTCACACTGCTCCAGGTATGTCATGTTTTATCTTTGTTTTGTCATCAAAAAATCAATTATGTAACAATATTGTGATATAATATCAAAAACAAGACCTATTTTATCGATTGAAATAAAAAAAGGTATTATACCATAATATTACATCAAATTATATGTTGTAATATCCAAAAAAAACTTTTCAATAAAAATTTAAATTAGGACTGGCGAGGATACACAAATTTTATTATTAAAAAAGCAGTGGCAGTTTTTAGTTATAAAATTCAACTGCTGCCGACTGATACAGAGAGAACTTGCAAGAATGGCAGTTTGAGATATCACTGTACCTAGTACATATGCATGAGAATTTGTAATCAGAGATATACCTTGTTTCTCTTTCAAGCACAAAATGCTCTTTACTTGTACTCTTCAGGGTCTCATCAGCCACCAGCCCTTCTTTGATGCAAAGGTTACAATGTAAAGCTCTGCCAAGCTTAAATTTTGGTAGACTGAGATCTGAAACATTAGATAATATTTTTAATTCTTTTCAACCACCCATTCATCAATAATTGCCAAAACTATAGAAGGCAGAAAAAAATGATACAAAATTGTTAGTTTAAAATTTAACCTGAAGTATTCAACCTGGTCTCTGAGGCCCACTAGTGGGTATTCATTCCATCTTTCATGGTGTGCAGTTGGGGTTTCATAAATATAAATCAACGTTACTATAAAAGCGGTGGTTGAAAATTTTTACTGCCAACAGAGATACAGAAGTGTGCAGTAGGCATAAAAAGACTAACTACACATGGTTCAACTCATTCCCAGCTGAGCATTTTAAAGGATATTCCAACACGTGGACTTCAAAAAGTTATTGAGTAATATTGATTTGCATCTTATTGAGATTGTCAGGATAAATCAAGCAATGCATCAACACAAAATTTTGTGAGTACAAGAAGGTTTTAACTACTGTTAATTCATATATTTTTGAGTATCGACACAGAAAAATCATTCGTCTCAACAATATGGAAGTTATCAGTCAGAGGGTTAAATCTTTTGAAAGCTGTGTTCGTCTTTTTCGTATACTACAAAAACCTTTGCATGAAAAATACTAATACTTCTAGTCTCTATCATAAAAATACAAAAAGAGCCTAACGAGTAAGCACTTGGCAATATTTGGGTACCATACAAACTCACGAGTAACTCCTGACAAGCCAGGATCAACAGCTCATCAAAAGTTCTCTGATCAATGTGTTTGTACATGCTAGGCGCATATTCCATACCCGAAGTGTTAATAAGCGATGGCACAATACCAATGTAAAAATGTCAAATGTTGCAAAAATCAAAAGGATGCTTATAAACATATTTCATAACTGAAAAAAACAAGGTGGAAAACTTGTTTATCAAATAATTATTGTTTAATAATAATAGGAAAGTGTAATAAATAAGTTACTCCATGTCTAATATTTCAGTCAATAATATAGACACGTTTTTTAATCATGGTAAAAAAATTGCGTTTTGGTACATGAAAACAAAAATGAAAGAATATTGTTTTAGTATCTTCAGGGGAAGACCAAAAGTTGTCAGCTTGTTGGATTTTGGTTTCCACTGTATGTAAAGCCAGTACTTCCAAAGACGAAGGAAGGTATCTAGAAAGTCGTAGGAGGGGAGGAATACCATAAATAGAAAAGATTATATGGCGCTTATCGATATCACCCCAAAAAGATATTAAAGAGCTTGAGTAAGGAAATGTCAGTTGGCGAAAATTATTAATTTACAATACTTAACCTTATGAATTTGATTAATGAGAATTAATAAATATGTTAAAAGTCAGAAGCCAACAATAATCAAGTTTTAATAATTTTGATTACCTATATATTCTGGTAATGAATGCGGTACGCCAGGGGACGATCGTCGTAAGCCTAGGGTTCTCAGAGGCTCATTGAAAGAATATAATCTGCCCCATATCGTAGGTAATACCACTGCGGTTCCATTCTGACTCCATTCAACTTGGGAGTTCTGCGTCTGGGTTTGTGTGTCGGGAAGACTGCAAGGAATATCCTCGGCCATGGCTAAACACAATTACGGTTCTTATCTAAGTGTTTATAAACAAATATGACACTGTATCAACCCATTTGCGAATGTTTATAGAGAAAATAAACACAATAATATTATATCAAATTGTTACTCTTTCAACAACAAATACAACAGCCATAACTAAATAACTTTTAAGAACATGCGACAAATCCCGCAAAAAAGAGTAGTAAAATCAAACAAATTTAAGTTTGTGAAGTCAGGTGGTGGCAGCACTGCTAACTCGTAAACCATAGAGCTATTGTTACAATAAATATCGTAAAACGATAGAGCTATTGTTACAATAAAATATATACCGGTTACAAGCTTCGACCTATTTTTAATCTTGAAACGTTTTACGTTTATACGTTACGTATACGTATTTATTACGTTCATATATATATATAACTAAATTATTACAATCAATGTAATGTTGGTGAATATTTATTGAGAATTTTTTTACTTCTTATTCAATTTTTTATCAAAGAGAATTCAGAGGCCTTTTTCTATTTATTGCATCAAATTTTGATGGCTGTAGTGAAAGTAGCCCGGCCCATTGTTAAATAAAAAAAATCTCAGGTCGGATCATTACTGACTTGCAATTTCTTAGTGATATAAATGAGTTACGAGACAAAGGAATTTGTTGTCTTTTGCATTGTATATTTCTCATATTTGTTTCAGATACATAGCAAAATAGACTCTTTTGCAATAGAGAAAATCATGGTAATTTTTTATTTTTCTTTTCTTCATTAAGTCTTTCTCTTTTTCAAGTAATGAGCTTCAGTTCTATTCTTTACGTGTGATAGATTAGCTGAAGATTCCGAAAGGCGGAATTTGTATCATGAGTGATATAACATTAAGAAATGTACAAAATTTCAACAATTCAAATTTCATCAAGCATTCTCTGCTGATATCTTAGTATCATAAGTACTTTTATTTTCTTTTCTATTATATAAAAAAAGAAAAATATTGATATCATGTGCAATAGGTAGTGTCTTTTAAATTTGTCAAATGCATGGTGGATTGGTGTCAGCTGTAATGTCATGCAAATAAATAAATAAATTCTTGTTTTTAAAATAATAAATATGTATTTTTTTCAAATAATCTCAACCCATTCCCTGTGGAGCTGCATACAAGATATTTCAAGAATTAATTCAATAATGTTGGTGTTAACCAAAATTATGAAGATTATAGGGAATGATATAACAATACTTTCATACAAAAAATTGTTTGGAAGGCGTAAGTGTTCCGATGATACAAATTTATAGACATAAACTTACCATACAATATTATCTCAAATTTCTCATAATTCATAGCAACAGTAAACAAAGGAGCTGGGTCTTCATTATTCATTTTTTGAAAGGATTGAGGATAAGGTGACATGTCTCATTAAGGCCTTCATCTATGGTAATCAATAACGTGGCACATTTTTACAAACAAATGAACTATTTGTAAAGCTTATAAGAAATTATAAATTTGAAAAATTGTGCGATCCTAAGTTATTAATAAAACATAAAATTAATTGAATTTGAGTTATTGAAACTGATAGTCAGTTCTGTTGGATCTGTGTAAAAGAATGCCTGAAGATGTTGAAATGCGAAACCTGGGTTGTTGGTGACAAACCATGTGGAATAATACAATTGAAACGATTAAAATTTGATATTGAAATTCCATCAAGCACCTTTAATCGATATCAAAAATTGACTGAATTGTTTTTCAATGAAAAAAAAAACGAAAACTGAAACAAAAAAAACCTTCGACTTTAATATACTCACAATTTTGATTTGAATAATGATTTGACACTCAAGCAACCGCACATTTCGCGCAGAAAAAACGCTTATCACCACACATTTTTCGATACTTAGCTATTTCTCGCGACATCAATTATTATGCTTATAACTTTTTACTCAGTTGAGTGAATTTAATAAAACAAGAAGTATTTTATAGAGTATTGTATAATATATTTAATTTAAAAACAATTGGCTTAAAAATAAAATTATCACGCTACAAATGCATGATTCAATTTTTTTTTTTCATAAAAATCAAAAAAAAATATCTTTTAACACTCACATAAACCCACAAAGGAATGTCAAATTCTTTAGAAATCCTACACCATGTTACACATTATTGTGTGTTTATTATATGTGGAGTTTCTCAAACTGTGGATATGTTTATTTGTTTCCGTTATATTCTCATATCACTCGGTTGTCAGGAGTCGTTGAAGGAAAAATAGACTAGCCGAAAGCGGGCGTTTTTCGGCATAACTTGAGAGCCAAATAATATAATTTTTGATATTTAATTCAATTTATTGTAATTATGTGTGATATTTAGTCATCATTGACTAAATAAAAAAAACGATTTGATTATGTCATAATTTCAGCATATTTTTAAGCCGAATATAAATTCCTGTTTTTTAATTTTGTCAATTAAGTAAATGGCACTAAACATATTTTGTAAGATATTGCGGGTTCATGATATAGTTTAGTTTTAATTGTATAATAAATAACAATATATATTCGATATTCCTACAATTTCACAATCACTGGATCTCATGTTGTAAATATTCGAGAAACATGTTTCACATCTTTTTTTACGTAATGAATGAAACCATTCTGTCTAATAACTCAAGAGTTTTATTGCTTATGGTCAAAAATGGTCATTGTCGGGTTGCCTCAACTAAACCATTCAACATAAGTCACTCAAAACGGAATGGTTATTGGCTATCAATATGTTGATAATCAATCATATATTATAGGTCCCTTTACCTTTATTATCATGATTTTGGGAAGATATTTTTAGGGATTACGTCTTATGCAATAGTAATATATTCAAATAATAAAATACGAAACAGTCATCAACAAAAAATATTTATAGAGAGTTGTTACACTTCCGAGAATTGGGGTCAGGGTCGGCGTGCTTACTATTCATCCATCAGTGATTTACGACAGGAACAGGAGGCACAATGAGATACAAAATATTTCTTTTACTAGCCAATACATGTTGAAACATTTATTATTATTAATTTTTATAAACATTTAAATATTATTATTTAAATGTTCTGACTGCCTAATAATAAAAAGTAAGTAGTAATATAATATTATTACTAATGCCTAATCATTAGTAATAATATTCTATTACTAATTATAATCACTTAAATTTTATCAATAATGCTTTTTTGTATGATAATTAAACAATGAAAGTGTATTGCTGAGCTGTGATAAACAAAAAAACTTAATTTGTTACAGTCCAAGAGTAATTATAGGAAACTTTTGGAACTGGCAAATATTGTTTACTTCAAGGACGATTTGGAGCTAAAAATTTTGGAGAAATAGAATGAAAGACACGTAGAACAATTAACAAAACAGTTCTAAGCCGTAAATTAAAAAAAAATATCCACGTGTATCATGCATTCGAGCAGCAGACATAAAGATGCAGCGCGAGACGAAGTCCGCGCGAACGCGGGACCGGTTGCTTGAGTGTTAACATAACTTTTTTTCACCAGTGTCTTCAATTCAATTTGAATAATAGGATATGAAATAACTGGTACAAATCACTTTCACATGTTTTTATTACAAAATAATAAATAAAAGAATTTATTTCTCAAACTCTCCTCTGATGTTAAAATCAGACAAAATGAAAACATTCATATAGTTCCATATTTAGTATGACTAATTACACCTATATTTCATTCCACCCAGTCATCACCTATATTGCACGGAGATGTTTCCAGAAGGTCATTAGATTCACTGAAAAAATAAGTAACAATATTGATTAATGAATCTTAAATCTAACTTTTGCTCCCACATGCAAACCTATAAGTGTTATATAAACAACAAGATAAAAACTTTACAGGGAAGGGAACATCTTGCATGTACACTATATCCTTGTGGATACAGTATGCATGCGAGTACGATATCCATCTGTTATAATATGTGAGTTATAAAGTTTTGGAGATTTTTGAATATTTTGTAATTAATTAATTCTCAGCAGGTTTATTTCACCCAAAGTATGAGCATATGCAGAAGCCGACTCGCGTTATATTGATAAAATTGCGGGGTTTTATTATAATCATTATAACTTTTACATTATTGGGAAATATTTACAGAAAATTGGTGAAGTTCTTATCTTAATCTATTCCTTTCTACTAGACCATTGTCAAAAATTTTTTAGGGATAAACTAAAAAATTCTAAGATTTTTTCTTTCTAATTTTGATTATAAGTTCATTTCTTAATTGCCGGCATTCGCAGATATTGAAAGAGTTAGAAATTTTTGCATATTGTATAGACATAAGGAAAGATCCGATTCTCGGTAAATTCACAGGTGCGGGAAATAATATGAAATAGCCAGAGTCCACAGTATATAATATCATATCATTCAACAAAGCAAGGCTTTTTTTACAGTGAGTAAAAAAGATTTAAATATAAATAATAAACATGTAAATAAGGTACTAAAAATCTCAAGATAATGTCAGACATTTTTCAGCATATCAAGACTGATAAAAGCTGCATGGTGTCTAGTG
Organism: Himalopsyche japonica; assembly: GCA_028555115.1. Taxonomy (NCBI): domain Eukaryota; kingdom Metazoa; phylum Arthropoda; class Insecta; order Trichoptera; family Rhyacophilidae; genus Himalopsyche; species Himalopsyche japonica. Next base: position 328,241 of record JAHFWJ010000535.1, on the reverse strand, counting down.
ATGAAAAATACGATGATATATCACATTGTGTATTCTTAACACTGATCATTCAAAAAGACAAACCTGTCTAACGAAGGATCATTGCTAAACATTTCAGTCGGCACAGTTGGTGGAGCTCGTTCAGGCACGAGTTCTAAAAAGCTTTGGCGGGATTGAAGATGGCGCTCCACTTCTTCGGGAGTCATGTGACCATCAGAAGTCAAGCTCAATGATTTGGCATGAGACACTTGATGCTAAAACATATAATGAATTTTAGTGATCAAATAATATTATCTATAACCTATGACAACATTTTACATTATTTTCAATTTCTTATTTTTAGCAGAAGAGTATTGATGTACATAGTCTAAATAGATATCATTTTTAGCAAAATTATTACTATGAAATTGATCCTCTTTAAGAAATTCAAAAAGTGCATGTTATGAAGAAGCATAACTTTCTCATTTCTACAATTTGCTAAAAAATGTTTCTTTTATGAAATAGTGCTTCTAACCATCTAATAAACGCCTTTCAAGAAAATTTGTTGAGCTGAAAACAAATATTGTGGTAGGAACTTTACTGCAACAATAATAAGCTCACACTTTTCTATGGATGTCACTTCATCACATGAAGAGTGTGATCTCTTATTATATTTTTAAGATTAAATGTTACTAATCAATTTTTATCTCAGGGTCATGTAAATAAAGTCTCTTTGCAACCACAATATATACTACAATCTGGAATTTCAACAGTAAAAATGTGTTAAGATTCTGAAACTTACTGGGGGTAAACTGTTTTGGATAACTTTTTTGGGAGGGGGCGGTCTCTTTCTTTTGATGACATTTTGGGCTTTGCTTGTTGACAAGTTTGAGCCGCTTCCGTGACTACTGGTGGCTGGTTCAATTCGTCTCCTGCAAAATTAACATTCATCATAGTATATCAATTAAGTTATATTTTTAAACATTTTAAATGGAATACACAGTAATTCATTCATGCAAGGGTAGGCTATAAATCTTCATTATTCTTAAATTAAGAAAAATAACATGAATTACTGAATTCAAATACTATATGATTAAAAAAAAAAGGTTGATTTGTTCAAAATATGTGACCTGAACTGTCGTTTTAGTAATTTGCTATGTAAAATTTTAAAAACTAGTAAATTAAATCAGCACTTTTTAGATTGCTCCAGTCGGTTGGTTTCTGCATCATCGGAGGAATCTGTTTCATCACTTTCCGATGAGCTGTTGTCAGGTTTTTCATACTGCAATAGTCTGTCCAGTAGAAAGCTCCTGTCACGACAAGCTTTTAACAATCGTTTTTGTGACGATCGTAAGGAATCTTGAAAGCATTCATTTTCCTGAAATGATAAAAGCATGCATTTTGTTTTCGTGAAAAATGAAATACATGTTAACCGTTAATTGATTCTGCTATACACTGTGAATCGAGCAAGTCAAAGAAATAGTATTATTACTAAATTAAAAATACTATCTGTGGGTGCTTGATGGAATTTCAATATTAACAATAATTACAAGATTTGAATTTATTTGATATTGTTTCTAAAGGTAGATACTATTACTTGACACTGATTGCCTCTTTCGGGATAATCAACAGTGAGTTTAGAGTTAGCTTTAACGTAATGTAAGAAAAATTTACCAAAATGTCAGTCTGACAAATATCTCTTGAAAGAGTTGCCTCAGAATAATGATGTATAAATCAATATAAAATTTAAAATAACTTTAATTATTCCACGTATTGTGTAACTAACTGCGACACGTGTTTCGCCTCTTTCAGAGGCATCTTCAGACTAACTTCAGGCGAAACACGTGTCACAGTTAGTTACACAATACGTGGAATAATCAAAGTTATTTTAAATTTTATATTAAAATGAACTTCCATAAAGTTACCGCCGAAACCATTGAAAGTATATGTATAAATCAATTCGAATATACTTTGCAAAATGCCACTCTTTGTCAATCTGCACAGATACAGCAAAAACAATGTCATTCTCCAGGAAACTTAATGAAAATATGGAAATACCAATTATCAAATATCGGATTTCAAGAGTCCAAAAATTGATTTGAATAATGAAATATTATTTAAAATATTTTCGAAAAATAAAATCGTTTGGCAAAACTATTTTTGTATTTTTTTATTATCGATATTATTCACAATTGAAGTAAATTATTTGATCCCTCGTTCTCATATGTCAAGTTGGTATCTTTCTAATTATGATTAAATTTCATATTGAGCTGGATTGGTGGAATTTACTATAATTAAGAGAAACATTAGGTTGTTTTTGATACTTACATATATCAGATATTTTAGTTTTTTTTTTAAGGTATTATATTGGAGTTTATAGTTGATTTGTTCCGGTTCACTTTGACTACTGTCGCTGGAATAGTCATCGTCGGGAGGAGGAGCGCCTCGCTGGTTCACTCGCTGACCACCACGGGCAGCTGCTTGGCCCTCGGCCTGCATATTAGCTATTGAACGACAGTACCACCCGTCTAGCATTTTGTTCTGTGATCAGCTATAAGGAAAATAAAATATATTTCACATTGCTTAATATGCATGATAACTGTTGGGGCAAAATAAAGATATTAAAAATGGTTTTTTTTTAATGATAAATAAACAAAATTAAACACCACATAAAGACATATTTCGACAGGTAAACACTCAAATCACAACAAATATTGTTGCATATGTGTACTACGTGGGGTAGTAAACATTCTTGGGATTAAAAAATAGATTTGAGCATGCTTTAATAGAAAGTGAAACATACAAATCAAGGAATCCAAGGGTGAATCTGTCATTTTATGATGCTTACTCAAATTCTTCAAGTGGTGCATATAGCTAGAAGTAAATAATTACATTCTACAGAACTCAAATAAATATATAAATTGATCTGATTTATCCGGTCTGGGAATCATTGAATACTAATACATAATATGTGTTTAACTTCTAGATAATTGAAAGTTTACTGAAGATAAAGGATTTAAATATCATGATTATTCTAATCAAATTATTACAAAAAATGATGAATTAATCAAATGTCGCAGCATAAATGTTGGCTAAATAATGCCATTAGTCCACATTAATGAATTGACAATAAATAATTTTATACGGAAATAAAATACTTACTTCTAGCAAAATTATGTGACAACGACCGTCATGTAAATAAAACGTTCACATTTATTACACTGTCTATTGGTAGCACTGTTTAGGGATACCCATATAATAAATCCATTTTACTTGAACAAATTAGCCTCACAGAAATATTATTTACAGTTAATGAAATGCGATTTATTATCTTTACGTAATAGCTTGCTAAAATAAGGTACAAAAATAATTAAATCAAGTACATTTTCGTAAAAAAAAAAACATTAAAATTTATCATTCACATTCTCAAAAGAATGATGAAAGTATTTGAAAAAAATTGTAACACAAATAATTTGGGAGATCAATATTTTGGGTAAGCCATGTATTTGTAATAATAACATGTAAAGCTCAATATTTTTATGACATAGCATGTTTTGATTTTTTTCCAAAAATGAATATTTTAGAATCGGAAAAGTGTTTCTTTGTTCGATTATCTTGTTTTGGATAAGAGAATGAAATTTCTATCAAAAGAATAAAAATGAAGTATGCATTTCTATGTGAAAAAATATTTTTTCAATACGTTTTTCATCTAATCATTTTGCCAATAGATAGCGTTAGGATCGACAAAATTTACAGTCTACCAATAGGAGTTATTCAAATCTAGACCTTGTTGGAAACGCATGTGCTTTAGCAGCTGAGCGAGTGTGCCGTGCGCGATTGCGGACTCTTTTTTTCTGCCTCGTGTTATTATGGCTCTTGGAAGTGAAGTGAATGAAAATAAGCCGCATAATGGAACGAATGAAGTGAAAAACCACAAATCTAGCAATAAAAGTCCCGAAAACAATGCCGGCGATCAACTCAAGAAGGGTAAGTCATTTTGGCGTTTGTTAGATTTTCCTTTTGAAATTTGGTCCCCTACCTTTAGTTATGTAACATTTTCTATTCAGGATTTTGTGATAATTGATTTAATTATTGCTAGTGTTTTCGCAGATTTATCGATTTTAAATCCAACTCTTGAGGAAAAGCATGTGACCATCTCTAGACATGTGACTTATAGCAACTTTGGCCTACTGAATATCAATCTCATTTAATGAAATCGGTTGCGTCACATGAAAAATATTAGTTTTTATAAACGCGCAGTTATATTCGAAAACAATGACTGAAAACACACGTAACATTATGTCGTACATAGATTTATATGTCCTTTTATTATTTATTTGTTGCCCAATTCAAATAACACCGGAAATCAATGATCAATTTCGTAGTGCAATAGATATTTGTACCTAACCAAAGGTTGATATTCACATAGTGATTATTCAAAGGGAAATATTACTTTCATCTCTATTTTATCAATTTCTAAACTTCAAAAAATATTATACCTATATTTACATATTATTATCTTGCTATAATTTGATTATTTCATCAGAACATTATATATAAGAAGACAATGGTTTCAATTGAATTATGTACTTTTGTTTTTTTTCTTAACAATCTAATCTAAAATATTTTCCGACTCCGTTTACATTAATTTGTCACCATGACATTTTCATTTATGTTGTAATTTAGTACTTTCATGGGTACATCAATAATTATCCATTCGAGCTTTTGCTTTTATAATTATTTTTGGAATCTATCCCACTATTTCTTCAAGTGTAATTTCATTAATAACAGTGTATCGTCTTATCATTTACTCATTTCTCTGACGAAGTAGCAATTCACCGACTTAATAAAATGTACCGCCTAGTTATTGATTTTTTCAGATCAGCTGATCGTTTGTTTTGTTTGGTTTCAAAATGCTGTAATATCTGTTGTCCATAGGTTATAAATAAATAAATACACATTTATTATGTACACATAATTTTCTAGGCGATTATAATCCAATATTTAACATTGTTATATCAAAGCATTAAAACTCAAAAAGATGACGAAAGAACGCGTATATGATACATACTTGTTCCGATTATATTATTAGATACGTTCCTGGATGTTATGATAATTTAATAAATAGTATTTTTACAATTTGCAAAGCATGGCTGTAGGTATGATTTTTATTTTAGTAAAATATCTTTAATCTTTATTTATTTTTTAATAATATATTTTATATTCAATTTTTAAATGTAAATATATCAATATGAACAGACACAGACTGTGCATTTGTATTTGTTTTATTTTTCTCATACGGAAAAAATGTTGTAAGAAAATAAATGTTCCTTTTGGCGCTATCGACTTAAATTTAAATATAATTATGTAGTATTTTAAGTACTACAACACCAGAAGCGAAAATCAACTGCACCGCGTTTGACTTGAATACATGTTTATAAATGTAATAAATGATAATTGGTTCTAAATGCATCAGTTCTCATTACTCCTTCCCATCGGTATTTTGGCCTCCTGCATAGGTTTCTTTATTTTTTACGTCTTTGCATGGGTATTCGATGCCACAGACTGCTGTAGCATGCATTCAAATATTTATTATTCCAACTTCAATCTTTCGAATATTGAGTAGTAGTAAATTTACAGATTTTTGAAATTCGAATTTAAATAATAAAGGTATCGCATAAACTGTCTTCTCGTATACGAAAACAAACAAACCGATTTACGCCAAGTCATATTTTTCTTTTTATTTAACTTCAAATTAGCAGGATCTGGCATCCACACGACACACTTATTCTTCTTTTTTTATCATTCACCATGAAGAATTTTTAGGGCTTGCAATTCCTTTAAATACACTCTTCAGAACATAAAAATACCACCCTACAAAGTGCGTATATCTAAATTGAATGGACCAACGCAGCAATTGCGATTTACACACGGAATTTATTTACTTTGTGCGAACGTGGTGTACGGAGGACGAGATTGAGTAGTCAAATGGCAGTTCATTCTTTCTTAATATTATTATAAATATTTTTTTTTTAATTAACTACTTTTAACCATTTTCAACTGTGTTCGGGTCAGGGGTCCCGGCTCTTGGATTGTGCGTCTCTTTTTATACAAAATTCAATATTTACAGTGGAACCTCGATCAACCGTTCTCGCATAATACGTTTTCCCGGATGGAACGCTTATTTTTTATAGTCCCGTCAAACTCCCATAAGAACAATGTTAAATAATCCCGCATTGACCGTTTCCCGATTCCCCGATTTCCTCGATAAACCGTCTAAATATATTGGTCCCGTCACAAATATTATCCCGATTGACCGTATCTCGGCAAGCAAGTTTGACACAGCCGAGTGCAGGTGTTATGTCTAGACACGTTGGAATCCGCTGTACATGTTAGACGTAACGCATTGGACGCATGTGCTATTTTTTGGGTAGAAATCCACCACACGATGCAAATGTAGAGTTGTTTAAAATTCATGGTAATAATGATTCCTGTACATACAAACTTTTAGTCACAAGCTTAGTAACAAGTCTTTGTTCCGATTAAAGTGCCAAATAACAAAGAAGCAAACGAACATAGGACTTTTGAAAAAATAAATTTTATATACAGTATGTACAAGTAACTAATGAATAAATATTTTTTACGATTTTACTTGTTTATTATTATTTGAAGCTTTCCCGCATAAACCGTTTCCCGAAATTACCGTTATTTTTTCAGGGTCCCTTGGAAAACGTAAAATCGACGTTTCACTGTATTTATTAATATGTACATGGTTTCATCTTTCATTGAACGACATTAACGAAATATTCCTCGATTGAGTAAACAGCCAGTGGAATACAGTAGTTGTGATTCTATTTTTATATTTCATTTTATTTCGTCATACATGGTTGACAACGTAAAAATATCAAGTTTATGTATAAAATGTTTCCTTTGTATAAGATTATTTCGTTGAAGGTTATTTTTCATTGGGATTGCAATACAAGTTGATATAATATTATATAGATATAAATTCAAACTCAGCGCCTACGTGTTTACATCTTTGTCATTAAAGTCGCAAGACGACGGCTTTAGAAACAGCTGGAAATCAATAAATATCAACTATGTATCACAAAAAGTTCTTAACGAACAAACTAATATATGTCGGTCGCCACTGCTCAATCCATTACAAGGGGCTGTTTCGTTTCCATAATAAACCATTTCCGTACAATATGGCCGCCTTTTTAGTTTCATTTTATTGCTAGCAAGAAATAAGCTAGGTCGTTAAAACAGGAGAGAAGACGTATTATGTACCTTTTCTACACAGCTATATATAGATAAGCAAAAGTTCGTTTAAACATAGTTCTGACGATGGCGTAAGCCGAAATAACTATCAACTATATCTTATAAAAAAATTGTAGAACTAAAATACATCACTATTTTTTCAGCGTGTTATAATGGAGTCTACCAAGTAAATGCCAATTCAATCAATAATTTGAATATTTTTGAAGTATACTATATATTTGCAATGAATCAATGTTATTTGAAGTGATGTTTTGATCGAGTTGGAACGTTTCTATTGTAATTTGATATTGAAGCTCCGTCATACACCTTCAGTCGATATTTTAGATTGCCTACAGAATTACTTACGCAAACATACCAAATATAATGTGCTCTGAAGATTGGGGACGATTCACATCGGCTGACATGAACCAACTTTACATAAACGATTTCACGTTCGATTGGGGGTTTTGTGTGCTTTTAAACGAAAAGGGTGTATATCTCTCGTTCGTGAGTTAAATTGTCGTTTTAAGACATGCAAACATTATCGCATTAATTGTAAATATCGCAGACATTATGTGTAAAGATGGCTATTAGGCCTCAATGTTATCTCATAGACGCTAGAGTACACCCGACCTTATGCTGGTGCTCTTTCGAATGTTAAAAGGTAATTTCATTAAATAATTGAATACTTCGTCCGAAATACAGGTGGAACTTTATAGAGTGTTAAGTGTTGTTTTGGTTGATTATCATACTTATGCAATATTTTTGTTGTATATATTTCATTAAATAACGTCATCCGATGCATTATTATCATATCGTATTTCCAAGCGAAAAGGGCATGAATGATAAATCGCTATTGTTATGAAAGCAAAAGGAGTGAAAAAAAAATGATGTGAGGTTATTTACTTGTCTTCCCGAACGAATTGTTGTGTGCTTTTGTTTATTCTGTAAGACTATACAACTCTTTTTACTTTATATGGTTTATAAATCTTCTTCTGTATACTTTCAAAGTATAAAAATGTTTGTATACGGTAAATGTGCATTTTAAACATGTGATAGTAATCGTTTAAACGTTTCTCTGCCCGCGTTTGATTGGCACACAGATTTTATTTCGCCATTAATCATATGATAAATTATTATGTGTTATTATGTTATTATACGTCGACTACTACATGCACGCCCTCGTCAACATTTATTTTTTGCATACATATTCAAAGAAAAAAAAACCTGTTCTCCGATAGTGGTTGCTATCCATGCCGGTTATATTTATTATGCCAGTGCGGTGTTTGAATAGTATTTCAAGTTCACTTATTGTTTCGTCGCTTTTTGACTGACCTTAGCTCTTCAACCTTTTGTCGAAACTCCAGCTGTTAATTATTATTTAACTTTCGGGCAACATTATTACATTGCTGCGTATTTCTGTCAATTGAAATCGTTTCTTTGCGTGCTCCATATTCGTGGACACGGAGTATGTAACGTTTCTTCGAACATTAGTAATTGATACGTCTTCGATTTATTTTGGTATCGAGTTCTAATCATGGAATAATGCATCGATTCCCGTCAAAATGGTATGAACCACTTGTCCATAGATTTTCTATTTGAATATTCTGCAATATATGCAATCGCAAAATATTTTTCTGGCGGGTACCTTTGTTTCCATTATTAAAAAACAGCGTAGTATAGTATGAAATTACAAAATCTTTTTCCTATATAGGTTCCATTACTTGAAATCAACTTAAAATACGAATTTTTTAACTCAATTTTTGATTAAATCGGACTTATCAATTATTTATGAGTATTTTTTTTTAAAATAGTTTTTGTTTTAATTTAAATTTAGTATAGATAAATATATATATTCATTCAGTGTGGCTACTTGATAATAAATATAATATATCCGTTTACTACTATTTTTCTAAACCACTCCCAACACTGGAAATTTTTAATGCGTGAATTTACATTTACGTGTTACGTAGTTATAACCGTATATGCGGCAGTGCAACGCAATTTTTTGATAAATATATATGCCTATACTTAGTATTTTTCTTCTTTTTAGTTTTTAGATGCATAAAACATAGTAAAAATTATATTCTCTTTTATCTTATTCTTGGCTGACTTTCACCAGATAATGAAATGTAAAAGTGAGCTTCTTGTTTTACAATAGCATCTGTAGCGATATATAACTCAGAATTTGATCGGGATAACTGTCAATATGCCCAAGTGATAGCTTTAAAAATGTATAAAATGTCCCGTTTTCCAAATTTGAATTCTGCATATGAGCCAATCGAGCATCGCAGGCGAGTAATTGTTTGCCTAGCTGCGAAGTAGGCACAATAATGACGTTTTATTTGTTAGTCGCATGATAAACTACTGACCCAGTCCGATAAATTCGTCGGGTACATTATGCTGAGAAACTATCAGAAATGCTAATGAGCTAATGTGTCGTCGAATACGACTGAGAATTATCCAAAAAGCGCCATTTTATACGGTCGCGTGCTAACTCAAATTTTATCATTATTTATTTTATCTTTTACGCGTTCGTAACTATTCTGTCAAAAGTATTTCAAATTTGGAATACGGAATAGGAATACCTATGCGGAATAGGTATTTCGATAGTGTTGCACGTATCATTATTATTATTCCCTACAAAAGGGCAATTAATAGTAATCGTTGAACTTGATGTTTCATAGGTAGAAGTAACGAAGATTTTATTTTTTATACTGAAAAGAAGTTTTAATATTCTACTCTTTAATTTAAAATGGATCGTTACTATTCGAATATCTGTTATTATATGAAACGTATATAAAAATAAATTTATCGTAGAGTTGTCACAAATATGCTTCTCAAAGAGTCGAAACACATTTTACACGACCGTTGGGATGCTGCCGCCAAATCTATCGAACATATGATTGATATGTATCGGTCAGTGATAACTTTAAACGCCAATTTATCATAGCTGACAAAATATACACTTGAAACATATAATACTAAGGCTGTTACCTAATTGCGTGAAACAGTAAAAATTAGCTGTTGCATATTTTTTTTTTTTATTGCCACACTATTAACGGCGGAACAATTAAAACGACAGTAATGCAGATATTCAATGATTTTTTAATGCAAATTGAAATATGAAAAAAAAAATGTAACTTGATATTTTTACTCTGCTGTAATAGAATTCTTTCAAGTAAATTCAAATGCACTCAAATATTTTGCTTATTAAATTTAGTTCACACATTTTTTTGTAATTAAACTCATATCTGATAATAAAATTTGATACCTGTGTAAACAATACACGATCAATGATTCAGCATCATTACGACAAGCATGCTGGTGGTAGATGAATATTTAATGAATACATATTAAATTATGTTATTTTAAGTCTGGAGATTCATAGATGTACGTAATGCGTTTTATCGTTTCTTTATGACATGTCGACATATTCTTTCCAATATTTCACGTTTATTTATTGCGTTCTCCTCTCATCTCATTATCAACGCAAATCTAATTGATATGTGTAATCAACATTATCATTTACTCATCGTATCAAGATTTTAATTTATTTATAATGATCTCCCAGCACAAGCATTTTTATTTTGTTCTCAGAGAGAGTATTCAATTCAAATAAGTTGATAATGTTCTTGCGGTGATCGAAACGGTCCTGATCATAAAAATGTAAAATTATGGAAATAGTACTAAAAATGTGTTTGTATTATTTAAATACAACTTTTCATGCATAATTTTACGATTTTTTAGTTTTTTAAAATAAAATTCATATTGCGAATCTGATTAGGGAAGGGGGCTAAGAGTACCTAAATACATTATATAAATTTGGGAGTGTTACTCAATTATTTTTCTCGCACTCGTTGATAGAACAAGTAATTGAAGTGTACTGTACCTATATTACATCATTATTATGTATAAATTATTTGTAACTTTGAATTAAACTGTTATCTAAAATACTGAAACCAATAAACAACATTTATTTAAGCTGTGTATGTTATTTAATTTGTTTATCAAAATACAGATTTTTTTAATCGAACGGTTTTTTTATGTGTCAAAATAACGTTATCTTCCACAACGATCTTATCACGATTCTCAGATATTACATCAAAATAAATATCGATTACTATTTATTTAGTTTATTTTTATTGCAAGTTATACAAAAAAAAAACAATACGTTTTCCGTCTAAGATATTATACTAAAAATATTTTTTTAATTAACCAAATACATCGTTAAATATTATAATGTTAAATCTACTCGGAATGGTCAAATATATTTATTCATTATACAACATCTTATTCTAGTTTTTTTTACATCTGACAAGACAACATTTATTGTATATAAGTAATTCCATGAATTCATATACGAATGATGTTATATGTATTCCTTTTGAATTTGGAATGAAGGTTTGGGACTAGACCTAGGTAAAATTATGTCTATTATTAAGGTGCTGTGTCAATATTTCATTGTGCTTTGACACAATGTTTCACCATTTGAGCGAATCCAGTATTCACTGATGTATTATCATGTATGAATTAATTCATAATTGACTAAAGGTGCAAAGTCTTGTTGCGCCAAAGCGTACATTTCCGATGCATAATGAATGGCAGCTTATGTAAAAATTTACTGCCGTCAAAAATCTTGTACTGCCTTTGACCTATTCTATTTTCCACACATGGCAACAATGTGCCGAAGTTCGAATAATTCAGAACCTCCGAACAAAAAAATACATGCCTGCCGTCTCTAATAAACATAGCATTAGGATTCTGATCAATCCGTTTTGACGTCACTAATTCGCTGTCACACCTACACGATACCATACTATATAGCAAGGGTCGGCAACCTTTTCCAAATTGGGAGCTACTTTCAATTTGAATTTTCATGGCGATCGACTTCCAACCAGATTCGTTTGCTTTTTTATTATTAAATGAAATATCTTTATTTTAAAATTGAGAACATCGTTCAATGTTTTTAAAATGATACATTTGTATTTGTTTCCGTAGCTATAAATTTAAAATCGTTACTCTTTTGCAAGGTGTTAAGACTAGCGATTTTAAATACAATTAAACATTGTTAGTTTTCTTTAGGCTGCATAGACAAAAACAATTTTATTGTTAATTTTTTTAGTTATTTGTTAAAAAACAATAGACAAAAGATATTTTATTACTTAATAATTTATGTTTTTTATTTAAAAATATTGGTAATTTAGTAGTCGCGCAAGTTCATGTTTTTGTATTGTTCAACCTGTGTGGAACTTCTTTGGTACTATTTTCAAAGGCAAGAACAGCGATACACTGGTCCCAAATGCAGGTGTAATGCTCGTCAACGGTTCCCCTTATTCTGATTTTTCGAATCAAAGTAAAGTTAAAAAAAAATAAAGAAAGATAGATCTATCGGGTCGCTTTTTCTAATCGCTTATTAGGAGTTGACTGTCAATTATTGGTAGAAAGACGTTACATTTAAAAACACAGACAATTTGTTTTGTACTACTTATGATTTTATAATAATGATCAGAACTTGAGCATCATTTGATAACAGATACTGGTGATTATTAAAAACTCAAATTGTATTGTATTTTTATAAATAATTTGTCTTCCTCGTTTTTACGGCTGATGACGAAGAATATGATACTGGATGATTTTTATAACAAAATCACCTCATTTTGTTGTTAGCTATATTAAATTGATGAACAAATTAATACTCACGCACAGCATGAAAGATAAAACGGTTGTCTTATTCCTATATTCACAACTGTGATAAATCAAAGTGTCTACGCACGTCTAGTCACAAAATCAAATGCCACGAGCGTATCTTTTGCATTGCAATACAGTCAAAATATAATAGATGCCCAAGCATTCATTTGGCGGTTAAAAATAGTTGTTACTTATTAATAGACACCAGATGTACCCGCGTACCATTGGAACATCTTCCGAAGACCCGAGAGAGGCACATTTCGTCGGTCTATTAATAAATTATCGAATATTAAAATTATGTGTATTATGAGACGTGCGCATTGAGCGTTTTGCTAAGCAGGCAACATAAAGGCACGAAATATGAATTAATGTTCAATTTAAAAAACAACACTTGCATATTGCATAATTTTCACTGGGCCTGTGATTCGTATGTATTGCGTACGCGAACACGGAACACACACACACACTAACACCACTAGAAGCGAGATTAGGTCCGCAACGGCCTTGCACTATGACCTTTTATCAATTGATGACGCGAAGGGGTCGGCTGGGAGGAATAGAGGGGGCGTGTTGCGGTTTTATTCGACTTCCCCCATCAAAATAATGTATAATAGTATGCAGCATTGTTCATTGTTCCACATACAGTACAACTAGCCACAGAGGGGGTTGTAAAATTAGCAATCGAAATAGTGTTGTTATGACTTATTATTCCGATGAAAGAAATATTGAACAGTATATATTTCATAATAATGATATCGACTGAAGGTGCTTGATGGAATTTCAATATCAAATTTGAATTGTTACAATTCCAAATGTTTTGTCACTAACGACCCGGGTTTCGCCTTTCGGCATCGTCAGGCATTCTATCACACGGATGCAACAGAACTGACGTGAAATAATCAGTTAGCATCGTCTATATACCTCAGTTATTAATTACAGGAAAATACTTACCCCAAGGCAAGCTAATAAGAATTAACAAAAACAGGCAATATATATATATACATATACTTTAATGTTAGTTGATTGATATTTGTTGTAAAACCATTTCAAGAATGACTCGTTTACAAGATCGCTAATGAAAATTATCACAGGCAATTGTGTTTTTTTATTGGATTAATATTATTAAATTTGTTTTAGCTGCAATTTACTGCTTGCCTTGGAGTTAATGTTTTCCTGTAATTAATAACTTTGTTATATAGACTATGCTAACTGTTTATTTCACGTCAGCTCTGTTGCATACGTGTGATTGAATGCCTGAATATGCCAAAAGACGAAACCCGGGTCGTTGGTGACAAAACATGTGGAATCGTACAAAGTTGTAACAATTCAAATTTGTACATATTTCAGTTTAAACGAGGTTTATTATGCATTCTGAAAATCACTTTTCTTTAGGTACGGAGGACAAGTGATTGCGTCAATTGATCATATAAACGCGCGCTTGTATAGATAATGTATCATGTGATATGCAGTAGTTCACAACTTGATACCCAACACCGTACGCAACTACTGTCAGAAGGAAATTTGACATTCGAGTTTCGATCTAGTCGACTATTTGTACATTTTTCTGGGCACGTAAAAGACGAGTAGCAATCTTAATAATTTAACTGTTCTGTGAGAATACGCGCCAGACAAGTTTTGTCTACGAAATATGGTGCTTTGAAAGATATAACTATCTACAATCACGGAAGAGTTTTTTTTTATATGTTAATTTTGTATTCCTTATTAGTATCCCGAGTGGGAGGTGCTCGTGCGAATATAGGTTTGTAATTGCCTTTTTTTAACATTACAATACGAATTATTTGGTCGGTATTAAAAAAATGTTGAAACTGTGTTCCTTGTACGGTTTGTTTACCTTTTATTATCAAGTCATCCAGTAAACATCATAATTTCGTTTTCAGAATATTGGAACAAATGTCACTTGCGGGGAACAAAGAATTTTCGGGAATTTAAAAAGCGAATATCGTGAGATGAAACATGTAGTCAGCTGAGTTTAAATATGTCATTTAGAGTTACAGTTAAAGATTCTCATTTTTTTCTTTTTATTGATAATATTTTTGTATACGCCCCGATCTACGATATATGTATTCGTGTATTTCGTTTTGTAATTCTGCTTTGCTTTTTTTGTTCAAAAATAAAAACCGATTGACACATAAAATATTGTATGTACATCCAAATGGGGACGAATTATTACGTTCTGCCGTTTTCCCCGAAGAATTCTAATGGAATTCTGTAGTCTGGGACTGGCTGAAAAATCGTCTTGTCATTTGATTTTCACGAATACGTAGGAAATTGAAACAATTTTTATTCTCAGTAGTTCAGTAGTAGCTTTCGCAATACCCCACAAACATAGGTCTTGGCGTAGGTAGACGAATATAGTATATTATTATACAATATATACTTATACTAACCACATTGCAATTCTATAATATAAAGAATTTTATTTCATTCACGCTTACAAAGATATCGCTTAAATCAGTGCTTCCGAAATTTTTTCGTGCCACAAACCCCTAAACTTGAAAAAAATAATTCACGACCCGCTGAACAAAGAAACATGTTGAAAATGATTTCTTTGCGGCCCCTAATTTGGGAATCACGGGTTTAAATCATCGGTATGAGTTATATTCAAATTAATTCTATGTCGATGCAAGGAGTATTAAATAATTAATACATGTTGTCCACATATAGATTCGACATACATTACAATATACCAAAAACTTGCTAGTTTTCATCGTTTTTATGCCGAGTATGCATTTTGAATGTTTAGAGAGTCAACAGCAACAGCAATATAATGGCGAAAAGTAACCGCCCTGTTCGATTACTATATATTGGCTTTCGTTAAATGTCTTTTTTTAGACAATGTTCTGCAGTTATGTATCGAGTAACGACTACCTCAGAAAAAAACGTCCTTATCAATTTCTGTGGGACCCATAGCTTGAGAAACGGTAGTAATTGTCGTAAAATTATTTTGTTGAAGTATTTGATAATATTATAAAAGTGACGCAATATTGTACGTTGTCTTGTCTATTTATTGTTACCTAAAATATATATTTGTTTAGCGGCGTATGAAAAATACTATAAAATATTTATAATTTGCACTAAGCGGTGTTTTTGGCATCTTAAATATTCGAATTCCAATTATATTCTACATGGTCATACGTTTTTTTTTTTTTACAAAAAGCTAAATCCGTATGACGCATTAAATCATGAAAAAAATACTTGGCAAAAAATTCAAGATCATCGCGGATGTGTTGCATACGTACAATGCTATGGTATCGAATGCGATTATTTACATGAAAATAAATTCTTTACGAAAATTATCGGCCGGTTTCGCATATTGTGTTGCATTCTTCAACTAGCGATGTAGTAGGCGTGTTTTGAAGATTTAATGTATTATAGTATAATTGGGTTGCAAATTCTTCCATGAACGCTTGTTTCGTTATTGCAATAAATCATATATTCCCAAGCATATTTGACCCATCGTGCCTCTTTCAGAATCAAAATTACACAAGGTCCCCCTGGAAATTTACCTTTTTTAAAGTAAAACAGAAAAATGTAGTGAACTAATTTTTTAATATACTTATTTAAATTGTTGTAGATACGGCGATATTTAAATTGTTGAGTAATTAATATTTATTGAATAATCCTAATGAAAAGGACGAACCTGATGATGTTTGTCACCAATATTATGCAGTTCTCTATTTGCAATAAAATGTCAAGAAAAAAAATATATTCTCATAAGGTTATAAAAATTAGCACCCCGTCGTCCCCTTTTTGTTATATAGGGCTCCCCTCAATTTCCACAAGGGTTCTCACTTTGGGAACCTATGCATTAGATGATTGATTCTGCATAGTAGCCGTGCAAATTGGATGGTAGTACGCACACGTTATACGTAAAACATTTAACTAGTATTATAGTAGAGAGAATATAGCTTATTTACCTTATAATTTCGGTTCATATTTTATCATGCGTGAAGTCAGCAACGCGAGGTCATAGTCAAATCAGCTGGACTCAATCTTATTACTGCTCAAGTACGCAATGTTTTATTGTAAATTAAACGATATTCTGATCAATCAGTATTCAAAAAATATATACCCAACTGTAAATTATTTCCTTTGATGAAAACACGAACAATGGTAACTAAGACATTATATCAACTGTGCTATCAATCATTTGTTTTTTTATCGCAGTGACAATTAACTGTGACAATTATTGTTAAAGTGTAGAACCAAGCTTTGTTTCGACGGAGCGTACCGTTTAAAAAAGTAATGCTGTCAAAAATTTAATTCAATCAAAGTAAAATATTTATGTATACACTCGGGACCCGTTTCGTTATATTCAGGGTCTCGGAAAAATGATAAATACAGAATTATTCAACTCTTGTTCTGGTCTGACTGTATAAAATAACTGTGAATGCGACGACGACTGTCCGAGGCTCCGTGAATTTTTCAATTAAGAATCTTGGGTGTACGCAAAAAATATTTGAATAATACGCTCGTATTGAATCGAGAGTTGGGCAAATTACAAATGATAATAACTGTTCATCGAAAATTGACAAAAATGTTGATGGAACCCTAGTGATTTGTGGTTCATTAATCGAAATATTATATTAGTTCTACGCTTACTTATAAAGAGAAGAGACACACGAATATAAACTGGTGTTTATGAATTAATTTAAATACAGCCAACCTGTGGAACTTTGTTTTTTTTCTTTATGTTATTTTTATTTATTCGAATTTTGAATACTGAGACATTATTTGTAAATTTTACGAATTTTAGGTACATAAAACACATTAAAAAATATATAATTCCGTAAAATAACGGAAATGTTTACCCTTAAAAATTTATATATTTAAACTATTCCGATTTACGCCATCGATGGCGTATTTATTTTTAATATCGCAAAGCCGACTATTATGGGAAGGTTTTCTATTTTTTTATATTATAAATTTTTATTAACTAATTGTATCTCGTAAACCGTACGTGAAGATATTTTTTTTATATTCCAATTTTATTCAATATTATCCAAGAGGTTGTTATAGTTACCTAGGTGTACGTGAAGTATTCGAGTAAAGCTCATATTAAAATGAAAGCAATCCTAAAACGAGTAATTGCAGCAATATTTAGCTGGTGTTTCTAAATTAAATCCAGTTTTGAGTGAAAGTGATCCAACCGTGTCAATTTTTTTAATAGCGTTGTAGATACTAGTTATAATTTATTTGTTTTAAATGACAAGGACGGGGTTAAACTATGTCTCGACTACGTTGTCAATTATTATAACCGCACTGTAAAGATTTTGTATTCTACTGGCTTAGTTCATATCGAGAAGTCTGAAAACGAAATATGTTTTAAACAATAATTAGCGCTGGGTGTTCATCGAGAAATTAATTAATGAGAATGAATTACATAATAATAAGGCATTCGAAGATCTTTTATGCGCACCACTCGTTCCACCCTGGAATTAGTTAAAAAATATATGAAAAATTTGTTGATTGTATTGTAATAAATTAATTACGCCGACCGTCCAGTTCGCAAAGTTTCTAAACTTTGATAACAGCATAAAAAAGAATTGTTAATTCGTTGCGCAGGTTAATTAATTTTGACAACTTTAACGAGTTTTTATGGCTCATCTGTTACGGCGGACGAAATCATTTGGTGTCGTAACAACTACCCGACTTTCAGTTTCAATGGCTTTTCAACGAATAAAGCGAAACGGTGCGATTGAAAATTCGATGGGAATAGGCCGCGAAAACCACTCGCCAGATTGCCTAATCCAGATGTATTGAAAACCCAATTTACAGATTAGAGTATTAATGTAATTAGGTCCACGGATATTCTTCGGCGTGTTGTTTAATTTTGATACTTGGCCAATTTTTTTTGTTGGCGCCTCAGTATTGATCCGAACAGTTTTCGTTCGTACATGAAAACACCGCTACGTCACTGGGGGTTTTCCGATTTCGGTTACACAGTGTGTAAGTGACCCTTCTCGAGAAGGTTTCACACTTCATTGGTTTATCTATATATATACAGAAGCGTTGCGATAATTTATCTTTCTGTTATACACAGGTGCTGATTATTGTTTACGTGTTGGAATTGTATGTACATTGTATCTATTTGATTGAATAAATTTCCGATTCTACAGTATATTTTATGTTTAAAATAATTAACATGGAGTGCTCTTATAAATATGTTCAACGTAAATATGTTGAAATAAAATATATTTAGAATTATAATAAATTGTTTATTGTAATCAACTATGATCAACTTGAAGAGAAAACATATCATATCAACCCGTACCACAGGTTTAAATTACGAAATATTTACTTGATTAAATAACAAAAAAATATAATTCTTAACCTTTCTAGGAGTATGGACGTACTTGTCGTATATGTAAACAATTATTATGATAATATATTCAAGTGCTATTTGTCAAAGGTTTGTGATCCCTGGATTATGCAACGATTTTATTACGATAAAACCCTAAAAACGTGAGTTGTATTTTTTTTGCAATGATTTGATTTTAAAAAACTCACTCACAGCACGGTTAAAATTAATTAATTACTTCTGGAAAGGTTTATAATAAATAATCTATTTTTTACGTCGAGTTGTGCGACGGATGCACCGTTTTACGTCGACAGCAAAATGCAGAACTATTTTAAAACACTTCCAAAGAGAAGCATTTCGACAAGAATTGGTGAATAAAGACTAGCTGTATGTCAATAGCATTACATTACTTGTCAATACATTTCATGATTGAATAATTGGATTGAGGAAAACTCCGATTTTTAATCAGTCGCTTTTTTTCAGACAAATTTTCATTTAAGTACTAAGAACACGAGAATGAGCTCAGATGTATGTTATTTTTCAATTAATCAAAGTATATTTTGTCTGAGTTTATTCGGTTGATTTCCTAGCCAATTTGCCATGTTTACTATATTTTAATCGCTTTACGTTTCGAAAACAATATAGTAATACTTATTGTAATGTATATATATTAAATATGTCATGAAAGTAGTACCGCCATTTCCATATTCACTTCAATCGCGCAATTGCCGTTTGTGCTTTTTATGCAACTTCTACCGACAGTGTGTGACGAGCCTTAGAATGTTCACAAAGATGTCAGCGATTGTCTATGAAATGAAACCTCTTCCATGTGGTAGTCAGTCGCGTCGGTTGCATGTACCTTATATCGCTTCCGAGAATCATTCCACAATGAGATGAATTATTATGTGTCACTAATTATATTATTCTTACAGTCGCTTATAAATTTGCGCTTGTCTATGAACAGCTTGTCTCTTGAATTAACTTTGCCCACGATTGATTATTATGTAATATGCATGTTCGCTAACATGCGTGTAGTGTCATCATACTATCCGTAATGTAAACCGCATTTATACCGGTATGTTTCTACGATTTGTTATGAGTATTTTGAACTTTTCGTTTTTTAATATCTAAATTGAGTATACAAAGGGAAATATATGCGATTGTGAATTTTATCTCAATTCTCTGGTACACCTATTATTAACGATGCAATTTTTTCGCACGATTGTAATGAACATATATTTTTCCTATTTTGATTTACACTACTATTTCAGAGGACAAAGTCGCTTACAAAATAAACTAATTTTGCTATTTTTATCGGTTGAAATTGAACTAATTTTTCAGTCATATGAATTAATATTTGATATACTTATTATAATTTATTTTCGACCAACTAACCGAACCTTGGTAGCTTTCGCTTTGGTGTGCCTAACATTAATATCTCACACTTTATTAAATCTCTATAGACTATGTAGGATATGTATTGTCGCTATTAAAAAAATCAAGGCTAATAATATCGAATGAAATGTATTTGATACGGCAACTCTTAATTTTTACTGTCTTTAAAAAATGAGTCTCCCAACTTTTTGGTTATAGATCGACCACATTACTTATGCGCGTGGAAACGTAGCGCTGTGTGCATTTCCGGTCTGACACAAAATTTTTGAGTTCGAAAACATTAAATTCATACATCATTTTTCCTAGTTAGCCTCTCTCGTGACAGGATGCTCTCGCTAATGGTACGCATTGTTTCTTCGGAATATAGTCACTCGTTCGCCAGGAGAACTGGAATGTGTTTAAATTTAGAATGTCTAAAGGAAAGACAGATGTCGTTCTTCGCTCCCGGCTAGAAAAAAAAGAACACCGAGAGTCTTGACGATTTTCATTTGTTTTTTTTTCGTATCCCTAAAATAATGCCCTAATGATAATTTTTACAGCCGAGACACAAAACGTGTTCATATATCTTACAGAAAATACCAGACATAAGTATGACGGCAAAGAATACGGCTTACAAAATGTATCGTTTTCTGTCTCATTATTAGGGATTGCAATTTACCGTCAAATTCCAATAACCGGTAAATAATTTCACCTCTTACCGGTTTGCCGGTAATTTACCGGTAAATGAAAAAATAAAAAGACGTGGATTATATCTAATATTAAAGTATAACTGTACGTGACTACTTTCACTAAAAATGGTATTCTGGATTGAAACCTAATAATTTTAAATACATCGCTACATATGTTTCAAGTTAATAAATATATTTTTGTTTTAAATGTACTTTTTTAAGTAAATCGGATAATTTATTATTTACCACACAAAGATTGATCAATTTAAATTACGACTATGAAATATTTGGTTTACCTTCCTGTAAGAAGTTCATACGCTAAACTATTAGCTTAACTATTAATTTATTAATGTAGTATATACATTTTATGCATGTATGCATACTTTGTAATTATGAATATAAATTCATAATTAAAATTAAATAAAAAAACAATGTATTGGATAATACAGTAGTAATAAATGGTTATTTGCTTTGGTATAATAAAAACATAGATGAATATGTACCTAAATACGAATTTTCTTTGTTATCTATCACATAAATACTAGAATCAGCTGCAGCCTGCAGCGGGCATCTCGGTGACCGCAATTGCGATGACAGATGACACCAGTGTGAAGAGTAAAAAACTTTTTATCAATGTTACCGGAGTTGAAAAAAAAACTTCTCACTCCCTCATGCATATATCATAATAAAAATTCGTTATAATATGCCTGTATCTGGCATTAATCTGCGATGAAAACATTTCCGGTAAAAACCGGTAAATTTTTCATTTACCGGTAATTACCGCTGGTGCATTTTGGGCCATTTACCGGCTAACTGGTAAACCGGTAATGCAATCCCTACTTATTATTGCAGTGGCTTTTCTGTTAGATTTTCCGCGTCAATTATCAAATACATAGTATGATTTAAATTGTTTATAGTGACCGTATTTTCATCTCTTAATTATTTTACGTGCAATAACAGTATATCCACGTCTTACTTTAATGTTCAGCCACCCACGTTTTTGAGATTGTGGAAATATGCACTGTATTTCAGCGCATACGTATCCGTACGTTCCACTGAATTTATGAATATTTTTGGAACACAGTTGTTTAGATAACACTAGATATTAACTTAAATATAATTTTTATGTTTTTTTTTATGTATTTTCCATAGTACATGTCTTCATCTCTGTGGATGGTTAGTGAGTTACGTTTTTTTTGTACATTTCAATTATTTTTACTATTACTGTATACATAAAAACATATTTATTTCTAATGTGTCAATTTAAGAAGAATATCATTTATTATTTCAAGTGGTGAATATACATTTTTTTTAAATTATAAAACACATGTAAATAAAATAGTTCATTAGTACTTTAAATAATTATCCGTTAGCTTTCACTTGAATTTGGCTCTATATCTTTATTGCACACGTCTGCTAACATGTTGTTCTCTATTGACGTTGGTTCTGTGTAGAGTCGAACCGAAATGAATTTTTATCCTCAATATTACTGATTTATTTCTTCTTATAACCCTTTTCCATTTTTTTTTATTGATTTGAAACAAAATATTAAAATAAGGTGACTGCCTCAATTTAACGGATAAATTTGTTTAAATAAATAATAATATTTCATACAGAATATGTGAATGGTTATGCATAATTGATGACACAATCCTTGTGTGTTCATGTAAGCCTATTCTACATAAAGGGTTAAGAAGTTTGAAACGAGTAGATATCGTATTAATCAGTGCTTTCCAAACCGGAGCCGTAATTCTTTCATTTTCAACATGTTTTTTGTTCAAGTGGGCGTTGATTATTTTTTAGATTTAGACGGCCTTGGTTTCAAAGAGTTTGCGAAGAACTGGTCTAAATGAGTAAATATTTGCAATAGTTTAAGTTTATTATTTATCGGAACTTTACTATGTTATTAGTATTATAATATCCTTCGCCGTTAATCATATTACGTCCATATTTACACATCTCTTACGGTCGTTTTATTTATCGCTGAAAATTAGTTTATATCTATTATTTATTTTATGGCGCTCTTTACCGCTATTTTTACTACACTAATCTAAGTATTATTTCGATGCATTAAAAATTGCGTATGAATGAACTTTCAATATCGGTTACAAAACTATTTTCAATAGTGAAAATATATGCAGCGAGAATTAAGATTCATTGAATGCCATTTTATTGAAATGCGCATTACTATAAAATGGCGACGGTGTTACCAGGTTTTTAAATTTTATTTAAACTATCAACACATTTTATTTCAACATAATAAATATGTTCCTTATTTAAAATAGGGTAAATATTGTCTTTTATAACGAGAGTCGAGTTTAATCAACTCATGTATCACAGCTAGACACAATTGAATGAAATGAATATGTCTTATTAAAACAAAGCAATGCATAGATAAAAAAAATAGTTCTGAATTACAAGGCATATATGTTATATCTTTAAATATGACTTTAGTGGTTACATTAATTATTTGTAATATAATACGGCAACTTTATCGAGTTTCTTATTTGAACCCCCAAAACAATGACCGCAAGTAGGTCGACCACAAAATCGTTGCTTATATTTGTTTAGGAACATTGCACGTTTGATTTAATCATAAACTGAAATTGATTTTGTTTAAGAAAGTTGTAGGTAAACCCGAATTTAAAGGTTCAGGCAACGCAGAGAATTTTTTAATAAATTTAATAATCTACTTTATTTTTACTGGCCTGCTTTTGCACTCGGAACAATCTTTTGACTGTGAAAAACAAGTGACTCGCGAAGAATCATTTCGAATTGGACCGCGAGTCATCTTTTTCTTCACTGATAGTACTGGAATAAACTAAGCAGCAAAGCCGAAATCGAGCAGCGATCGGTTGTATCGAAGTCAAAATCAAGTGATTGATATCTTAAATATTGTGCCGTTGCTTGGTGCTCTTCTAACGGTTCTAAAAAAAATATCGTCTTTTTGTGCTCGTTTTCAGAGCCTTTTTTTATTCAAAGATATTCTAATATTTATTTAACTACCACCTTGCAAAGAGTTTATACTTTGTATGAAAAATGTAAAATTTCAGAGTAGAATAATTGATTTTTGTAATCAACAACTTTAATACATCGATAATTTAAAAAAACAAAAACAGAAAGAAACACGGCTTAAACCTTTTACATTGTTAATCGTATATTTCTTTGATCAAGTCTTTTGAGGAACACGTAATCCAAAGTACGTCGCCATACTGTACATTTGATGGGTCGCTATTATGAACACGCAAGAAAGGTATAAAAATAACCCCTATTTGGAATTTTTGTACTCGCTTCGCATACGTTTAGGGGTATTTTGTGACCTTTGAATTCATTTCCGTCTTTTTATTGGTCACTAACTTACGGATATCAACATATTTATTTTAATATGACAACATGGCCCGCCCTGACTTGTGAGACGTCCCAGATATAGGCAATTTGATGCTTGACCATTGAAGATATTTTTATGAAGAATTACGTTCAATTATTATCGTTACGAAGGTATTTTCTAACGATACTGCCGTATATGAGAAGATTTGTTATGCCAGCTTTATAATTTACTTAAATAATTAAAAGATTAACATTTTCTTCTTGATTTTATTTGTTATTAAATGAATATTATTCACAGTCAAATCGCCCGAAGTGTGGAGTCGATCGCATTTTAGTGAGTGTATTTGTAAACTGGGGCCTGTCTATCGCCGTGTTCAGGCAAAACACGGAAGCGTACAAAAATCCTAATATGCCCACATTTCTTAACAATAACATAAAGTGTTTTTCAGATGATGAAAAAATAGCAATTTATTTTAGTCCTACGACATTTATATCAGGTATAAAATTGATAGAACTAGTCCTGAAGAAGGTGACGCCGAAATAGATATCAACATATAGCTTATAAAATTTTGTAGAACTAAAACACATTGCTATTTTTCACTGTGTTATAATAGAGTTCTATCAAGTAAATGCCAACTCAATCAATTAAATGTTTTTTGATTGTCGAATAATACTGCGCGAAAGAGTCTTGGAGAAAATAATCGAGGCACATGCCCCATATCCTATTTGTTATGTTAATTGAACGATTACTTTACAGTTGATCCTACCGTGATTTAAAATACTACTCTAACGCTGAAGTGATATATATCATATTCTCAATGAAAAGATATAGCGATTATTGTTTTTTTGTCATTTATGACAGTATAACTTTACAAAAGTAACCTCGCTTCCCGGAATACGACGAGTGCCATCTTCTTTATATATTCTTTTCTTTTTGTTTCTCATCGCTCCACTTGTCTTTTTGACTGTTCGTTTTCAAGTTTCATTCATTCGTTTCACTACACGTCCAACTCGAAAATTGTCTCATCAAGATTTTTTTTGCTTTCAACTCGCAGACTTTTTTTTTAACACGGTGAAAAAATAGCAATGTATTTTAGTTCTACAAAATTATTTTTAATAATTATAGTTGATAGCTATTACGGCTCACGCCATCGTCAGAACTTTTTTTAAATATCATAAAGCACATCGCTAACCGTCGTCTCACACTCAATACCAACAACAGTCAGTCATTCATGTCGTAGGGATCCCACATGTGCGATGAAAAGGTAGACAGAATCTGCCGTCACCAACCGACGCGAATTCTAGTCAGTTTTAATGTCGATGTACATTTTTGCATAACGGAGAGTTTATGTCAATGAAGTTGTCTATTAAATTTCAATGTTCTAATTGTCTTTTATAATACAGACTGACTCATCTTGGACGATGTTTGGTTTTCGCTGTGCAATGCCGTCCGTCGTTTGCATTTGTCTTTAATCTGTCGCCACGTTAAAAAGCCGTCGCCATACCGATGTATTGCACCGGCACTACTCACTTTTCGTCACAGGAGGAACAGTGATAACTTGAGCGTAACGTCGTTTGGCACCGGGCCAGCGATTCAGCGTTCCTCGCTCGGCCGGCGACTCGCGCCTTGTCGTTGGGTAAGCTTTGAATATTGAATAAATAGTAGTAAAAAATAATACGTATATACACCTCGTGACTGGTCAAGTGATTTGTTTCGTAAAATCAAAATAACTCACGCCGCCGGTCGCACTCGGATTCGGTAATATATTGTTATGTGACCGCGTGGTGCGAAAAATATTGCTGGATTACGCCGTCCGATTTCTTTTTGCGCGAATCGCGAAAACACATGAAGCATCCCGCTTAGCCTAGGTCGCGGAATTTTCAGCGCCGGGTCAATTTTGTTCACATTAATCGGAATATTTTCTCAGAAACAAATATGATATTGCTTCCAATACATAAATAGCAGGTACACCATATCATTAACTAAGCGTGCATGTATGTCTTCAGTATAACTGCATTTGAGTAGGAATTGTCTAGGGTGAATTTTTCTTACTTCATTTTTTGAAAATGAAACGCTGTATCCGTGTCCAGCATTTCGGGACCTTATGACGACATTTATATATTAATTTAAGAAGATCTATGTTACTAAATAATTTTATCACGTACCGTGTGTTTCAAAGCACCATATTTTGTCATTTTTGTAGGATTTATTGCCGTACTAAGTATGTAGCTGGATCGTCGGATTCGGATGCAATTAAAGTCGTCAATAGACCGTATGTCTCTACATCTTAAAGTATTTTTCAAGAATCTTTTCGTCCCCATATAGCCTGACTTATTTTGATAAACATCTCAGATATCTAGAAACCTTCGAGATACACGTTGCCAACCCTCATTTCCATTACTAGACAGAATAACCGTCAATACTAGAGATGGAGAAGATACGAGGCCTCGTGACCTCTGCTCCTCAATTGTTGTCTATAAAAATGACATGACTTATTTATGAGATATATATGAACATGTTTCACTGTAAAAAAAAATTGTGCCTTATTTCTTTATTGCACTAGGTACATGCTTAGTTTATTTATTGAATTGGCATTCACTCGGTAGAACTCCATTATAACACGGTGAAAAAAATAGCAATGTATTTTAGTTCTACAGTTTTTTAAAGATATAGTTGATAGCTATTTCGGCTCACGCCATCGTCAGAATTATGCTTAAAGAATATTTGCTAATCTATATATATTTGTGCAGAAAAGGTACACAAATACATATTCTCTCTTGTTTTACGACCTAGCTTGTTTCTTGATCGCAATAAAACTAAAATTTGTAAATGAAACTAAAAAAGCGGCTATATCAATAGGGTTACATATGACACGGAAATAGTCTATTACGAAAACAAAACTGACTCCTGCAGAGGGTTTAACAATGGTGATCAACATATATTAGTTTGTTCGTTAAGAATCCTTTCTGTTAGTTGATATCTATTGATTTCCAGCTGTTCTAAAGCCACCATCTTGCAACCTTTATTACAAAGATGCAAACACTTAGGCGCTGAGTTTGAATTTATATTATGCGATTCCTTTATAACGTGATAAGCGAATTGTGAATATTTTTTTTTTATTATTATCATTCAATAGTAAGTATTCCAGTCCTGAATATATTTGGAATATTCTCACGGTTTTATAAAATAATTATAATACATCGTTAACACTTGAACCATTGGTAAATATTTCATCGCTGGTTTTTTCGATGAATTTTCTATCACTGTTTGTAAACATATCAACTTCAATAGACGGATCGATATGTACAAACGCTGTAATAAATTCTTATGCCCAGCCCTTTATTCCTTATAGCTGCCCTTACATTTTCAAGTTTCATTCAATTTCACAAACTTACAAGTATGTACCCTATTATTTTCACCCTTCCATTGAATTTCATAACACACACATATAAACGTACATATTTTTGTTTTATTTTTTATTTTACAGGTGTAATTAATAATCGACGTTGGAGGGATAAAGGAACAAAATTTAAATCCCCGGGATAGAAACACGCTGGCGGATCGCTTGCCGCAAAAATAATAGTAATTTTTTCAATGCTCAAATGTCACTTTTGGTGGGTTAATATCGAATAGAGTTATCTACTCTACTGTGCTATCTGACACATTTTATTTGATTACATTACATGACACATTATTACACATTTTGCAATACGTTCTTTCTTATAACTAATGTATTCTCAGGCACTTTGATTGCGCGTTAAAACTGGTTGTTTATCCTTAAATGTAAAATTTCAGATAAAGTGGTTTTGTGCATGTCATGTTTTCGCATTCGAATACCTATGACACCATTTTTTGTTTTCATGCCGTAATTATTTGATCATTTGTACATTAGATTTCTAACTGCATTTAAACATGATCTTGAAATGTCATTGACACTATTTTGCAACTACCACTCAACACGTCCATTGATGTGTAACTATGGTGCGATTTAAATCGATCGATATTCTTGTTTTATTAAAAAAACAATCGAATTTTATGCATTTATGTTAAACTCTAATAGAAAGCACCGTTTTTCGGGAGCAAGAGAATGTCTTTTTAAGAGAATAATTATCTTTAAATATAATAAAAAAAACTCTGTTGATCACTATTTTCACAATTTTGTATTTTATACGATACAACTAATGAAATTATGTACAGGTAATCATACGACATATATATCTAACTGAAGTAAAATAGTTTGAATTCCTCTTCGTACTAATATGTAATGGTGTTGATGATGCTCGCAATGAGTGAAATCGGTCCTTATCCTATATATGTTAAGTACTGTCATAATATATCATGACTTTTCTATTTGGTTCGTAAATTTAATTAATTATTAAAATAGAATTATATCAATAACTAACGTATTTGGAGGAAGAAATTGTCGATCTCTCACGGCGCTTTTATGAATGAACAATGTTTCTTTTTATTTTAATAGTGTGTGGATTTCGTCATGGTATGGTACACATGTATAAAAATCTATATTTAATCACTAATGCGCATTTTAACAGTTTTCAGTGGTTACCAAAACAAAACAATACATTAGTGTATGAGAGGAAAAACTCACCACAATTTGCACATAAATGATTGTAATGTTGTTTTTTTTATCAAGTGATTTGACATTTTTTTTAGTTATAAAAGGTGAACGTACGTTTAACAATTTGTCGGATTTCTATAAGTAGCAAGTAATAAGTATAATTTTCGATTATGTTTTTTCGACTCAATATGTTTGATATTTTTCGATTAAATTTATACCATCCATATTTCCCTCGCGAGGAAATGAAGTCGCACGCACCCTCTTTTTATGACGCAAATGTCGCGTCTATACACATGATATTCTCAACCGTAGCTCATACCATTTATTTTTTTTTGTTTGTAAAAAATATTGTGCGCGATTTTTAAACCTGCCCGTATATAATGTCATTTGCTACCGCATCTACCCCCATTACCCCTCTTCTATGCACAATGTCGAAGCGAGGTTTTCCATTCAAAAGAAGAAAAATATGTTAAAAGCTTTTATAGGTCGGCGCGGGATACTTCGTCGCTCGGGACATTACGCGTTTACAGTGCTTACACATTCTCACGATAGCCTTTTCGCGTCTTGGAATTGTTTATATTGTAGACTTAAGTACGAAATCTATTGAAAGCTTTTCTCTTAAAGAAAATGTTTCATAATCAATTCAATTCGCGCGGTCTTTATCGGAATTTGGTTTTTGATACATAAATTATTTTGAAGTAACTCGGCCGAAGGTTTCGAAATCGATTCAATAAAAGCGTTTTGATGAGACGAAATATAGTGAAATGTGGTTGGTCCCTTTGGCGAGTGGTAATCGTAGCAGCTCCCTCCGCCCACGAGCTATTTTTAAAAGCTTAGAATCGGTGCACATGCTTTTCTTGAGGCGAGTAGGGTCTACGATATCGTTAAGTTAAATTTATACGAGTTTCGTTTGAATGGTAGATTCGTTACGTGGTCTGTTTTATCGGCATGTTTGTAGGTGGCGCAATTCAAATTGTCGATAAATTATTTTATTTTTTATTCGTATAAAGATCTTAAACAAAATATTATTGACGATTATATTATTATGACATCTTGTATTGCGCCATCTGTAAAACAATCTTATTTGTGAAACATATATAATACAAAAGGCTCTGCAATTATTATCCTGCTGATGGTAGTATTGGATGAATAATAGGTATACTTGATCCATATGTATGTCGCTTCAGTAGTAAAACATAAATAGTCTGTCAAATATCGAATCGAATACAATAAAATCAATATGTGCACGATTATTATTTCAAGATGCATGCAAGTCGTCAATAATAGGTGAGTTTCGAGCGATAGTATGTAATGGCGGGAAGGGGTCGATGCGCCGAGCAGAGACACGCATCCGACTCATCTTATTTTTTGGTCTAAATTTACCCGCCGCACAGTCGCCACGGCCAAAGAGAGAACTTGCATTCGCGGCCACAAGCGCCTCGGTACCTCTGAAATTTTCACTTACAAAATCCCTACGCGTACTATAATGCAAATGGGAAGCCGTGTTAACCTTTTGAACTCGAGCACTTTTTCATATGTGCCTACCAGCAACTCGATGCGTTTTTTTGCGAAAATCGTATTCGCTACATGAATCAAAGTAATAAAAAAATATGTATATAAAATTTAAAAAAAATATTTTTTTCTGTAAAATAGATATATAATGAATCTATGTACATATTTTTATTTTATTTGTAATTCTTTATTTATGGTATTTCACAAAGCAATCGCCGACATGTAATCCTGGCTTATTTACGCGCAGGTCTCGCAAAACAGCCGTGTTTCCGATCACCCGCCAGAAATTTTTCTATTTGAACATACTGCCTTGTCCTTCTTAGTCCCTGAACGTAATATATGTAATTTATCTGCAAGACGGTCTTCTGTAGGAACAGTTGAAGTACGCACTCGAGATCCGCCATGCATTTCGATGACGACACTTATTGATATTACGCAAGCCGACTATCTTTGGCTATGTTTTTTTTTATCAGAAAATGACTCCCTAATGATCTGTTATTGTGATCTAGTTGAAATCGACTTATAAAAAATTCTAAAAGTGTACTAAAAATGACTTTATAAACATACCGCCACTGCGGCGGCATTCGAGTGCAAAGTGTTAATAAGCAATTATGCTATTTAAATGTAAAGAAAAACCGATTAAAATGCAGAAACATTTTGGTTGTGGGATACAACCCCTTGATTTTTTTTAATGGATGAGTTTAATCGTTGTTTTCAATTCACAATACAGATAAAAAGCGCTGGAGTTCTTTTCAAGTATTAATTGTTCTTTTAAAATGAGAAATAAAATTTGATTTTAAATTTATTATCAAGTTTTTAATTGTAAAATGAAGATCATAGCTGTGCATAGAATTGCATTGTAAGTATAGTACCTACAGAAGTACACTGTTGTAAGTCTGCAATCACTTGTTTTTTTCTTTTTCTATCTTACGAAAGCACCACTACAGTATTTACAGATATTTTATATACCAAGCTTCGGTATTCTAATGGGTGGATTGGGTATAATACAGTGAAATACTCATCAGTTTTTTTAGTCATCTTTTCGTCTATTACACTTTAAATATTATATTTGACTATGCAATAGCAAAATATATACTGTGTAAAATCATATTACATTTTTAAATAGGTTTTTCAATCCTAAAAAAATACTATTCGACTTACTGTCGTATGCTTTTGGGCTTGCGATATAATAAATATATTTTTACATGTGATTGTTATGGATATAATTATGCAAAGAATGCAATTTAATGATGATCGTAATGACCAAGTTGTAATCGTCTAATTCTTATTTAAAAGTATGAAAATAAAAATGGATTCCATATATAATGGAATAAAAACAACGGCACAAATTTTCAATCAGATTGTTTATGTATCTTTGTTTGACTAGTCGTTCATTTTCTCGGGAATCATTTTCAGCCTACATCTATCGAATTTGTGTCGTATATACACATACTTGCCACATGCATAATTTATTAATTTTGATATGAATGACAACTCCGGGAGAATCTAACTTGTATGACATGATTATTCTGAAGTTGTTATCATCGAAAATCTTTGGTTAATATTAAAAAAACATGGGTATTGTATGTTGCCAACGGATTGTTTGATTAACTAGTTGATTGTGTTCTTGTGTCTATGAATTGACATAACGTATTGGTTTTTATTCATTTTATTCCACTGTTCTATCTAGTGGAAGATCAGTGAGTAGTAAATGTATAGCTGGCCTCGCTTTATTGTCGTGGGGGTGAATTTTTATGAGCCCTTTATGGAACGAGTCCCTATCGACGTGGTCTTTGCAATGTTGCGTGTGATATTATATGGACGAAACCACGGCAAGAGGGAGGCGGTTCCAGGTGAGTTTCTTCACTATAACCAGGAGAAACCGAGTCTCTGTGGCGTCGATCGATAGCTGTCTTGCCTACGTACCGCAGGAGTCGGCCTCTTAAACTGCGGTAGGGTTTCCAGTTTATGATTGTTACGAAGGAAAACTTGAAAATGCAAAGGGGTATTCCGTGATTGGTGGCAGTTGGTGGCTATGAATTATTCCGAGCATAAATTCACTAAATACTGAATCTACGATTGTAAATAGCAACTTAAATTTATCAGATTCTGTAGGTGAAAGGTCAACACGTTTTGCCGCTTGTTCTATTCTTCTCAGTTGTTTTTACCTATCTTTATAATATATTTCAAACTAATGAAAATCTGTATACGTATGATGATAATGTGCTGGGATGTGATTAAACCTAAAATTTAGTAATAAAAAATATACGTATATATATACTTTGAATTGTTGAAAATGTGTACATTTCATTCCCACATATTTTTTCAATCACGACCCGGGTTTCGCCTTTGGACATCTTCGGGCATTCTGTCGAAATTTTCTTCAAATATATTAAAATTTGGTATTAAAATTCCATCAAGCAAACTCAGTTGGTAACGTAAAATAAATACATATTTAATTGGAATGCAGTATCGCTGTGCCATACAATATATGTTATATGCGGATATTTTATACAATAAAAAAACATTTGTATAATAAATAATTAAGTTTGTAAATGGTCAGTTACTCTTTTAATAGATATCAAAGACCATCGTTAGTGGGGACTAAATAAATGTTTTTGGCCCTTTTAGGTTAAGACGTTCCTTGTAATATTAACATTTAAATTAACCAAATGGTGTCACGTCTTATTTATGATTTAAAATAATACAGACATCCTTTGTCGAGAAACAAATTCAGACCGTTACGAAGTATGTAATCTAATTCTAAGCATTATTTCATAATTCTTAAGTTTCATTTGAATCGATTTTAAATTCTTTTATTTTTTTTTACAATTTGATAACTACAAAATACAACGTCATGACAAAATGCTTTAGTAATTATTTGTAGAGTTAGTAAATTATTCTTTTTTTTTAAATTACCACCTTTGTTTAAAACTTTTTTTTCTTTTCCTTTCAGGTAAGTGGATCACGTTTTTATGCTAACGACGCGTCGACGCACGACGGATGGGTAAGAAGAATAAATATTAATTGGTAAAATCGACGAGGAGAAAGACTAGTTCATGAATATATTTATTTATATAGAATATCAATTATAATTTTTCTCCCGTCTTAGTCGTTGATATGATTTTATGTTACACTATAAACTTTCGTGTACATTGAAGAGCTCCTCCTTCGCAGCCGTTGTTTTAATACGATAATAAAGTAATATAATATCTTTAATAGTCAGAAATACTAATTTTACATTAACTGATGTTCATCTGTCATGCCACTTACAACGGCGTTAAACAATCGAGCGATTTAATCAAGAACGTTTTTTACGATTCAAATTCATGCAAAAATTAGTAGGGATTATTTGAAAAAAAAAATTCCATATCGCCAGGCGTTGAATAAGTATATGACGGAATTATGCTGAATTGTATTTATGCAATACGGTGACTACTAAATTAACGATTCGATTCCTTGATATAATCGTTGAATGTTGCAAATCGTATTTAATTATGAATATTTTTTTTCCTTAACAATTTGAATAATGTTACAGTTAAATTGGTAAACCGGCCACTTAAAAATGCTTCATTATCTAGTTTTTTTTTTTCTTTCTAAAATTATGAACTTTTTACAATAAAAAATATATCAATCATGCCGTTTGCTACATCTGTGACAGCACGTCGTAAACTGAGTAAGGACAAGTTTGTGTCTATTGTGGGAACCTCCGTTACAAAGCAATCTCGAGGTCTTAAAATCAAACAACGTTATCTACATTTTTTTCTTTTTGATACGTTTTTTTAAATTCTCGTCAACATGGTGTATGTTCAATCAAATAAAATAACGTAATATTTCAATCTTTCCTAGTTGATTCTTACATCGTCAAGTTTAACGTTAATTGCATTCGTAAAGTTGTTCTTATTCCACATCAAAAGAGCGTATGAGCATTTGCGGTCAAAGTATAGGAAGATTATAAAATATTAACATTTGTTTTCAATAAACATGTCCATTGTTGAGTTGCAAGAAAATATAAACGTTTATACGTTCTCCTGTAATGTATACTTTTGTATATAGTATTGTTTGACATTGAGCCTTTGATGTTATATTTTATATATTTACACTACAGCTTTACAAAATGTTGGTATATTATAAATAATATTATTCCTTGATTTAGTATTTAATTTATGATATCGACTAAAGGTGCTTTAAGGGATTTCAATATAAAATTTTAATTATTGAAATTTTGTATGATTCCATATGTTTTGTCACTAACGATCCGGGTTTCGCCTTCTATCATACGATATAGTGATATTGTGACAGAATGCCTGAAAATGTCGATAGGAGAAACCTGGGTTGTTAGTGACGAAACATGTAGAATCGTATAAAATTTCAACAATTCAAATTTGATTTGATATTTATTTGGTAGAATTTAATGAACGTTATATGTTACGTTATTCGTTTCACAGATCTCAATATATTTCCATCATTTTTTCATCCTAATTAAAATTCATTTTAGCACTGTTGCACACTGTCATGTTTTATTAAATAATATATTATTATTTTTTTCTTGATATTTGTAATCGATGATTTTCAAAAGATGTATTTTATGGGAAGTATATTGCAATGTATAATCGCGCCATTGTTTGAAGAAACCGTTTGACAATATATTTATAATTTGTGGATACACTGTTGTTTGTACTCATCCAAGGAAACTTGCAAAGCCGAATTACATACACATACACACAGGGTCGGTTTCCATACATCTTTGTATTCATTTTTTTTACTTAAGTTTCTTCCAAGACTTCCCTAGAATTTTACGATTTTTCCTTCTTTCAGTTGGCATGGAACATCGTGGTCGTAAAAGCGCTGTGAATAATTGTGATTTATCGCTCGCTGTCCATACACGCGCGCTATTTGACTCTTCACTAAGCATTTATAACACGTGATCACAAATGTTCGAATTTTGTATGCGAAGAAATTTTAATCGCCCTTAAATGATGAAGCAAAGAATTTCTATAGTTCATACTTTATTTAACAAGAGCAGTGGAACATTTTTTATTGTCTTCTGCACAATCCGATGAAGCGTTCGAAAATATTGAAATAAAGGAAAAAGTTATCCGGGCGTTGAAAGTTTAACTCAAGAAAGCGCAAACCATTTCTTAAGAATCCATCGTTGCGAATATTTTATTGACTTCAAGCGTCAAGGTTTGATTTTTTTTATCCATTATTTTCATTGTTTGCGAATTCGTTTGAAAACAATAAGGAAAAGTAATGTGCATGATTCTAAGAAATCGACAAACTTTGAATAGACTATCTATTGTTTGAAGGAAATTGAGATTAACCAAAGTCACGTTTATGAGTTTATAAATTTATTGTTTGCGCTTTATTTCCTTAATATTGAATTAATTCCATATTTCGTAATCTTTATCTAAAACACGGTAAAAATAGCTATAAAGGCGGCTATATCAATAAGTTTACATATGGTACGGAAATGGTCTATTACAGAAACAAAGAAACACCCCGCAGAGGGACCAGTAATGGTGACCGACATATATTAGTTTTTCCGTTAAGAATCCTTTGTGATAGTTGATATCTATTGATTTCCATCTATTCCAAAGCCGTCATCTGCGACCCTTACTACACAGATGCAAACACTCAGGCGCTTAGTTTGAATTTATATTATGTGATTCCTTTTTAACGTGATTTGTTTAAACTTCTTTCTTTATCTAGATTCTTTATCTAAACATGAGGCGATTGTCAAAAAATATTTTCGGAGCTATATTTTAGAATTCATAGTTATTAAAACTTCTATCAATGTGTGTTAAGCTCTGGTGGATATACTGAAGGCTTATTAAAGAAAATATTAAATGGATTAAAATATTTTGTAAAGAACGTATCGTAGGATACGCAACTTAGGTGAAAAAGTTATCGGATAATACGCGTTAAAACTGTTGCAAACATTTTTTCGATGAATTTTTTATCCTTAAAATCCGAAGTCGTTTGTATGATTGATTCTATTAAATAGGTTTTGCTGTTATTTTATTTTAGAAAATGTATTCTATTGTTATAGTGTCATAACTGAAAATATAATATAATAGAACAAACTGTGGTCGTTTTTCTTGGTACAACTTAAAAATAAAAAATAAACTTGTTTAATTTAAATAGTTACGTACTTATTTCGCTCAAGGCAATGTTATTTGTGTTCAATCATTGTTTCATTAGATATGCCTGTATTGAATACAAGCAGGCGTAGTGGACCCTATTTTTTCATGTTGGTAAGAACTCAGTTTATCAATAAGCAATCAGCAAAATAAAATACTAGACATTGATATGAATAGATTATTAGCCGGGGTAAATGAACCTTATTTTCATTTGCATCAATATGTATGTATATAATTTTACATGTGGACGATACAAACCATTTGTAAATTGTATCATCGAGACATGTGATAAAAAAATGTCACCACGATTAATATGAAATCTCGAACGAGGGGAAGAAATCTAATAGTATGTTAAAATTGATTTTCTTTTTTATATGCCAATTTTAAATCCAATTTTCTTTTTCCTGTTGTTTGAATACAGTTTTAAATCTTCGGCGAAGCGCAAGTATTTCATAACATTTGTAACTTTGACAGTATCAATTATAAAAATAAGAAATAAAATTCGACCAAGGTTTGGTACCCCAGAATATGCTGTATAATGTTTGACACATATTGCTGTCGTTTCAAAAAAATAAGAAACAAAACTTATAAGTAGTTTGTTTGAACTTTTAGCGACACTTTAGTGCTTATGGCGTTGGAGAACAGATACTGCCAATCTGGTGAACTAAAAGATTTACTTATTTTTAACGTAGATATTATTCCAACGAATAAATAGTTATTTCTACTTTTAAGCGATTGTGCCTTCATAAAATGTTTTATATTGTAGACGAACTATTTGAATTATTTTCTTCTGTTAGAAAAATGCGTTGCCACACGCCTAGCACAGTCTCGCCGGTTGCGAAGCACTGATCTACAGCACTGCTTCCTAAACTTTTTCTTACCAAACCCCCATAAATCTTAAAGAAATAATCCATATCTCCCCTGAACAAAAAATATGTTCTGAATGAAAATTTTTGCAGCAGTTTGAGAATCACGGATCTATAGTATAGATGATTTACGTTACAGTATACAATAACCATTGTTATAGTAATGAACTATACAATCTCACTCGCGATTCCCATTTTATACAGACCATAGTATAAGTAACATTTAAGGTGTTAACTGTCACTTCTTGATGGAAAGGTATGATATTTTAAATAATAAAAACACATTTATAGTACTTATTTCCACAATATATGATCATTATCAACTGATCAGTTGATAATGCTCGCGATGAGCGAAACCGGTCCTGATCAAAAAATATATTGTGGAAATAAGCACTAAAAAAAAGTGTTTTTATTATTTAAAATAAGTAACATTGATTCGTATTCACAATGTATGTTTCAAGCTATATTCCACTATCTCCACAGGTAAGGCGTTGTTCTCAAGCGTTTATCTTTTGATAAAATCAGGAAGCTTGTTGATTTCGTAGCATTGATTTTAAGCGTATTACTGTTCTGCAAGTCAACAACACGTAATTTATTGTTAGGTATGTAAACAA
This sequence comes from Himalopsyche japonica, assembly GCA_028555115.1. Taxonomy (NCBI): domain Eukaryota; kingdom Metazoa; phylum Arthropoda; class Insecta; order Trichoptera; family Rhyacophilidae; genus Himalopsyche; species Himalopsyche japonica. The sequence goes on along the minus strand of JAHFWJ010000535.1, from coordinate 289,908 downwards.
ATTTCGAGTGATGCAAATACACAATAACATGAACCCTGATTTATTTTTTGACTATCGCGTGTTATCAAAGTTGTACGCTCTACGTTTGTACGTGGGACAATTTAGCCATAGTGCTATCCGTTTTTTGAAGAAATTATGCTGCGGTCGTCATGCGATATTATTACCACTATTGCGTTTTACATTCACTCCCCATTAAGAAATTTTGTTAGAAATGTAAATATTATTTTCCACTATAATTTTGAGAATATTTTTAAAGCAAGCGAAGGCTTATGTTGTTCTTTAATTTATGCATATTTATAAATTATTTTTTTACAATTATGAATGCTATTGTAAAACGATTGAACAAAATCCATATCTTCTTTTGATATCTACTCTTAGCCGGTTTTAAAGTTTATGTATACTTACTTTGAAACGATAACGTCAGGCCTTTCTCGTTATAAAGCACAAACGTCACGATCGCGCGTAGAAATTCGGCTATTGAAATATTTTTTTTTGTCTCAAACGAACTCAAAATAATATTTTCTAGCACAGTATAAATAAACCGTATGCATAATTGCAAATTATTTATTATTATGCTAGAAATCTGTGCAATGAAAATTGCCGGCTGCTATCAAATCGATTTTTTTCAATGTAAGTTTTTCTATAAGATTCCAAAAGTCACTTAAAGCGTCTATAATTTAATATCTACAGAATGCAGTCGATATTTAACGAAATGTTACCTTTCTTATCTGTCTTATCGCCGTCATCAGTATGTGATTTATTTTCATATGAGCAGGTTTTAAACATACCATCCTTTCATTCGGCATTCTAATATTTGAAAAATATTTTGTAAATATTTTAAACGGGATTTCCTAAGAAACATAAGCATACGATTTAAACTATGATGAAAGACTGCATTTTGATGGCTAAATCTAACTTGATTTCTAGATTCCTCCAGTACAGTATTGAAATTGTGTTTTCGCAAAAGAAACATATTAAAAATTTGTGACTTGATTAATAACATTGCACAGTGAAGTTTGATGATTTTGATTTCCTTAATGACATCGAATTGGAATACCAAACACTGTTCGGGGACGCCAAAATGTATCGTGTTCATAAAATGATTAACTCACGCTAAAAGTTGAAATAATGTTTTTTTTTTAAATAATAATAAGAACGTGTTTTGAGAAATATTTATATATTTATTTTACACTCAGTGTATTTATTTTTTTATTAAAAAAACATAAGAAATTTAATAAAAACTACGAATAAAATATGCCATAGTTCTGACGATAGCGTGAGCCGAAATAGCTATCAACTATATTTGTTAAAAATAATTTTGTAGAACTAAAATACATTGCTATTTTTTTCACCGTGTAATAAAATATGCATTTTGTTTCATACATAAATACTATTGAACACAATTAAATTGCATTAAGTAAATTTTTATATTGTACATACATAGGGTGTCACAGATTTTAAATCCTCGGTGTATAGAAGTGAAACTTCGGGATATTTAGCAATATGTTGTACATATTCAAGTAACTGGTATCATGTTACTGAGTTTGATGTTTTCGTAGGCTTGTAATACACCTTTTCTGAGGGTATACTGCTACTCGCGTTGCATTTTTAACAGTGCCTGAGATGCTATAATATATTTAAAGCCGAACCGTAGGAAGAAAGCAACGTATTAAATCACACTGTTATTTTGTAGTGTTGTGTTACGATAGCCATGTTTATTTCTGGATATTTACTAGTTGGGCTGATCATTGTATAGGCCATTTGGCAATGCTATGGTCTGGCACAGAAGACATTTTGCGAGAGGTAACCGCCCTGTCTATTCGAATCAATATTAAATTTATTGCAGTTATTTATCGCTTTTGGCATCTTAGTATTGTAATATCGTACGGTCTATCTATTTATTGACTACAATATTTCATGTTAGTTTATTAAATTATGTCATAGGAGCATCGTACATTTTCCTAAATGGTAATTATACGTTCTTTTTATTGTTGCCCATTTCCATCAAATACTGCAGTATTGTATCACGTATATCACCGAAATTTAGTTTGTTATTAGAGTTCGCTAAGCCAAGATAATCTCGTTCAACGTACGCCGCTACTGACATTATCTTTCGTTACACTACGTGCGATTTTGCGTTTAATCGCTCTTCGGCTAGTTTTAAAACACCTGTGCTAATATATGCATTAGATATTCTCGAAGAAAGCCTGAATATCTAAGTATTAGTATGCCTAAAAAAGGGTCCACAAATTTTAATTTATTATTCTTTCCCCTTTTTCATTATGTCTTCTGACCAATTTAAAACCGGAAATTAAATTTACATGCATATCCAATAGTGCGCTTTGAATCAAGATCAATATTACCTGTAAGCTTTTAAATGTTAAATAAAAGTATACCTATACTACGGCTTTGAACATATATTCGGGAAATTAAAATTTTTGATCTAATTTTTTTATCCATCACACCTTGTATATAAATTTTTTTAAATATGATTAACTAAATTTGGGTGGGTTCCAGTTTTAAAGCAAATCAACAAATACTTCCATATTAAGGAATAGTAAATTTATATTGCTAGATTCTCACGTCAAATTAAAATATCGAACACATTTGATTGACGTTTTTAATTTTTCTTCTTTTCTTCTCTATTCTCTACTGAGTATTTACGAAGAGTCGGCTATTTTTTTATTTCCAAAATTATATTTTACGTAAAAAGATAAATATTATCAACTTTGGGAAACTAAAACAAACAAAAAAATCTATCCCTGTTAGCCAGGCACAATATAAGTGAAACTTATAATTGTTTTATTAGAAGTTAAATGCTATTATGATTACGATGAAAAGTAACTGACAACAATAATAATAATCAGGGAAGTTGTGGACCTTCGGTTTACCCCCATCACCACCAAATCTCGATTTCACATCATTTTCAACCGATATATATTATCATATCGTAAATCGTATAAATTGCCACTAAAAAAAATGAATAACAGATCGCGCTCATCTCTCACGAGTATCCCGCGATTAAAATTTTATTTTGTGTAGTAAATACGCACTGCCACCTGTCTCTCGTTCATTGAATTGACTTCGAATCACAATTGATTGCCTCAATTATCAACTTTCATTCATATGAAATGCGGCGCCATTCATTCAAACGACGACCTTTCATTCGCGCCCGTCATCGTGCAGCAATTTTCTTCCATACGCAACATCAAGCGGAAGCTCGAGTATATAATATGAATTGCGTTACCAAGTCGATTGTTAATATTTTTGCAGTCAACCCTCTTTTATTTTATGTGTTTAGTAATAAAATTTTCTTTGTTTGAATAGTGTTCGCTTCCAATGTGGACCACATATGATCTGTTCATGGATATATATCTAACAGAAGTTTGTCAACGAGTACCGCTTATTAAGCAGGCGTTAATTATTTCCTGTTGACGCTTATAAATGAAATTTGAACACCGAATACTTCAAAAAATAATTCAATAGTTTTGGTGTAGTTTAGTGAGTTAAACATCTTCTCTTCGAAGAGAGTGTGGATATAAGAATGATACTAAGGCAGGACTAGTGATGAGATACTTTCTCTGTTACACTCCGTTTGTAAGATTGGCTGGGTGGTAACAAATTTAAGACTTCACAAAAATCCCCATGCATTCGAACAAAAATTTATCAATCCATTGAAAAATGAATTTAAGCAACTATCAAGATTTGACACCGTGAACAGACTGCAATCGGATCGATTACATTTGACAAATAGGGATTTCACGTTATACGCTTGGCCGGTGTTACTTTTTTGCTGCACTTACGATGTACAGTAAAACCTCTCATAACGAGCATCTCTAGTAAAGAGTAATTCGCATAACGAGCAAAACAGATTGTGAAAAAGTGATCCCTTAACAAGCGACATTTCGCACAACGAGTGATGCAGAAAGAGCAAGTTCCATCTTCTCTTCACTCACTCGTGAGCCAGGAAATCTGTGTCAGTGCGTCAGTTTCTAGTTGGCACTCGTTCTACTAAACCGTTAGTGTCGTATGTGGTCGCACATTGTCCCAAACTTGTGGCTAGACACTATTTGTATTTTTTTTTGTACAATGTCCCTGAGGAATAAGCCATACGAGAATAAAAGTAGATGTAAAATGAAACGTAAAATCACCAAAAGCATGGAACACATTTTTTTTATTTTACACTGCTTTATATGCGGAAAAATTGTTTCGCTTAACGAGAATTTCAAACAATGAGTAGAATTCTGGAACGAATTAGTCTCGCTATGAAATTTTCCACTGTATTATCAAGGTATCTGCTAGTAAAATTTATGGAAACTGACAGATGTTTTAAATAACTTTTATGTTTCAGAGAAAGCGTGCTTACATACGTATTACAAATACGTGAAAAATTGTTTCTTTACCTACGATAAGTCAAGCCCAGTTGAACTAAACAATTACTACACAATGACAATTTCAACTAAGATTTTAACAATTGTATGTGTAATGTTTTACGCAATTCAAGTTAGCCATTTCGTCTCTTTATTTAATTCTCTTGCGATACTGCTACATTTGTCATTCTTATCACCCTGTCACTTCATTAAATGTTTTTATCGTTGGTTCATTGCTCAATTCATATATACCGTCGTCTAACGGTAAACAACATGTCGCATTGGGCAGAGATTTTATCTAATGCATGCGAAATTGATCGAAAGTTAAACTGCGGGTCGCAATGACATGCAAGAACTCCACGTCACACATAGATTCATTCATAGTTTTACGAGCGCTATGCATTTTTATCACCTAGCGACTAAATATTTTGTATATATATTTTTTTTTGCAAAAGTAATAAATAATAACCTTTGTTTCTCATTTTTTGCGTAAAAAACAAAATCCCTAATTTTTTATGGGATTCACTCCCCCAATTACACGGACTGACTAGTGTAAATGGGGGTTTTACTCTCTCTCTCTGAGTACTCTGGTACTACTCCCTCTGACTGCTTACGTCTCAACCGTTGAGACGGCTGATTTTACTGTGTTGATAGTTAATACCCGAAAATATATGAATCAACAGTAGTTAAAACCTTCATGTACTCGTTAATTTTTGTGTTAATGAATTGCTTGATTTGACCTGACAAACCCAGTAAGATTGTTTCAAACCAATATTATTCAATAAATTTTTGAAGTGTAGGTGTTGGAATATCTTTTAAACGGCTCAGCAGAGAACGAGATAAGCAAACTTCTCGGTGGCCAATATTAATGATTCCTTTGATATTATATTTCATTTTGGGCCGTGTACATGTCGCGAAACGCGTATTGTAAATTGCTGGTGTATCTCTTCACTGTGCAACATCCTCAGCCGCCGGTGATGCGCTTGTGTTTGTATCTAATCATAGCGTGTAGTAACTCAAAGGAAGATTGCGCGTGGATTTTTTCGTTTACACCACTTACTCTAGGCAATTTACTTGCCTCCAGTATTCAGTATTGTTTTGCATGGAATTGTGCCTTATTGCCGATTGGGATTTAATCACATCATTGGCATAGCTTGTAATTGACGATATTCTCACCATTACATCAATTGATTTAACAATATATGTAGTATGTTCTACTATGTAACCGGTTTCAGATTATTTGTAAATAATAACACTTCGCAAATGTAATTTTGCTGTAAATATGCACTATTACATGTCGCGCACAATTTTAAAATGTCACGCATATCTTATTCAAATTCCAGCGGTTGTAAACCGCTCCAAACTGTCACGCGAATAAATTTCCTTGCTTATTAAAAATAAGTAATAATTTGCGAATGCGACGATTAATTATGAATTAGAATTTACGATTTGACCTGAAAGTATACAAGTCCGTTACTCGGCGATAATATGTCAATTCATTTAAATTTATATATTTTGTTGCAATTTTTGAAATTCAGTTATTGATATAGAAGAAAGGGATTCGCAAGTGAAATATTGTGAAGTGGTAAGAAGCTTTTTATGCTATAGAGAATATTGATTTTCAATGGAGTAACCTAATGTAAATGGTTAAATAATAAAAACACATTTTTAGTACGCATTTCCACAATATATTTTTTTGATTAGGACCAGTTTCGCTCATCGCGAGCATTATCAATTGATTTAAAATATCATGTCTCTCCATCAAGAAGTGACGGTTAACACATTAAAAGTAAGTGGTTAACTAGCAAACGTTGTTTGTGGGTCGCTCTATCAGTTTGCCGAAATATAATGGAACACGAAAATATCAGCTCATTACTAGCAATCATTCCATGAATCATCACCAAATCTGACAAGATATGCTCCACTAGAATTCAACATTGGAAGCGATTTAAAAAAAAGAATTCATTTAATAAAATTACATTGATTTATCCTTTATATGCCCCATTTTTTTTTGTTGTGTTTGTGTGTTATTACTAATTAATTATTGGATAATTTATAAACACAAAAACATGTCATTATTAAATTTGAATTTGAATATAGAATTGCGTAGGTAATTTTCCGTGACGAATATTGTCTGTATTTGGAACCACTATGTTTCAATTGATACGCTCGGGCGAGCGGCACGCGACTTTCATAATATGTACATCCTAACTAACGTAATATATTTATTATGCAAGCATTAATAGGTTTGTCAATTATTTGATTTGATGTATATTATTGACCTACAAACTTTTGTGTCTTGTAAAAAACTTGATATATGGGGTACCACTATACGGGAGACTGCCGCACACGCTATAGGAACCATCTCAATAGGGGGAAAGCTATAGGAGGTTACTGTATTAAATTTCATTAAGATGTATTTTGTATGATTACCTGTAAATCCTTATCTTAGTTTTTGAACCGTTTATTTTGTATATCGAGTGATTAACTTAATTAACTCGCAATTTATATGAACAACGTTCTTATCTTTTCATTGTATCGATTGATAACACTCGCGATAAGCTATATCGGTCCTGATCGTTATATTTTTGTGTAAATAAGACTAAATTGTGTATTTTTTATTTAAGTATAATGCGTTCCTGGTGACAGTTAACACCAAAAGTGATTTTGTATGTGTTTTATTTTACCTATTCGAGTTGTGTGGCGGAAGGTTTATTTAATGTCGGTCGCTCCAGAAAATTTCAATATTTACATAATCGGTCTTTCTTTCAATATTCCGTTTTCACTTCAGGACGAGTGAGTTGTTTTAACTGAATGAATTTTAAGTCATCCTTTCAAATTGACCGTGATAATTATATATCCACTTTGCAACCAGGAGTTCAAACCTGCGTATATTCATTTATTAATCTTTTACGCGGAGCTAGGAACATATTTACATTTGTCGGAAGGGCATGGGGTTTTTTTTTAGACCGAATGTAAACACGTCGGCCGAAGGTTGACAAGCAATGGACGTGGCCTTGTGTCGCATTAGAGAAAATATAGAATCTAATGTACTCAAGCTTTTATATATACATATATATATGAATTGTGCTGGTGTTTTTTTTTCAATAGCAAGTGCTTACAAACCCTTAGTTCGAAAATGTCGATAATTCGAATTATTCATTATGCAATGTTATATTCATGTTGTTGTGACTTTGTTTTTTTTTTACAGTATCTTGAAATGATTTTTTAAGAGCTAATAATTTATATAACGTTAACTGTCACTTCTTTTGCAAAGGCAATATATTTAAAAAACAAAACACTAGGCTCACCACCATTATCACAATTTTAGTGTATTGACTTATACTGGTTTCGCTCGTCGCGAGAATTATCTATCGAGTCCTTGTGGACTAAAATTATAAATAATGAAATATTATGTTTTATTATTTAAATGAAATTCTATTAGTTCTTTAATTTTATATTTTACGATCAGCACCGGTTTTCGCTCTTCGTGAGCATCGTCAACTGATAAAAAATTATGTGATCGATATTTCATAGCCATCGTTGAACAGGTCCTTAACATTTTATTTGTAAACTATCTTACTTCATTTAGACAAATATTGCATGACTGTCTGTAAATTATTTTCTCAGATCTTAAACTTTTGGTTTTGTGTTGTATTTTTTAACTCAAATTTTTGTTCAGCTCTGTTGAACGCCTGAAGATGCCGAAAGGCGAAACCGGGTCGTTAGTGACAAAACATGTGGAATCGTTCAATACAAAGTTGTAACAATTCAAATTTGATATTGAAATTCCATCAAGCACCTTTAGTCGATATCATAAATTAAATCAAATTTTTGTATAAATAGTCTTGTTTGCATATTGTATTCTAACAATTGATAATGCTCGTGATGAAAGAAACTGGTCCTGATCATATAATATTACATTGTAAAAATATAATGTTCTGAACATTGTGCTTTTATTATTACGTATCAATCAATTCTATCGATAAATGCTCAAAGTTAACCCCGTAGGGATGTATTTTTATAAAAAGCATTGAGTTCACATCACACACAGATAATTAAGTGCTCTGTTTACTGTATTAAATTTGTTATTGCTGTAGTATGCTGTATTTGATGTTTTTTAGTATATTGTTTTAATATTGCTTATTGGTTTAATTATATTATATGTAAGTTCAATTCAACCTTGAGTTCATTTAATGTTTATATTTTATCTAGTTATATATAATATGGGTTGTTATTCAATAAATTAATAATAATAGAGCATTATATAATTTAATTATACATACGTTTACAATAATTATATCATTATAAAAGTTAATTTTCATTCAACACAAGAATATAAAATTTCAGCTTAGACTCTAAGCCTTAGAGCATAGGCTCCCAACCTGGGGGTCGCGAAGGGTTTTTTGGGGGGGGTCGCCAACTTAAATGGTCAACTAAAAAAATATTTACAAAAATGCCATTTTTAACGGTCTCTTGAAATTTTGTATGTGGGGGTCGCGGGCCTCATAGATTTTATGAAAAGGTGTCGCCACCCGAAAAAGGTATGGAATCTATGCACTAGAGCATAGGCTCCCAACCTTTTTCGAGTGGCGACCCTTTTTCATAAAATCCATGTGACCCGCGACCCCCCCATACAATCCAAAAGGATACAATTTTTTTTAAGTTGACCTTAAAGGTTGGCGACCTCCCGAAAAAACCCTTCACGACCCCTAGGTTGGGAACCTAGGCCTTAGAGGAATAAAACTGGTTTTTTTAAGTCAGGTTTTTGTTAAGTTGGATTTCTTTATCCGTCGTTCGAAAAAATGGTTAGTATCTTGTTGTTTGCACACGATCCTGTGCAAATGCGCCTGTCACGTTTTCCACTGTGCAAGTATCCATAACAAGCCCGGTCGACTTTCCTAATGGAAATTCTTGTGTGTTCAACACATTAACACTTACAACCCGTTGCCTGTGTCAATGGCCGACACATTTTTACTGCGCCCGGGACACCTGCGACGTAAAAAATAGTCTCGACACTGTGTATTTAACGCAACGTCTGCTTCCGTTATATTCACTTTATTTTAATAACACAGCAATAATATCATAATTTAAGTTACGTAAACAACATTTAGCATTACAGATAATGTTGGCCAAGCCTCCAATTTTGAAATATGTGTCTATGATATCAAATATTAGACAGAAAAAATCCAGTCCCAAATAATCGCTAGGGTACAGCTTTCAACACTAGACCACAGATGTTGACGTTTCATTTTATTATAATGTCATTAAATATTTCTTAATAGTTTATTTCAATTTTGACAGGTTTGATCGCGATGATTGATGACCGGCTTTATGTTACGACCTACCTTAATCGTAAAGGTGTTAAATAGTGTAGTACTATTTATTTTGTATATTATACGCGGCGGTTCGACCTCACACAAAATGGACTAGTTACGCCGATTAAATGTATACTAAGCCGAAATGTTTTTTTTTTTTTTAAATTAATATGTATGGCAGCACAGGATTTTATAATATATGCGCATTATTTAATGATTATAATATTTTAAATAATAAAAACACATTTTTTTTAGTACTTATTTCCACAATATATTTTTGATCAGGACCGGTTTTGCTCATCGCGAGCATTATCAACTGATAATGCTCGCGATGAGCGAAACCGGTCCTGATCAAAAAATATTGTGGAAATAAGTACTAAAAAAAATGTGTTTTTATTATTTAATATATAATGCCTTTCCATCAAGAAGTGACAGTTAACACCTTAAAAGTGATTATAATATTATTATTTAAATTTTCATCAGTTTCGGGTTATCCAATTTAATAATATTTAGATCATAAATATCTTATCAATTGAAATGGCGTTCCAGTGAAAAAGCATTAATTCTATCAAACTTTATATAAAACAGAAATAAAAATGTAAAATATTTACACTCTTCATATTGTGTAAGTTATTTTTGAATTCCTTAACCTTTTTAGGAGTAAATAATTAAATTATAACCGTACTGTGAGGAGTGAGTTTTTTTACATAATTTTTTTAATAAAATCTAAGTTGCATAATCAAGGGATCACAAACCATCAACGCATAGTACCTGAATATATTATCATAATAATTGTTGACATATACGAAGTACGTCCATACTCCTGGAATGGTTAAAATTGATAGTCCTCAAGCGCTTATGGGGTACTGCCACTGGTAGTAAATAATACGCATGGCGGTTAGAAGATAAAAATAAAACTGTCCGCGTGGTGATATAATTATTTCCGTTACCTTGACTTGCAGTGGCTCCTTTGCTTTTGACAAACTTGTGACGACACCTTGTTTGCTTTGTGTTTGTGCTACCATCACTAATGTTGAACTTTATACCCTTTTCACTGTTGTCAGTTTCGTATCAAGTTTTACATGATTATTATATTTTACATTTTTTTGTTGTTGTTATCTAATCGCCCATCATAAATAATCCGTTATCTCTAGATGTTTGGAAGTTACATTTATTTTCTTACAGTTTATACAGTATAATGAAACTTAATATACATAACTTAGAGGTTAGAGGTATTTTTAATGTTATCTCGCAAGGGGATCGAATGTGAAAATTCATATCAATTGAAAATCTGAGTAAATATTTAAATCACGACAAATAATGAGAAATGTCAAAATTATGATATTTATAAAAGAAATATTTGGGTTGTTAGTTATTAGCACCTTACCCTGTAATTATAGAAATGAAATTATTTTATTTATTTTTTGATGGAATGTTATTTACAGTTTCTAGAAATCATACAATATTGCACATTTTCAATGGGAATTTTTTTTTTTGAATATAAGTGGATTATCTTTATTCAACACGTAAACGAGTTTTAAAAATGTAGGTTTAAAGGATAAGATTTTGTGAAAATATGTGGGAAAACAGCTGAGGAATATGATATTTGGTTTCCTCCACGATACTTTTCTCGTCAGTTCTATTGCACTCATAATCTCTTTATATTTATTTTGGTATTAAAAATATTTGATAGATTATTTTACAGAAATGTTTTGATTTAATTTTCAGTGAGCTAATTTGTTTGTTATGTTTGTTTCAGCAAAAAAACCACAAAAATCACAGAATGCTACAAAGGCAGCATCAACAGGCGCTACCGGAGGCGCCAGCTCTACCAAACAGAATAACAAGATGAAAGTGGAAGCGTCGCCAGCTCCCGCTGAGGCTGTCGCAACCCTCACCAACGGACATCCGACTGTTGCCAAAGGAGACGCTCACAAAAATGGAGACGTCCCCAAACAAAACGGGCACCACCCCCAGGACAACATAGCCCCCGAGAAGACCAACGGACACAACGTGTGCAATAATGGTGGTAAGCAGAAAAGTAACGCAACCCCCTCGTATGCGGCGGCAGCGGCTAAATCGACGCCCAACCTTAACCAATCGCCCGCCGCCACAAAAGCAATCGTTAACCAATCAAATCAGAAACAGTCGACAGATGTTCCGCCGGCGTCCAAATTGAGTGCGACTGTTGCCAAGCCGATGGCGAATGCTGTCCCTAACCCTTCAGCCGCCGCCAATTCATTGCCAAACGTTAACCCTTTGACCACCACCAAATCACCGTCCAATGTAAATACTTCAACCGCTGTAAAATCATCGCCACCAAATGTTAAAACAATACCTAAAGGTATAACAATATAACTTACTTGAATAATTATACTTATTTAGATAAGAATAGTGAATAATTGTGCGTGTGCTTGCTTGATATATACCTGCACTCCTCTACTTGCAGATAGGTTAAGCTGGAAATACGAAAAAGAAAAGTGTTATTTATCTTATTGTATTCCAAACAAATCTTTGATAGTGTTCAGAATAGCACTGACAACAATTGCATGTTCATATCTATTTTACTTACTGGTAATAATTAGATAAGATGAGGAATATATTCTGTATGATATTATTCTCTCAGTATTCAGTTAATATTATGCTTATATTTATGCAAATTATTGTTGATAGAAATCTGCACTTTTTTATCAAATTTATTTTGGTTTTGATTTCCTAAAAAGAAAAAACATATTTACAAATGTTTGAAAGTAGAGGAGTGTCTGTTTTAATGTTAGTACTTCTTCTCTAACCTGTTTTCTTTAACGACTCTGAAAATATAATATCAATCGGCTTGTTTAGTCTCATACACCTAGTTTGCTTATTAGTTTTTATTATAATTTTTTTCTTGTCGTTATGTGGTATGTAACAACTAAGAGCCCGTGCTTGAAATAATTAATGATAAAGGAGATTCAATTCTTTCGATTGGATTAATTTTGATCGTGAAACCTTTTTGATAGTACATAGCAACAATATTGTTGCAAAAAACGTGGAAGTAAAAATAGTTTTTGAAGATTTTGCTTGTGGGCAAGATATTTTGAGTTTTAAATCAGTCGAAAAAAAATCTATCCATCACAAACACCCTGTTCTAGATCTCTAGTGCAGATTGGGAATAAATCTTATCGCAACTTAAATCAGAAACCTTCTGATTACTTGTGACAACTATTACATTGTCACATTGCTGGACAGTTTTAAAAGTAAATTTAATTTTGAAATATTTGTCATTATATTTCGGTAAAAACATCCTTTTTCTTTGATAAACAATCCAAAAAGAGTAAGCAGCAATGCTAATTGCTAGCAACATGGTTGGAATAAACTTCCGATCACAATAGAATAGGCACACACATATACAAAATAGTTGGCTAAGCTAATTTTTGTTTCTGTGTACCTATTCTATACAAATAAAAAAATAATGTATTATTTTTATTTGGTTTTCTTTCATGAATGTGGTATGCCAAACATATTGCATAGATGTAAGCTGGCTTTAAATAACATTCTGCTTAATAATGAGGCTTTCACTGAAGGAGTTATCTATGTCAAAATACTGTGCATCTACTACATAACCCATTGCAATCTTTATGAATAATTAATACAGGAAACTCTCAGATTATTCCGAAGTATTCATTTTTATTTAGTTTTAAAATATTACTATACATTTCTAAAGCAATATTATTGAAAACTAACAGATTGTGATTTTGGTCAGTTTACGGCAATTTGTCAGTTGGTATTTTTTGTAAAGCTTTTATTCTTATATTTGAATCACTCAAACTCTGTATGCTTCAACATGTTTTTGTACATACAATCTGGGTTTTGCCTTTTGGGGTCGTCAGGTATTTTAGTACACAAATGCATTTGAACAGGTTGAAAGATGAAATTCGACTTATGAGTGACAGAACATGCGGGAGTGTGCAGAGTTTTAACAATTCAAAATTGATATTGTTTCTATTAAGCATCCTCGGTCAATATCGTCAATTGTATTATTGTTGTATTCAATTTTATATCGGTCGATATATTGCAATAAAGTGTCTAAAGAAGTTGGTGCCGTATAGATAATGCAATCGATAATTTAGTATTCTTGATTTGATTTTCTCTTTTAGTTGATTTATTATCAGCATTGCTTTGGACGTTGAAACCTAGGTCATATAAATCAATGTTTTTCCTAACATCAACAATATTACATAAACTATTTAATTCATGCATAGATAATCTGCAAACCAAATAACCCACCCGCTCAAGGATAATTCGGAGTTTACTGTATATATTTTTCACCTTACCTAAATCCTTAAATTATTTATGTTAATGAAATTTTGTTTTCGAGTGTCACAATTCATTTTGGCGGTATCCAAAAAGAAAAAAGATGAAATAATTTCAAATTATTTTAATACTAAGTTGTGTAATGACCAAATTCAGAATACATTTATTTAAAATCACTCATTTTACTAGTGAAATTACATTTAGAAGGAAATAAATCTTATTATTCAACCGAAAACATATATTTAGTTATAAATGCCATTAAAAATTAAAAAAAAAAATGATGTATTCAATCCAACAATGGGATGATCTATCAATTCAAAGTTTAACCTTACAGTGACACTTAAAAAATTCTAATATTCAGACAAAACACTTTTACTATAGTATTTTCAAATAAATATTAAGGTTACTTAAACCAGTAATTTTCTTAAAACTAACATTTTTAGATTGTCTTATTCTTTGATGTAGTGATATCATAGAACATTATGTATATTGTGCTTTCTTATTGCTTATTTTAACTAACAAGATATATAGGTTCTCAATTAAAAATTACTTTTATGTATTGATTCATATTTCATAATTTTGATGATATTGTCATTCTGATGATTGCAGTAGATGCCACTAGTTCAAGCTCCACAGAATCTTCAGTCACATGTAGCACAGAAAGCACTCCAGATGCCTCCCCCAAAAGCAGCACCATCGACGTCTGCCAGAAGTCAGATGTGTCCGATACAGATAGCGGTGTCGCTACATCAACTTCGACAGATATCGCTGTCAACGGTTTAGATACATCGACTACAAATGATGAGGCGACGGGAGACGAAGAAGGTGATGAAAAAAAAGGGGACCAGGAAGTGCTCTTCATTCAAGATATTGGATTTACTGTCAAGATTGTCAGTCCAGGAGCACAACCTTTCGATATTCAGGTTTGTATACTCTTCTCTTTTATTTACTAAAAACTAAGCTTATAGACTTTAATGGGTTTATAACGAAGCGGTCAACTGTTTAGCTGTTTGTTGCTTTTGGTAATGACTTAATCCTTTACCCTCTCACTGCTAATGTCTCAACTGTTGATACGGCTGATTTTACTGTGTTGATAGTTGATACCTGAAAATATATGAATTAACCGTGGTTAAAACCTTCTTTTACTCTAATTTTTGAGTTAATGCATTGCTTGATGTGTCCTGACAAACTTAATAAGATTGTTTCAAACCAATATTATTCAATAAATTTTCGAAGTCTAGATGTTGGAATATCCTTTAAAATGCTCAGCAGGGAATGAGTTGCATGGATTTTTTTTGTACATTAATTTATCAATTGATTTATGTATTTATGTTCAAAGGCAATGCTATCTTTGATGCCTACTCTGCATGCCTTTCCAGTCATCCCAGACTGAAAACAAGGCTGTAACAGGACCGATTGGCAAATTACCTTACCTTGCTTAGGCACATCTTTCTAGTACCCACTGAAAATTAAGACGTTGCAAGACTGACAACCAACCACAACAACTCCTGCTTCTCTTGGAAGTTCCTATGCTAAAGAATAAGTATTGTTTTCTGTATTTTAGGTTTCAAGCATGGAATTAGTCCAGGAAATTCATCAATTGCTCATGGACAGAGAAGACACTTGTCACCGCACCTGTTTCTCTCTTCAGCTGGACGGCGCAACACTCGATAACTTCGCAGAGCTTAAAAATATCGAGGGACTCAAAGAAGGATCAATTATTAAAGTGAGTCAAAAAAGTAATTGATGGTACTCAAAAATGTTATCAGTTTTACAAGGATTGATCTGATGTGATAACAAGTTGAGTAACTGCTAATCTACTGATAATATTTTTCAGTATTCGATGACCCCTTTTGATAACGGAATTTCTCAAGTAATGTTAGGTGGTAATATAAACTTTAAACATTATTTCGTTCATGGCATCGTTACCCTTCAGTTAAAGATTAGCAATTTATTTTATATCCCTAGTACTATTTAATGTGTTAAATACGGTATAGCTGTATATATATAGTCATTCCACTGTAAAGTCACAATTATGGACAAATGAATACAGGCGGATAAAATAATATTTTGCCACTCGGAAATATATTTCTGTCACCATGATTTTAAAACAACCCTTGGCTTATCAAAAATAAATTAAATTATCAAAACAAAGCCCATCAATTTGAAAGAACTGCAAACACTGCAAAGAGGCATGTAAATTTCATTTTTTGTTTAAAAAAGAGTAGGAAAACTAAAGAATTTTTTCATCATGTTTAAATATTAACCTCGGTTAAATGAACCTCGAAAAATTCCAGGTTTATTATTGGCTATACATTAAATGATTTCACACTCGAACATTTCTAACAATCAAAGCAGTAATTTGGTTGTTTTGTAAGAGAAGAGAAAAATAAATGATATTTAATTTTTTTATATAATTTAAATGGAGATAGTTATTTTGAATTAATGATTATTAAATCTTGTAGTTCACTTGTCTACTAATGTTGTTATCTTCTTAACTAGGGGATGTCAACTTGTTCTAAGTAAATAGAGCAATATGAAATGAAAATTATTACTAAAGATCAATATATTGAAATTGTATAACAACTTGAAAGTTAAACAGATGACGATATTACAGTCTCTCAATTGAAAGAAAGTGGGGACATCATTGTAATTTAATAATTCAATAACTTTTATTGTGTTTAAAATGGAAATCAATATATTTTACTTTCAGTCTTTCTTTAAAGATAAAGAATTGTTTTTAAAATTGAATCGGGCACTTGTATATAAAATGCTTTGTTGTGAGAAATGTAGAAAGCATTAATATTTATATTTTCACAGGTAGTAGAAGAGCCTTACACCGTCCGTGAGGCAAGAATTCATGTGAGGCATGTACGAGATCTGCTCAAGTCTCTGGATTCTTCTGATGCTTACACAGGAACCGAATGCAATTCACTTGCATTCCTTAATGTTGTCACACAGGGTGATATTCTAGGTTTGTTGTAATATTATTTGCTATACACCATACATATAGACTTGTATAATAGTATTAAAAAGATTTTAATCAATCTTAGTTGAGGATGGATGATGTGCATAACTTTAGAAGAATGTGTCCCCGCTCACCTTTGATATCCAAAATTGTGGTAGAACCGGCCGAAGTGAATTGTTTATTTTAAGTTTATTTTCTAATATGTAGAACTATAGCTATATATTAAAAAATGTAGTTCTGATGAGGGCGTAAGCCGAAATAGCTATCAACTATATACTTTATAAATTTTGTAAAACTAAAGTATATTGCTATTTTTTCACCGTGTTATAATGGAGTTCTACCAAGTAAATGTCAATTCAATCAATGAATTGTTCAAGTTTACAGTAACATCATTGACAGTTTATGTTGATATTTGAACTGTTAATAGTGTCTGTCAGTGGTTATTAATTTTTACATGCTGAGTCTTGTGCTTTAAACGCAGGAAAGAGGTATCTTGCTTCTACCTTAAAATAATTGACAACGCTCTTTACAGGCTTCATAAAAAATAAAGTGATATATCCATGATCATTCAGATATTCTACAATTTTGTTTTTTATTCTCGCATTGATTGGAGTTGGGTGGAAATAGGTGTATTACAGTGAACATTCTGCACGATGGTTATATTAATTGAAAATAATTTTCTTTTAGAAAAAAAGAAAACTCGCCCAGAAAGTGTGGACTGCACACCTCCTGACTACATAATGCCCGGAAGTAAAGATAGACCCTTGCTGCCTCTTCATCCTATTACAAAAGAAAGTAAGGGGCCTCAATGTATAAAGGTACTACACAACACCTTATAATTATCACATAATTTTTGACAATGCATGCATATTTTATATCTTTATCATTATTTATTCACTTTTAACTGTTTGACACATTGCCTCAATTGTTCACGCCGGAATTGGAATGCAGTTTAGCATTCAATAATTATCACATGTCCACAAGCACAAAAACACTAATTGATTATCATTTTTGTTAAATAGTTAATATAAACTTCCATAAAATATTACTGACACAATGAAAACGAATGTCAGCCCAAATAACTTAGGAACAAAAATGCTGCTTTGTCTACATAAGGTCTTTTTTCCAGTAGGTAATCTTAGATGAGTGCTAATCCTGCGGGTGCATTGATAATTTTACTACACAAATTTTTAATTTACACATTCGAAATTTATTCTTTGCCCTAAAAAAATTCTAAGTAATTTATTAGTGTGTTGAAACTCAATTTGTGATTAACGATCTAATTGTTTTATTTTCAGGTATTAACCACTTCAGGTTGGAATCCACCACCAGGTCCGAGAAAAATGAACGGAGATCTTTTGTATTTACATGTTGTCACAATGGAAGACAGACACTTTCACATCACGGCGTGTGCCAGAGGATTCTATCTTAACCAGTAAGTAGTACTTCTTCCTTTTCCATCATTTCTGCGATACTGAACCGTTGCAATTTTTTTTTCATATCAATAGTGAAGAGTTTGCAACAATCTTGCTACTAATTTATATTTAACAAATTCAATGTTTAAGAACAAGTATACGAAACAATATTAATTTAAAATTGATAACCTTGCTATCCTATTTGGTGTGGTATTAAATGTTATAATTACATAGTTATCAATTTTAATTTATGATATCAATGTCCATAAAGTTGTCTCCAAATCTATAGAAATAATGTTAAGTGTTATACAGCTAATTGTCAGGCATCATTTAAATACACTTTCAACGGTAAACTCACACATAATTCTAAATTTTAAGCCGTGAAAATAAGCATACAAACTGAACTGTTGGAATAGACAATTATAGTGTTTCTCTTAATTTGTTTGTTCAGGTCTTCTGAGGAATCATTCAACCCTAGAGCGGCCACACCGTCTCACCTCAGTCATTCTCTAATTGATATATTGGGGAGCATATCTCCCGCTTTCAAACGCTCCTTTGGAACTGTTCAGAGGCGCAGGACGCAGAAACATCCCTTCGAAAGAGTTGCAACACCGTACCAAGTTTATTCGTGGGCTGCTCCCAATATTGAACACACCGTTGATGCTATTAGGGCGGAAGACAGTGAGTAAATTTATTCATTTTGTATTCATTCATATGAATTTGGTATATTTGCATATTGTTTGACAGTGAAATCTTATTACTTGCTCTTCAATGTTCCCAGTCGTAATTTATGGAAGTGATTCAACCTATTCCTCTACTTTAATTAATTAATATATTTTCTTGTTTTAGCATTTTCATCAAAGCTAGGATATGAAGAGCATATTCCTGGGCAGACGAGAGATTGGAATGAAGAGCTGCAAACAACTCGTGAACTTCCTCGAAAAAACCTTCCTGAAAGACTTTTAAGAGAGCGTGCCATATTCAAGGTGCTTCTAATATAATATTTTGTTTTTGCTAGCTGTGAAAGTGGAATGTCAGCTTTTGTTATCAGTATTTCAGATCAGCAATAGTACATATTTTGAGTATCAGTTGGAATACACTATAATTGTCAAATATATTATTTTGACTATTTGAAAACACAACATTGCAAACAAAAACAATACAATTGAAAAATTTTAATCAAAGTTTGCCATCATCATAAATGAAAACATCCTCGTCTATTTATTAATCAGAGCTATCTTGTTTCATTTGCAGGTTCACAGTGATTTTGTGGCAGCAGCTACCCGCGGAGCAATGGCTGTGGTGGATGGAAACGTGATGGCAATCAATCCCGGGGAAGAGGCCAAGATGCAAATGTTCATATGGAACAACATTTTCTTTTCGCTCGGCTTTGACGTTCGAGATCATTACAAAGAATTGGGAGGGGATGCGGCTGCTTTTGTTGCACCGGTAATAGTCAAATAATCTTATTTGTCTAGAAATTACTAATTGTATTTACGTTTAATGAAATAGGATTTTTTTCTCTCTGTTTTGGCAAAATTTTCTTGTCCTTTTACAATTAAACTTTAAATCAGATAATGTTTTAAATTCAAATCCACCTACTCTTACAAATAAAGTTTTGGATTCTTTGCGTTGCTATTTTTTTAAATATTCTCTTTCCACATAGAGCTATAAATACAGCAACAAAAAATAGTCGGGTTGGCTTTTATGGAAGCTAGATGCATTAGGAATGTTTCACAACATTAAAAAACACAGAGAAATGTCCTATATTGTCACAGTCACGTTAAAAAATATATCCCTAACAAATAACTCACTCATAAATCGCCATTACCGTCACTTAACAAAACCACCAATCAAACTCAAATGAACAAGCGCCATTACTGTCACGTGTCATGGAGTGTCACATTGCAATGCCGCGAGATTGGTGCAAAGTTCAGTGCGAAGTTAGACACGAGTTTAGCACGCAGTTTCAAACTGATTTGGCGGGATCGGAATAAATTTGAAGGGTTCGAAAAATTGATGTTTTAAGCATTTAAACCTAATACTTTTGACAATTTTATGAAGGTGATAGTATCAGGACGAATTGGGCGATATTTTAAAACCAAAATCAGTCCTATATGCAAAAGATTACCTGCATTACCAATGTTTGAATGTTCGCATCCCAACATTTGGGGCGCTTGCGTACAGGCCTTTCACATTGCCGTCCCATACGTTGGGGCGTTAGCGTGGAAGAGATTAATAAGGATTTTAGTAAACATGTCAAATGCCACATTTTTATGATCGGATAGAAGATTGATGAGGATGGGAGATATATATGAAAATATTACTTACATTTATACCTTTGAATATCAAATTCTAGCTTATCACCTCGAATAGCCATTCTTGATTTGCTCTGACTCATTAAATTTACTATCAGTCATTATATTATCCTAGTAAGATATCAGTAATTGAAGCATGAATACTTATCTGTTACAGAGGAACGATCTCCAAGGCGTCCGGGTGTACAGTGCAGTGGATCTGGAAGGTCTTTATACTCTTGGTACGGTGGTGATTGATTACAGAGGATATCGAGTGACTGCCCAGTCAATTATCCCTGGAATATTGGAGAAGGAACAGGAACAGAGTGTTATTTACGGAAGCATAGACTTCGGAAAGACTGTTCTTACGCATCCTAAGTACATGGAATTGGTGAGTGAAATAATAATTTATCTTCGCATTAATACTTAGGTGAGATAGGTTTATTGGTTGTATTTGTATTTACTTTGTTGAACCGCACTGTAAAAAGGTAGAAATAGCAAGTTCAAAAGTCTTGTAGAAAACAATTTCAAGTTTTTTTTACTTTTGTTCTACTACCAACAATTGTTAGTAGTTAACAATATTATTTTCAATCACAGCATTGAATTAATTTGGAAATATATCAGAATTAACTTGTAAATGACACCCATATGTTTTATTTTAAATTTTATTTTGAAAAATCACAATTATCAAGTTTTTATGACAGCGAAAAGTAAATGCATGAATGACAGCAGTTTCCTAAAAACATTGAAATGAAAATTTTGTCTATCAAAACATTTGCAGTGTTTTTTGAAATAATACTCATCTTTGAAGAAGACTAAACTTGTCATAAACCTTTATTTTGTTATGGTTAGGAAGCAATAGTTGTATAAATACTTTGTTTTACAGTTGAGCAAAGCTGGTCAGCAATTGAAAATTTTACCGCATTCGGTAGTAAGTGCCAAAGGAGAGTCGGTGGAACTTTGCTCCAGCGTAGAATGCAAAGGAATTGTCGGTAACGATGGAAGGCATTACATCCTCGATTTGCTTAGGACGTTTCCACCTGATGTGAACTTCTTGAAGTGTATGTTAAAATATTTACTGCAGACTGTCTTTTCATTATGTGATAGATTTTTTATACATTGAAATATAATTTACGGTTCTAATAAACAGTAGAAAAAAAAAATTGAAAAGGAAAGCTTAAAATATTCAATTTTAATTTCAAATAATTCATTTTTATTTCAGTATATTTGATTTTTACATATTTTTTTTCAGTGGACGGTGAAGATCTGAGAGAGGATGTCAAAGCACTCGGGTTTCCTATTGAGCATAAGCACAAGCTTTGCTGCCTTCGACAAGAATTAGTTGATAGTTTCGTTGAGTCAGTAAATTTTAAATTCTCTTTACTGCTGATATATTTTTGAAATGTGTCTATAATAACACATAATTATTCTTTTTCAGGGCCCGTTATTTAATGTTTATCCGCTACGCTGCCTTTCACTTCCAACAGCTAGGTATCAAAAAACAAAAAGATAAAGGTTCATCGACCACCCAAGCGAGTGCAGCCGACCCACCTCCAGCTGAGAAAACTAGTGATAAAGACCAAAGTGATAATGTTAAATTAGAAGAAATTAAACCGGAAATCAAAGAACCGCCAGTTGAAAAAGAAAAAGCAGAAGCTAAAGAAAAACCTACAAAGAATGATAAGAAAAACAAAAAGGAACAATCAAAGAAAGAAAATACCGACGCTCAAGAAAAGAAAAAAGTGGGCAAAGATTCAGCAGATAAAAAAGATGACAAAGATGCTGCTTCTAAAAAAGAAGTAAAGGAATCTAGTCCGACAGTTGTTGAGGAAGTGAAACCAGTCGAAGAAACGCCTGTTAAAGAGGACACTAAAACAGATGAATCGAGTGATTCTAAAGAAATTGATTTAGTTTTGCCAGTCAATGAACCAGAAGTTGATGCCGATGAAGGGAAGAAAATTGTTGAAAGTATTATTGATTCAATTTCAAATGGTGATAAACAAGAAAGTGAGTAATTTTATTTTGCTATCGTTAAATTGTTCCTGAATTAGCATAGTAATTACCTAAGTATTAATTTTGTTACCTTGGATAAAGATAAAAAAATATTTATTTCTTGTTGGTTTTAGTGGCTGAAAGTACCAGAGACATCATGAAAGCGGCGGCCCGATCGGTGGGTTCTCTCAAGGATGCCGAGTTTGATATTAGATTTAACCCAGATGTGTACTCTGACGGCATCAAACACGCCTGTAATGATGAAGAAATTACTAAACAGAGACATCTTGTCAAAGAAGCCGCTTCTTTCCTAGTCACAACGCAGATACCCACATTTGTAAGTTCAACTGTTAATTGGCTGGAAAACATAACATTTGGATTTCAGTATTTGTTCACATGGATCTTATATTAGGTAGTTCGGAAAGAAATGACCATTTTTTTTTGTGTCACTTTAACGTCAGTTTGTCAACGGTTGCCGTTAAGTTAGCACGTCGTGGTTGGTATCATTTTAAAGCTCTATTAATACTCTTTCTATTTTGACGTTTTATTTATTTATTTGCCGCTGTACAAAAATGCAGAAACCTGAAATCGAAGAAACTCATATGCGCCATATTATGCTGTTTTCGTTTGATAAGGGATTGAAATCCAAAGAAGCCACGCAGACCATTTGCGATGTTTATGGGGACATTGTGAAGCTTCGAAAGTGCTCTAGATGGCTTAAAAATTTAAAAGTGGTGATAGGAAGTTAATGAACAAACCAAAAAGTGAAGACCTCAAAAAATCGATGATGATACCCTGAATTCGTTGGTAGAATCCGATCCGCGCAAAACAATTGAGGAATTGTCACATGAACTTGGCTCCCCGAAGGCAACGGTATATCATCATTTGAAAAGAGGCTCGGAAAAAAAACAGGCAAGGAATTTGGGTGCAGCATCAACTTTCTCCAACGGCCTTGGATCAACGAGTAACCATTTGTGCTTTTTTATTGTCCAGACATGAAACGGATCCATTTCTCAGAAGAATTATTACAAGAGATGAGAAGTGGGTCCTGTACAGTAATTCGAGAAGAAAAAAACAATGGTTATCGGCAAAGCAGGTACCTTTACCTACTGCTTGACCAACATTGACTCTAAAAAAGGTTCTTCTTTGTGTTTGGTGGGATGTTATAGGAATAATTCACTATGAATTATTAAAACCTGGTGAAACCGTTACTGCAGAGGTTTATTGTGCTCAATTAAAACGTTTAAAAGAGCAGTTGCTTAAAAAACGATCGGTTTTGGTCAACAATCAGAGGCGAATTAAAAAATTCGTCATTTCTTTCCGAACTACCTAATATTAGTAATCTCCTAGTGCTAATATTGAACATAAATTTCATTCATCACTGAAAATATTTTTGACAATTTTTGTGCTCTGTTCAATATGTGGGATTTATTTCAGATAAGAGACTGCCTTGACCATTCTTCAGCACCGATGGACGGCAGTACCCTAGCTGATGCTTTACACACCCGAGGAATCAACATGAGATATCTCGGCCGAGTTTGCTCATTACTTTCACAAGTTAAATCGCTCTCCTATTTGCATACAATTGCCGTTTCGGAAATTATACTACGTGCCACCAAACATATATTCACCGCTTACGTACAAGTAAGTTATCTATTTCAAAATGTTCTATGTTTGATTTGAAGATTTCATATGTTTTGTCACAAACAATTGGGTTGCCGCCTTTTGATATTTTAGGCATTCTTTTACACAGATGTGGCAAAATTGACTTTTATTTTAGACTTATAAAAGTAAGATAAAGTCATATTATTGGAGCTCGATTTTCAATTTGCATTTTAATCAATACATGTTTTCTAATACTCCCCTTGATATAATTTCAGGGTTGCGAATTGATGTCGCTTTCTCAAGGAGTTTCACACTTCCTAAACTGCTTACTATGCTCTGCTCCCGTCCCGCCTCCGCCTCCTTCAGAAGAATTACAATCGCGATCCGCTCGTAGGAGAGGAAAGAAGCGAGGAAGACAAGTAGTCGGGGGAGGTCCTGAAGCCTCTGACTGGACGGCGCTTACAGCTAGAAGCCTGTGGCAGCAAATCAAACAAGAGCTTAAGGTAATCAGTTGTAGGCTCTTTGATAATAATTTATATTATCATTTGTCTTATTGAATTTAAGAAAAATTTTATTGAATTATATTACTGTATTTAAAATGAATAAATGGCTCATTGTGACAAATTTGTAGTGCCCCGTGGTATGTTCGCAATTTGCTGTTACATAGAGACTTGAAAATGCCTACAATTTGAGAGTTTGTTCTTGAAATTTCTCAAAAATTTCACAGCGATATAGGCAAACATTATAACCCTACAATTTCTTATCTACATAATTATGATGAGACAGTACCGAGTAATCGTTTAAGGCCGAGAGCGGTTCTGCTCGACGACCCGCCATAGGTTTGTTGTTACAGATCTTAATCTCAACATGGACAACCTTGGCATCTGAAAATGACTATCCTATTTTATTTCCTCTCTTATTGTATATGCATGCGTGTATCTGTGTGTGTGCCTGTATGCACCGTATGCGTGTGATGTCCACGTGAACCGGACTCACTGTGGATTCCTCAGCTCAGCAGAGACCTAAGTTTGTCAACAACGACATAACAATTATAGCAAAAAAAAATCTATATGTAAATAAGAGATGAAGGAGACTTGAAGGGCTTTGATGTTAATGCGTCATAGATCTCAACGCTCCATAAATTTGATATCCCAAGAGTATATTCTTTATCCACTACCAGCTGATTGCAGTGTTAATTAATTTTGAAGTATTCAGTTTTAGAATACCTTTTATGTGGTGCAGCAGGAATAGGTTTATAAAGAACGTTTGAAGGTTTGGAAAAAACTGTTTTTAGTATATAATTCACCTGATTTATTCCAATCTCTATTTCTTTCGCAGTCTTATTGGGGATGGATTTTACCGACAGATAATATTGAAACTACTATAGAAAAATATGGACTTCAAAAAATATCTTTGTTAAGGTATGTATATTTTTTGAGTGCTGAAATTATCAAGATAATGCTATTTTAGAGACATTTCACATGCAATCCACATATAACATTACTGTGTGCTTGCTTTCTGCCGATATGCATGCCTCGCTCATTCCAATGTGATTGTGAATGTTTTGAACATTTTATGAATGTAGATGAAAGCTTTTATTTTTTTTTTTATTACAGATCATTCTGCGTGAAAGTTGGTCTGCAAATACTTTTGAGAGAATACGACTTTGATAGCAAAAACAAAGTAACATTTAATTGTACGGATATTATGAATATCTTCCCAGTTGTCAAACACATCAATCCCAGAGTAAGTCTGTTTTCAATATCATGATTTTTTATTATTTCATCCTCATTTAAACATCAAAAAATCTCAAGTATTCTATGCATAACAGTTGATTGAGGATAATTTTCATTTCCAAGTTTTGCCGTGCACATAATAATATTTGAGTCGCAACTAATACCAGACTATCTCCAAAATTTATATAACTTTGGTGGCACAGTTTAAAATTTCAGCGACTACATAATTTTGAATTAAAATATAATTCAAAACATTATTTTTTACAACCGTATTTGATGATACTGTTTTTATAAATTAGATATATCTGCTTTTGTCAATTTGGCTGTGAATTGATTTTAATCAAATATTGTCTGGTTTTGTCGTAAAGAACAATAGTTTTCATTTGTTTTAAATTGTTATTGTGGAAGTTTGCAGTGTTAAAAATGGTTTCAGGCATCTGATGCATACAATTTTTACACAACGGGTCAAAGCAAAATCCAAGCTGGGCAGGTACGGGATGGCCATGAACTGATAACGGAAGCATTAAACCTCCTCAATAACGTGTACGGTGCAATGCATCCGGAAATAGCGCAGTGCTTGCGTATGGTAGCGCGCTTATGCTACGTAACCGGAGAGCACAGGGAAGCTATGGCGTATCAACAGAAAGCCGTGCTGATGTCTGAGAGGGTTAATGGAATCGATCATCCTTACACAATTACGGAATATGTATGTTCAATATGTTTTTTAAAAAATTATTAATAGCTGAAAAAACCTTACCAATAATAGTTTAAAATCAAATCATGACTCCCAAACTGTTTCAATTATATTATCGAAATTTGTTTTAGAAGATAGGTATGAAATTATTTACAATGCACTAAGCATTGCAATTAATTTTTATATATTTTATCAATGTTATTTAGTATATTTTTTCTTTGTGATGATCATTGGTAAAAGAAATCAATGTTAAATTATGAAAATTGAGTTTAGAAATTTGTTTAAGTTGAATACTTGTTAAAGATATCACTATTATTTATTAAAATTGAAAAATACTCTAATGACAATTGTATTTTCAAATATTTAAATCTGCAGTACTTCCATGAAATGCAGACAAGTGGTACATAAAAAGTGACTAATATATTTACACTACTAGACTAACAGTTTATACTAAAAAGTCTCAGAAAATATAACAATTTTTAAGTCACTGGCAGTTTTAAAATTTTTTTTTGTTTTTTTTTCAGACCCATTTGGCCCTTTACTGCTTCGCGAACGGTCAAGTGAGCAGTGCTCTCAAACTCCTCTACAGAGCGAGATATCTCGCCCTTATGGTGTGTGGAGAAAATCACCCGGAGATTGCCTTATTAGATGTATGTGTTTTTTTTTACTATTTTATATAACGATTACCACTGCCCAAATGTTACATTAAGATTTACCAATAGTTTATTTAAGTAAGTCATTGAAAGAAATTTAAATACTAAATGTGACAATAATACTCTTATTTGAAATACATGTAATCAAATTGAATAGAGCAACATCTCGCTGATCCTGCATGCGGTTGGAGAGTACGACTTGTCGCTTCGCTTCCTGGAGAGGGCAGCAGCCTTGACGGCGAGTTGTCATGGAGCGCGCTCTTTGAAAGCTGCCGCCGCTCGACATCTTCTCGCTCGCACTCTAAGCTGTCTCGGCGATTTCAGAGCTGCCCTACAGCACGAGAGAGAGACTTATTCTATCTACAAACAACAGGTAACAATCATTTTACTTACAATATCATATATGAATAAAATAATATCCATCCATAGAATTAAATAAAAATACTTAAACTAATGGGAATTTAATATTACTGATAAAGATATGATACTTCAAGTTGTACGATTATATTTTTCATCTACTAAGCCTCAGGTTCAAATTCCTGAAATGGAAGCAATCTTTCATTGATTAAAAGCATCGGGACCAAACCATATACAATCCTGAAACGGGTAGAGAAAGAGACTAACGACTATTTTTCTCATATTTATCCTTTTTACCTCACTCTCAAACAGTTAATGATCACAAATTTTATTGGGATGTTTGATTGTGGCTCTGCATGGACAGTGGGGATGGGTAAGGGTGCAAAACATACTGAAACAGCATGTTTACAATAGTTCTGTATTTGAGTTTTTATATTTTGTATTATAATATGATTGCCTTTGTCTAGTTGGGTGAAAATCATGAGAAAACTCGCGAGTCCTCCGACTGCCTCCGCCACCTGACGCACCAAGCCGTGGTACTTCAGAAGAAGATGAACGACTTCTACACGGGTCGTCCGCCTTGCCCCCCGCCCATTCACATTCAGCCTCCCTCTATGGGCTCCGTTCTTGATATGCTAAATGTCATCAATGGAATACTCTTTGTACAGATCAGGTGAGTTAATTAATAGCTTCAAATTTGAATTTTGGCACCATTGAATGCTTGATTTAAATTGTACTGTATAGTAATTACAGTGCACTATTGATTATCCGGGCTAATGCTGGGGAGGATGGTCACGGATAATTGAAAGACACGGATAATCCGAATCATAAATTTTTTATTTTATTTTCGAATATAATATCATATACACAATACAAATTTTTAACACATTATTTATCAAGAAAACACAAAAAAAAGTAAAAATATATTATTTTATCATAATAACAAAAGTAGTCCCGAGAGCTGACAAATATAGGCAATAAATATTGAAATTAACAAATTTACTGCGGGCACTCGTGCCGGTTTATGCACTTCACTGGAAATGTAAATAGAAATGCATGCGGAGTACAAAGGATTTCAATTCTTGACTCATCCTAGTCCCATAAATTGTGATGTTTATTGCGGTATATGCGAACATTTATACATTCAAAACACACAAGTGGTTAAAAAAATTCACCGATTAGTTAAGTAAACACAAACACATCGCTAAATTCATCCTTTTTTCAAACAAGGCCCATATTCAAGATCGTAATTCATTATTGCGTCTCATAATCATTATAGAAAAAAAATCAATCAGATTATATTTGAAATAAAAAATATTTATTTTCAGGCACGAATAACACGCAAACCAGATAATCCATACACGAATAATCGAGAGTACAATGTATTCTTAATTTAGTTGCTATGGGAAAGCATATTGATTCTGCTTTTTAAAGTCTTAATGTTATAACAGTAAGAAGAACATGAAATAATAATATGTCATCTCTGCAATTGTACAAATGTATAAGCTCCTAGCAACTTTAAAAAATTATGTATCATCTTAAAGAGTTTTTGTCTGAAAACAGTAAACGTGATAAATAAAATTTTGTATTAGTTGTAATATAGATTGAGTAAATCATCAATAACTATTTTAAAAATATGAAGAAAGCATTGCTTGAAGCATTTTATTTATTTGCTGTTTTTCTGAAACGATGGACTCATTCTCGTAAAATATAAATCAGTTTTATGTAATTATAATTTTTCTTTAATATTAGCATTGAAATTTTTATTTCAACTAACTCTTGAATTTAAAATATTTTTTGCAGTCAACAAGACATCGAACACTTCAAAGCTGAAATTGAAAAGCGCCAACTCAAAGAATTGACTCCTGAGGCTATCGGAAGCCTCACCCCTGCCGACAAGGAGACGGCGGGCAAGGACACCGCTTCCGTTGTCTCGGCCAGCTGAATTTAGTGTTCCCAGTGGAAATCGTTAGCAAAGTTGAATATGTAAAAGAACCAATACTTTTGTTGAAAAAAAAGCTTTGATAGTAAAAAGTATCGGCCTGTGACTGAAATTATTTGACGTGTTTATGTATCGGTGGTGGTTCACTCTCTATTGGACCTCTGCGGACGGTTCAAAGAGAGGAGCCGAGGACGTATCGCGTATACATAATTCAATATCGCCTAATAAGACTGTTTCTTCATGTAGGCTGCTAATTTGGGTGCGAGTAATTATTATTCATCTTGTTATTTGAGAAATGTTTTTTTTAGAGTTGTTAGATTTTTGAAGTGGATATTTTATTCCTGTTTTATTTTTTCTATTGTTAAATAATATAAGAACATTATTGATAAAAAACGAAAACCAGTGATAATGTTTGGCAGTGGATACGCCTTATGTTGTTAAATTTAAAGTCATCTTGGTACTTTAGGTCGCACACGAATTAATCTTTTTTTATACACATACCACTCTTTTTTTTTTAGTTTACCTTTATGGCTGCAAACATTATAAGTTTTGTAATTTGTGGCACGATTCTCGTAACGTTCAATACTCATCGCATGATAATGATACTTGGACTGAAAGAATCTATTATAAATTAATTCTCTTTTATAAAGTTGGATACAATTCTGCTGTATTCAAATTGAGGTATTAATTATTGAAAGATTGATGAAAACATCATTGATTTTCATGTACACGTTACATAAATGAATGTTCAAAGCCTCACAGCTGCTGCGGTGAAAATATTAAATGTTGAAATATTTTCTTTTTCCGAAACAATTTTGGAATCATATTTTAGCGTTTAGGGGCATAAGTAGTTGTTTAGGCATAAACCATTTTATGAATGTACGCGGACATTTGTAGCCATAAAAAGACACTTAGGAATGATCAAAAGTTGGTTTAGTCTAAAATTAAATAACTCATATCTTCGGATAGGTATGGTAAGACTAAATATATAATACTTTTAGGCCTATCGGTCCAATTTAAATTTGAAAAGTTTTGATCATTGGTTTTGGGGTGCTGCAGTTATTTGTAGTTTTCCATTTATAATTAAAATACTTTACTATGAAAGGTAATTTGAATTACGAACTAAATATTGATTCGTTTATTTGAATATCTGATTTTGAATATATTTAACTGTTACTCAAAAGTATGATGAACAAAACCATAAGTTGTTCGACAACATTTAAAAATATGTAAAACCGAATTGCGTTGTACATTAAATAGTAAAGAAAAAAACCTAATGTACAATTATTTTTAGAGTTTAATCTGATTTATGTGCTCTTGCAACGATAGGTTTCAAAAGCAACTGGTTGTATACAATAGTGTCATAAAAGAATTTTCGCTTTTACAAATAATATCACTGTAGAGAGATCTAATTTAGATACCACTTTCTGGTTTTCTTTTTCAGTATTTGCTTTTATGTAAAATTTTTGAAATTTGCAAGGTTGTAATGGTTACATTATTTCAATATGTAAAAAAACAAGTTACACGTGAAAAGCATCATTGTAAATATTATTTTATAAATACAAATTGAAAATCTGACATTCAATTGGAGAAAGGTTGGATTAATAATATTGTTGAATATTCCGTATCTGTTGCATGGAAATAGTCATGAATTGTGCAATCATTGCAGAGTTATATGTTACAATGCTAAGTTTATACTGGAATGCCATTTAAATGTCAGACTTTGTTTACCTTAATGTATCTGTTACCACACCTTACGCCCCTTACAAATTATAAAGAAAGTAAATGTATTATTATAGATTTCTTGTTATAAGTTCTATAAATAATTTTTGTGTGATTTGGTGAGAAGATGTGATAGTATTTCCGCAATAGCCTGTAGACGAACCGTTTTCTTTGTAAACTGGAATGCGTCATTATCTCCTGTGGTAGTTTATTTTTACAGTGAATGCTGCGCTGTGACATTTTGTCTTTTCAAAAAGCAAGAATGGCAATCTGGCATTTACTAAAAATTGCATTTCGTTCCTATTAGTTGTAGTTTAGTGATAAAAACACAGAATTCTATTACATCTTTTCGTTGCCAAATATTATGTTCTTTGTTTTAGAAAGTGTGTATAAATATGTAGAGTTAATGAAAGTAACAAATGGATTGCTCTTTGATTTGGAAATTTCACTTTATAATTATCTACATGACCATCATAATTTGGTTCAAAATCAGCCTTCACAAACAGCGAATGATTACTGTTCTTCTTTAGTGAAATATTGTTTTATTCCTTTAATTCAAGTAGACACTCAATATTGAAAATAATATGTATGTAAATTTTTTATGTTGGGTATATAACCTCTTAACTGGAGAACTTTGAATTTACAGAGATGCAATTGAAACAAAACGGAACTGAAATGAATATACAAAAAAATAATGTATATTTATTATCAGATTTGTGATTATTCCACTACTTATAGAAATATGATTCAAACATTTTTTACACAATCTATATTTGAAAGATTGCACTTTTAACAGCGTTTTGAAAAGCAGCTGTCAACTCTGTCCGTATGCCACGTTTATATATTTATAGAACATATCCTTTACCTATAAAGAATCCGTCACTTGTATGTGCATTTTTGAATGTGTCATTTAGTTACCATTGTTTTATTTATGCGAATAAACACTGACATCACTTATGTGATCGAAATCTATTTGCAAAAGAGCAATTCAATTGATTGAAGAGAGTGAGTGAGCGAGTGAAGCAATTCGAGCAGGTAAACAAGCAACGTTTTTGCTACCTATATTCTAAAGTCATTTAAAGTTTTTGGATGTGGTTGTATTTGTTAATAGATTAGCAATAAGAAACACTGCCTTACGTTAGCACCATGGCTATGTTCAGAGTGATCAAATGTTTGGATATGTCGGAAATTAATTTTTCTTGTGACTGATAAGATGATTAACAATTAAATTTATTATCAACTACCATGGTAGAAAGGTTTGTATTTGTTATTTCTTTTGGCTTTGCGATTATTATTTACGTTCAGTGTTTTTAATATTTTATAAATAAAATTCTTTATAAGAATTGGATATAGGTTGAACTGTGAAGTTATCGATGAATGGTACATTGAATAATCTGATTAATCTGGGATTTTGAAAGATCACAGAATACAATCTTAGTGGAGTTTTAAAGAATTATTTAGAGAATGTCTCACCAATATTATTTTACCCAATTTATCAGTAAATTAAAGTAAATTTTATTACTCGGTTATCGAAGACAAATTTTGCATATTCCAATCTAAATTTGAGACCAGAGCATCACGGGCGTTTGCGGTGCTTTCTCTCTCGTACATTAACTTTGTTTAATCTTTCCTCTGCTATGGGAATGTTCATAATGCCAAAATAGTTTTTTATCTTTTCAAAATCACTCTATAAAGATGCAACCGGAGAACGGTATCTATCAGAGTAGGTTTATAATATTCAATCTGAGAAAAATCACATGGTTTTGTATATATATATCCCCAATATTCCAATTATAACTACAGTATCTGCATGTGCCATTTTTGTGAAAATTATTTAATTTAATCACTCGATTTTGATACAAAATGTTTTTTTCATTGTTATTATCGAGTCAATGTTAACCACTATTCCTATATATATATATATATATCGTAGTCAATAAATTTGCAATTCTTTGAAACATGAGTGAATTTTGGGATGATCAGCCACTGCATGTCTTCCGTGAATCACGTAGAATATCTTATTATTAGTATCTATATATATTATTTAGAAAAATGCTACATGAGGGCTCATTCGAATAGTTGATCAAAGATCCCGTTTTGTATGATTCTAAGTTTATGTAATCGGGTAAACTTGTATTAAAATTTAAAAAGGATCAAAACAAAATTGATTTTGTTGCACAATTTATTTTAGCAACGGAATCTCAAATCAGTAATGTTTTGAATTTAGGTGTTATTCAACTGAAATTGTATCTGAAATATGATTTTTTTTAAACTTCAATCGATGTTACCAAAATGAAGACAATAAAAAGTAGAGAATTATTGTTCTAAAAGTAAACCATGTGACTATTTCATTTGATTTAAGTGAACACTAACTTGGGTATTAAATTTATGGTACTACCAGTATTTTATTTAGATATGTATGTATTCATTTCTCGTGTCTTGGAGTGTAAATTAATTTTTTGTCAATACTTTCGATGCCAGAACCTATTTCTCTCAAAACGAAAATGAAATGTTTAAACAAGCAATTTTCAGACATTGTTACTCTTCGCCACATATTCTTTGTAATAAATTTCACCCGGTGAAAGTTTTAAGTTTCTTAGTAAGATAACTCAAATGTGTGTTTTGAAGCAAACAAATTCCATATCCATCCATTCTCGTTATTGTTGTGTTGAATAAGAAGTGTTACTCGTTTATGAATGTCGACTAGTGCAAATGTTATAAGTCACAAGAGAGAGAAAAAATGGTGCTTTTGTTTATGTTTAAATGCATTATTATTAGATATTGAATAATTGTTTATTTTGAACCATTACTGTTACAGCCAATAAGAAAGCAAATAAATTTCTGAAAAAATACTGAATTCTTTCATTTATATCTTTTATCTTTTAACGAATTTTCTGATAACTGTGCTATCTCGATCTGTCTTATTTAAAAGACCTGATGAAAGATTTTATATCATTGCACTTTACAAAACCTTTACAAAATTTATTGGTTTTTATTTTATCATAGTCATTTAGTTTATCAATCGCTTGCAAGTTTGCCAAACAAGTTAAAATAGTGGAAAAAATACAGAAAACAAAATGTTTCAATGCAGTAAGTTGGTTTTGTTAAAACTTTCTTGACTCATTAATGCTTCAAAAATTTTGAAGCAATGCTTCTTCACTTCAAAGTGCCAAGATGTTATATCACTTCTTTATTAGAACCTCATTTTGTTCTGATTAAGAATTAAGGAAGCGCTTCTGATAAATTATCATCGATACAAAATGAAACTTTAATGTTTTTTTTTTGATAATGTTGAATTGGGGAGCTTTTTCTGGAAAAAAAAGAGGAAAGCTCTAATAAAACTTGAGGTCGAATTTCTAATAGGTTCAAGAGTCAAGAGAAAAGACAATACTTGACAAATACTAATTATTTCTGCAAGAGTACTATTGGTGTAAATTATATTTTATATACCAGCAGAATACTGGTTAATCTAAGGAGTTTAATTATATCAAATATATTGAGAGTAATACTTGATATCTCTTCTTTCAACCTTGTCTATTGCTATGTGGAGTGTAAGGATCTCTAATGGAACATTTCAATGAGTAGTTCCATGAGAACTAGATGTTACACAGTTGATCAATCTCTCTTTTTGGAAGAGTAAACATAGAAGGATGAGGCATATTTTTAGAATCACATGGGACTGGGTAAGAATGCCAGGCATAGTTTTCAATATAAATATATTGGACCAAAATAGTATATACAGTGAATAATGAAATAACGTATACATAAAAATTATATTATATCTATTTTACATTGTAATATTATGATATTACAAACAGCGATTTTTTTTATTGCAATACACATAAAAAATGGATTTCAGCAAAACCTGTGCTTTAGCTATCAAAATGTATATCTTTACTTCATATATAACTGAAAGAGAGTATAATTTATCATATATCATTGATTGAGTATTATAATATTTTCAATGTGAAGCTTTTGAATATTTGTATTTGAGAGACAAGTCAAAAAGTTTGTCTGATTTTGAATTGAATTCAAATTTCATCCAGAAAAATTTCACATGCATGATTGATACTTCAATTCACTTTCTCTTGTTCCTCGGCCTTTTCCTGCGTCGCTGAAGTGCCGTAGGCGGAGTAGGCGGCAGAAGGTGAAGATGGGGAGCCGGTTTCCGTGGGGCACCTCCCACTATGGGCGTCACTAACTCGGCAAGACGACCTCTCTCGGCCAGCATTGATAAGAATGTGCAAATAAATTCATCATAATTATGAGTTCGACGGGCATCATCTACCTAAAAAAGATAATACATTGACTGGTGTAAAAAAAAAAATGTGGCCGTGATCGTCTAGTGGTTAGGACCCCACGTTGTGGTGTATAAAAATATTCATTTTTATAAAAGAAATATGGATTATCTTGTTGAAATATTTTTATTTCATGTGTCAAGATAAACTTCATATAATATTAAATTATATCATCAGTATACTGGCAGTGAATAACACAAAACTTAATCATGAAATAATTGACTTAGTTAAAAATCATGAAATTGAAAGCTCTATTTATATATATCTAAACATTTCATTATAGAGATTACCACTTCATAATATATTTCAAATATTGAAGGATTGAAGTTTTATTCAAAATTTACTAAGAAAATGGAGACTTAACATCAACAGACTGGTTAAAAAATAATCTATAGCAGTTATGTAAACGTGAGTATAAAAATCATAGATTTTTCATGTCTGTATAATTTGAGTTCTATTTTTAAGGTTCAATCATAAAAAAATAATCTTGGAGAATATATATCCCAGATGTATTTTTTTATTTGTCAAAACTTACTTTATACATATCTCGTTTCTCATTTTCATCGTGGAGAGCCTGTTGGCATTTTTCAATTTCAGCATCTAAATGTTTCTGGAAAGCAATTACGTCTGTTTCAGAAAACGATGTTCTGAATGCTGAAACCGGGGTGTCATTCTCTTCTATCGGTAATTCCGCTATCGAGACAAGCCCGTCATCTGGTGTCTTTATTTGAATACAACCTTCCGCAGGTCCAAACTGAAACAATCAAAATATATTATTTTTATATATGATATACAATAATGGTATCAATAACAGTAGTAGGCGAAAGTGATGGCGAGTTTTCACAGACATTTAGTTATTCATCTATAAAAAAGTCAATTAATTCATTGCACTGTGTATGAAAGTATAAATATGATTTCAACAAAATCGGATAGAGAATTTTCAGTAAATATATTTCTTTATTAATATTAACTTCATTTGTGTCGCAGCAAACTTCATAAAATTATTGAAAATTATTTTTTTCAAACTATCTTAATCTACAAGATAAAAATACTTTCAGTATGATAAACTTTTCATCGTCCTAGTTGGACCACGAATGCATCACCCAACTTATATATGAATATTTGGATAATATTAAATTCCATTAACACGTTGTCATATTCTTAAACGCTAAGCTAAAAGCGTGAAATGATAAGTTGCAAGTGGAAGTTGGGCAAGAGAAGGGTTGAAAAAAGAAGGTTAAAATACAAAGCTACGGCAAGTAAACGAGCAAAAAAAAAACTTTCTAACCTTAAGTTCATTGCTACAGATTTGTATGCAGCTTTCAATGTCAACTGATGGACGAATGATGAAGAATTTTTTCACCACTTGTGCTGAAGGAGGTGATACATGATGAGATGTTGAAGCTACGGATTGAACATGAGATTGATATTAGTTATATAAATACAAAACATATAATTGAAATGTGAAAACATGTTTTTTGGGAGATTTGTAGATTTAGGAGATGATTTCACATATGATGAAATAGAACTGACATGCAATAAATAGCTAGCATCGGTTAAATACAAGAAAATCAACACAGGAAAAATAAAGATCTTAAAGCTTGGAGACAAATATATATCTGAAATAACACGGTGAAAAAAAATAGCAATGTATTTTAGTTCTACAGAATTATTTTTAACAAATATAGTTGATAGCTATTTCGGCTAACGCCATCGTTAGAACTATGCTTAAACTAACATTCGCTTATCTATATATAGCTGTGCAGAAAAGGCACACAACACATCCTCTCTCCTGTTCCAACGGCCTAGCTTGTTACTTTAACGTTGTTAAAATTCTAAATGAAACAATAGGTGTCTATGACAATAAGATTATATGTGGGACGGAAGTGGTCCTTATGGAAGCAAATCAGACCACCCCTTTGTACAACGGCTGGACAAGTGGCGATACTATTATGTTAGTTTGTTCGTTAAGAATCCTTTGTGATAATTGGTGTCTATTGATTTCCAGCCGTTCCAAAGCCGTCATTCTCTGACCCTTACTACAAAGATGCAAACATTTAGGCGCTGAGATTGAATTTATATTATGTGATTCATTAATAACGTGATTAGCGAATTGTGAATCTGTTTTTTTACTGTTGAATGATCTTACATGTTCCTTAGCTCGAGTAGATATACTTCTACCTGTCTGTTCGATATAAACGGATAAACATGAGCCACAGGACATTTTATAAATACCGCTTCTGTCCAGTTTATTGATTTTATCTTTACTATTTTTAAGATTTTGAGGTTATTGTTGACCTTGAAAGCTACGTTTATTGAGTTTTTAATCTCCCGATGAATTTTTTCGCTAATGCTACCTAGGTAGTGAATTGATTTATAGAAGCGGTTTGGGTAAATGAGTTTTCTAGCCAGATTTAATTGTTTTTTATATAATAAATTATTTATCGTCGTTATCTCATAACCATTATTAAGGGCTATGCATTTTATAGTCTGCAGTTCTTTATCCTAATCTGCCTGGCTCATAGGTACAGTTACTAGCCTATGGACCATGGAGTTATAAGCCGCAAGCTTATGATTCCATGAGTGGAGGGACTTTGCGTGAATTGTGGTATCACAAAAGGTAGGTTTTCTAAAAGTTTTAAAAGTGTGTCCGTTTTTAACTCTGCTAATGGTTAAGTCCAGGAAATTGATGGAGTTGTCTACCTCTATCTCTAGTGTGAATTTAATATTACTATGTATAGAGTTAGCTTTCTGTAGAAATTTATCTAATTGTCTATCCGTGCCTTGCCAACAAATCAAGATATCGTCTACATAGCGGTAGTAATATACTATATTATTTTTATCTAATTCGAGAAGTTTAGATTCGAAGTTGTCCATAAAAATTTCTGCAAGTAATGGGCTTAGAGGGCTGCCCATTGGCAACCCGTCATTTTGTTGGTAATATGTTTCTTTAAATTTAAAGTAATTCGTTTCAATACACACTTTAATTAAAGAGTAAATCTCTTCAGATTCAAATGGATGTAACTTAGATTTTTCTAATATGCCATGTAGCGTTCCCAAGCATTCCTTTACAGGAATGTTAGTGTATAAGCTAGTGACATCTAATGAGATGAGTTTGCTATTCGGGGGCAATTGTCTATTTTGGATTTTGTCTATTAAATCTATTGAGTTTTCTAAACTATGTGTAGGCTTGAATTTAGTTTTATATTTAAATATTTTATTCATCAAATAGGCCAGTTTAGCTGTCGGAGTATTCGTAAAGGATACCACTGGTCTAATAGGGGTGCCAACCTTATGAATTTTAGGCTGTCCGTAGAGTAACAGTGTCGTTGGATTCATCAGATTGACGACCCTCTTCTTAGATTCAGTGGGGAAAACTATGTTGCAATCTTTTACAGTATTCTTGATTTTAGCCTCTAATTTAACTGTAGGGTCTTTTGTTAACTTTGTGAAATCGGAATTCTGCACAGCTATATATAGATAAGCGAATGTTAGTTTTAAGCATAGTTCTGACGATGGCGTGAGCCGAAATAGCTATCAACTATATTTGTTAAAAATAATTCTGTAGAACTAAAATACATTGCAATTTTTTTGTTCACTGTGTTATAATGGAGTTCTACCAAGTGAATGCCAATTCAATCAATATATCTGAAATAATCGTAATAACTACTGATTTTATTATAACGACATTTAGAATAAATTTACAAACAATACAGCTAATTACTTTATGATAGAATATTTTTACAATAATCTATTACCATTAAAAAGTAATTGGGTAATTTGATCAAGTGACTTAGTATAAGAATTCA
This sequence comes from Himalopsyche japonica, assembly GCA_028555115.1. NCBI lineage: Eukaryota > Metazoa > Arthropoda > Insecta > Trichoptera > Rhyacophilidae > Himalopsyche > Himalopsyche japonica. The sequence continues at coordinate 250,439 of JAHFWJ010000535.1, read as the reverse complement.
ATTTTTTAGATTGTCGAATTGTTGAACTAATCTCATATAAGGAAGAACTAGGAAAGTTTAGCTGATTATTTAATACAAACATTTAATTAAATTGAATCCTGTTTTTTTCTAAAATATCTTGATGAAATAATTGATGATTTAAAAGGATTGATGTGATAATTGTACACCTTCATATGTATTAAATGAGTGGTTTTCAAATAATAAAGAGTTGGTAAATATCAATGTATCTTTGTTTGATTAAAAAGTAGTAAAGTGTTTTAATACTCTAATAACTTGACTATGCGTGATTTTCCCCACGCAGAAGTGCTGACAGTCATATTGAAATTCTATCGAGCCCACTCATTCGAAATCGTAAATCAGATTAGTTCCTGATGGATGTTAAAATCAGGGATGGTAGAAAACTGGAGGGTAACGATCAAATTGAATACTTTTACAATTGGAGGACAGTTTTTATATTACTCAGGAATAAGCAACATTTATTAATAAATAAATATACATACCAGTTTCACTAATTTCGTCAGATTCAGACAGCCGAATATCGAGAGGTATGACAAAATCCATTGGGGATAAAGATACACTTTCTGTGGCCGGTATTTCTGGAGGAGTAGCATTATGATTACCATTCGTCGTATTCTCAGCCAAATCCTTATCGGATTTGGTAACACTATCTTCAGTATCTAGAACAAGAAAATAGATACGTAAAATCAATTGGTTTGACATGTGTTTCATTTTTTCAGAGGCTTGAAATAAATCCAAATATCTATCTTAAATTAAACTGAGTACTAAATGAAATATATTTTTTACCTTTAGGATGGTTCTCAGTGATATCAGTTTCTTTTTCGGCAGCCTGTTTTTGTAATTTTGGCACAAGTTTACTAAGCTGTATTAAAGCATTTTTCAAGATCTGCTTATTAGTGTCCAGTATTTTTAATTTCTGTGTTATTGCAAGCCGTCTATCAGGAACGACAGCCATTAAATTGAACCTATGAATATATTATAGACAATTTAAAATCTGTTTAGTCAAAACAATTCTAAAAATATTGTTTTAATTATAGATGTAAATATTTCTTTTTTTTTTTTTTTTTTAAATAATAAAAACACATTTTTTTAGAACTTATTTCCACAATATATTTTTTTTTTTGATCAGGACCGGTTTCGCTCATCGCGAGCATTCGTCAGTTGATAATGCTCGCGATGAGCGAAACCGGTCCTGATCAAAAAATATATTGTGGAAATAAGTACTAAAAAAATGTGTTTTTATTATTTAAAATATAATGCCTTTCCATCAAGAAGTGACAGTTAACACCTTAAAAGTGGTAAATATTTCTGTTACACTCTATCATCAAAAAATACTAAATGAAATAATGACAGCATATATATACCTGATGTCATGATAAGGTTCACCAGTATCTATTCCCAATCTTTCCGACATTACTCTTCTAAATTTATCAGTCCAGTCTTCTTCTTCTGCCCACGGCCCATGGTCTTGTGGATAAGGTTTTAAGCCATCTAATTCGAACAGTTTTCCATCTATAGGTACAAAACTGACAAAATGGAATGCTTCCCCTAAAACACAGTAAATAGACAATAAGAATAAAAATTTCATTAAGCAAAAAATATTGGTTTTTATTATTTGAATAGAGAAATCAGAATTTAAGTCATAATTAATATTAAAGTTTAAAAAATAAGCAATGATACGCACTAGCAGTTTTTAACCGTGTTAAGACGAACATTTTTTTAGCCGGTGGGGAAAAAAATCGATTGTAGGTTGGGCGTTCAGGCTATTACATTGTAGGTGTTTTCAAAAACGGTGAATCAAACATTTCAGTGAATTTACTTAAGTGAAAAAATAATATTCATTTTTTTTTTTTTAAATAATAAAAACACATTTTTTAGTACTTATTTCCACAATATATTTTTTGATCAGGACCGATTTCGCTCATCGTGAGCATTATCAACTGATCTCGCACGATGAATGCTCGCGATGAGCGAAACCGGTCCTGATCAAAAAATATATTGTGGAAATAAGTACTAAAAAATGTGTTTTTATTATTTAAAATATAATGCCTTTCCATCAAGAAGTGACAGTTAACACCTTAAAAGTAAATAATATTCAGTTTAGTTATATTTTTGTATAAGAGCTGAAAGTTTGTCAGTTCTTTTTGGGCTTAGAAATAAATCTGTTGATAAATTTCCTAAAATTCTAATCCTGTTATTGCCAAAGCTGACAAATTAGCTGTTTTAGTTTAGTGAGAATTGCTGGAACAATTGGATTTGATGCCATGATTGAAAAACTATTTTTTTTAATATTTGTGTTATAATTTCTATAGTAAGATATATAAATATAAATCATACCAGTGAATCTGCCTGATGATAATGCTTGTTTATCAGTTTTCTTACGAGCTTGTGGTATTGCATGAGAATTATGAGCGCACGCAAGTTCTGGTGTGTTGCTGATAGCCCATCCTTTATTTTCTGGACTCATAGATGTGGTGTGAACCTACAATAATGTAAGGACTTTTAAAATAGTATTGTTTGAGTCGACTCCTACTTTCTAGGTGAAGTTGAAATAACTATCAACAACCATATAAAATTCTTACAAATATAGTTTTACCAAATAAATGCAAATCCGATAAAACAAGTGCTAAAACAAACTCTAGTGTTATTATTGGAATGAATCATTTTTATAAAATATAAAAGAGGAGGTTTTCAACAAAAGTTTGCCTGAACTCAGCCCAGAATAAAAAACATGGAGTTCTGAGAGGACTATTAACCTTTAAACGCCCAGCGGTCCCGTATGGGACCGGTGATTATGGTATGGTGCATTTCGCTATAGAGTTACACTGATTTATGAAAATAGTATTCAAAATATGAATATTAGCTTATATAAATAATGTCTTTGAGATACCGCTCAATAATTTTATTTTCAGTTCCAAAAAATATTTTTATCGTGATGAATAATATAAACATCTGTGTTACAATATTGGCTCTTGGTATATGCGTTGTTATATTAGGCGAACCATAATAAATCAGCTTAATCTACACTATTCAATTCCTTTTTGATGGGGAAACAGATTTTTTTCATACAATACATAGAATTTTGTTTCTTTGGCTCCCAATCTGAGTGCGCGAACCCCTCAGAGAAGTTTTTATTCTTTAACTTTAACGCGTAATTATATAAAATGTGGAAAATTACGTATAAAGCTTTTGTAAATTATAAACAATCTTTTATTTTGATAATGTTTCTTATTATACCCAAATATAATGAATAGATTTTGAGATATAATTATTTTTAGAACAACTGCGGGACGCGCGAATATTTCACGAAAAAAATGCTTGGGCGGTTAAAGGTTAATTACACTTATCATTTTTCTACGGAAATTATCCAGATTAAATATTCGAAATTTTAGGGTTATTCATGATAAATCTACCTTTAACCTGCTGAGTGTATGTCCGAGATGTATATTTGGACAATTAAGCAATACTGATAGAAGAGCGTGAGTCGCACAACTATTGGGAACCATTTGTTGAGCAAAGAATATGTTATTGACAGCTTCCTCGTCTTTCACAAAACTTTCGATATGATCTACGATTTTTCGACGTGCTCTGCGTTCCTCGATCCAACGAAAAAGAAATATGAAACCAAAAACTGGCAATTCTAAAGGTTTATGAAGATCATAAATCTCTTCGACTTGTATTGCTTTCACACCGAAATCTTCTAAGAGAAGGGTGAATAATCCCGGATCGCTCTCCAATTCCAACCATCCCTCGGTTAAGCTGTTTAATTCTACGGGCATTTTTCTGCTTCGATAATAAGGATTTGATTCAGTCATTCAAAAAATTATCAGTCACAATATTAAATCGTTTATTAAATTTTAGTAAATGAAAAGAACAACACATCAAGGCATTGCAAAACAATGTTTTGACAGCCGCTAAACTTCGCTATATTATTTTCTTTCTTTTTGTCAATAATTATTATCGCATAGTTGGTGAAACTGTATACATTCGTGAATGTTGCTTGAAGATCAAATAATTTTTTATTCACGCAAGATTGTCTATTATAAAATATAGCAGCCGCGAACTCCTATTGTTTTGATATGTTTTGACATTTACGTGAATGAGGTTAACCAAACAATATGAGCTCAAACTCATCTTTTATTGATAATATAGCAAATACTCCAGAAAAATCTTCAAATAAAAGCATTTCTTTTTCACCAATAGGTATCAATGTTTTAAATCAAAATCCTTTTCTATTTTTCTGAGAAAATTTTCATATGTTGAATGTTTGAATACTTGTGTTTCAGGAAATAATACACCAAATAAAGAATTGCCTGGACCGGCTAGAACTGCATATACACATGCATGTACATTGAATTCATATCTTTTCCAATGGAATTTACTTCACAAAAAGGGATCAAAGTTATGCCAATGCGTAAAAAGTTTGAAATTACATGAAATAATAGGTGAAGAATACCCAAATGAATTGATACCAATTTGTTCTTCATTGGTGGAAATTACAGACTCGATGTCGCATCTTGTTGAAGGTAAGGGTTGATGTATTTAACAGTTGATACCACTTAATTGGTACAATTTGGTCAATACAACACTGCAATGGCTTTTTAATTGTTTACCTATTTGTTAATGATATAATGGGTGGATGATCATCGTCTTTTCCCCTATTTTAAGATGTCTAGATTTTATAAATAGCTAATAAATGCTGTATCCACATCATCTTCATTATCATGTTAAGTGATCCTAAACATAATTACCAAATTTTGTAATGTTACTTATTGACAATTTTTTGGCTTGGTTTACATTACTTTGATTTGGCCCAAAGAAATGACTGCCCCAATAAATCAGCATCATATGTTATTATAAAGTATCAACTAACTTTCTCATATTTTGTGAAAGTAAAGACATCTTGGTTTCTTTCTTCATTTCAGGAATGACAACAGTATCAAAACAGTTGGATTCTTTAGGAAAATTATGTTCATCCATAGAACCATTAATAAATACGTGGTCGGCTATGAAACTAGCAGAAGAAGTCAAAAAAATTGTAGAAATGCATGAAAAAGAGCTTAAAATTAAAAAACTCGTACGGGGTAAGATACGCCTTAATACACTGACAAATTTAATCAATTACTTATTTATGGCAACATAAAGTAAATAAATAAAAGAAGCTATATCAAAAAAAAGGAAGAACCCTCAAAACTTCATTATTAGCGAGATTTTTGTTGTTAGATGCCAGGTGCCAAATGTTTTATATTGGGTTCATAGTTGATAGCTTGCTTTCGTCTGTTGGTCTATTTTTTATGTCTGATTTAATAAAATTCATTGAAGAAAGTAATGATTCACAGGAATGAGTCCACAAAAAAATTATTAAAATGTCCATTGCTATTTTAAGACAAAAAAATCACTTTTTTTTTTGTCTTCATAATAAAACTTGCGTGTCATGCAAAATTGTCTCACCAGATATAGGACTTTTTTTCCTCATAAATAATTGATTTCACATTATTATTTCAAGTAAAAATAATCCATGACTATTATGTATATTGAAAGAGTTAATAGTTAATTAATATCTAATATCTTATTGTATAATTTATATTCATTTAATTGTCACCATAGTTTGTTCCACATTTTTTTTCAGAAAATATAGTGCATTGCAGGGACCAATACCTTACAGAAATATATCTTGGATTTTGGAAATCATCTTTGTATATTACGGATGAAGTGCTATTTTTCTTAGCTGAAATGGAATTCAAGAATGACATTGTTAAATAAAGATATATTGTAAATTATATTATCAATTAGTTACCATATTTTCTATTATAATAAAACTAGGTTTCAACACCTAATACATATGATTAATATCTAATTATGTTTTTTTTAATAATTATTTTCATAATCCATTGACAAAATTGAGAGGCAATGAAGAATAAAAAATCTCAATATAACAGATTTATGCTAATGAGGGGGTTCCTTCCGTTAAAGCTGAAAGTCTGTTATTTACAAATCAACAAACATATTATTTTTTTGATGATATACTCAGACATACCCATTGTAAAGTATTATATAATGATACTTTATTTAAAATAAAATACTTTATTAAAAATAAACATTAATAAATGTTTAATTTTGACGTGCTATTAGTTATTATATTGTTCCGATTATCCTGCTTTGAGAAAAGATTCAAGAAAAAATACAACATATAATTACGGAACAAATGATTTTAAATAGATTCATAATTAAGTTGAAACATTAATATTCGTAATGTACTACAGTTGAACAATAAAAGATTGAATTGAAAATTATATAAAATTGATTAATATTGAATGAAATTAAGACGTAAATACAAAATAATAGATTGGTCCATGGAAATGTTCATTCTATTAAAATTGAAAAGCCGCAATCTACTACTGTACTAAATGAGTTTAGGTAAATTTATGTATATCATATGAAAATATTAATATACCTTAAGCGTTTATTAGGCTCACCCACGCACTAATATGTCTAATAATTATTATATACCACGGTACTAATATCAAAAAAAGTGACGCATCTTTATGATTTTGTGCTGTACAGTTTTCAATGGAGTATGTTCGATTGGCTGAAGGAGAGGTGCGGGGAGGGTGGGCTTGCAGCTAGAAACTAGATCTAGTTCTGCCACTCCGACAGTATCTTACACTTTCTTTAACTTAGTCATATTAAATTAACAGAATTGTAATATCTGATCAACTGCAGCACCCCCAGAGATATCTTATCCATGTGCAACCACTGGTTACAACTGATGCAATAGTTTATGAAAATTATTTGCATTGTGACTGACTTGTTTTCTTTCACTCTTCTTGTATTTTCATATATTTTTTTTTTTGTTATGAATATCTTATTGAGGCTTGAAGATAGTAACGAATAAAAATTTTAATGACATATTTTTAACTTAAAGGTGATGAAGTGCTTGAGCACACGTCACCTCCACTATCACTTTCAGTATAAGCAATGCAATCAAGCAAAGAGTTGTAATAAAAATAACTCATTATGTTTGCTGATAATTTCTATTTTATAAATAAATTCTATTGATTTAAGTTTTTGGGAAGGATCATTTTTTGCTGATAAACTGTGATGTTTTAATTCAAAATTATCACAGAGCGTTTTACGACTGATTGCCATTCCTTTGTTATGGACTCATTTATTTGATACCTGGTGACTATACCTCGTGTTTAATCGTTCTAAGATAACGATACAGAAAAAAATTACTCTTTGCTGCTGCAGTAAAATTTTTAATTTCGCAATTTTTTTCGTTGCAAGTCACCTTCATATCAAAAAGCAAATAAGCAAGTAGCTCTCATATCTTGAATAAATATTCTTTAAAATTTATAATACATAGTTATGTAGTTAGATCTATTCTATTCTTCAAACAGAGTGTTTGTCACATACGTCAATTTTTTATTATTTCAAAAAAACTGCTGCACAAAACTAGCAAAAATGTAGCAACCTTTGTTTCAATTTTGCTTATCGGAATATTTAAATTTGCCTTTATTTACAACCGAATACCGCTTCGTTTACGGATTTTTCAATGGGATAACAATTTATTTTGTTGTTTTTGAGTTTATTATATAGTCTAAAGTAGTGGTTGGGTATTACTGTAGCTTGTTATTGATAAAAAAATAGAAGAGAAATCACAATAAATCTAAGTCAAATGGGTTAAAACAGAGTTGTCACAAAAATATCTTTTAACATCTGTGCTTCGAAACATACAGAATAATTCTCAAATTATTTCCTCCACATATGACGAAAATTGGTGCTGTCTTTTTCTCGTTAATACATCATGGATTCATTAGGTAAGTTTTCCTATTGCAATTTCAAATTAAAAATTGAGTGATCAATTTTTTACAATATTTGTGCTTTGTATTATGAATATAACTCAAAAGAATTTGTTAATTCTCAATTGCTGAATTAATGTTGTTAGTCAACAATTTGTGAGATTTTTACAGCATGTAAACACATTCCAATAAATCAATTAAAAATGTGTTTAATGACATTAAAAAAAATTGTACTGTCAGTGTGTAAGAATATTTGAAAAACACTTGTTATTTATTAAAAGTGATGAGTTAAAAATCACAATTAAAACCAAACCACTAACATAGACACTGCAAAATTATGAAGATGCAGTTTTAATACAATAGACACAAATAAAACAAGAATCATATTGCTGAAAAGTTAATTGCATCCAGTAACGGATTATGTAATATTTTTGCCATTTTGTTTTGGATATCACAAAATTTTGGTCCGATTTTCGTAAATAATTTGTTTAAAATGTCTTGTTTTTAATATCTTTCTATCAAAAATACCAATGTTGAAGATATTTATTATAAATAAAATAAAAAAAAGAAGAAATACATAGGTTATTTATTATTTAAATGCAATTGTTAGGATATAAGTAAATATTCGTGTAAAATAAATGTTAAGCTCATAATTAAAATTAAAAAGATCAAATACACGTTGTTTTTAAGGCCACTAAAAATCTGAAACCTCAAGCGCGGGCCTGTTGTGCTTATGTGACAGGTGTGATCAAAGCGTTGACCGCGGTCGAACGTGTAACCATTCGTAGCCAGCCTCCTTTCATTCTTCGAAACAATAAAAAATGTTTTCGGTTTGATAGATACAGTACAATTTTTTTCAAATTCAAATTTTTTTTTTTATTTACATACCATTTTTATGTTTTTATGATGTCATCGTTATTTGTTATTATATAAAAACAATATTTTGCTTAAAATGACTACTTTTAGTGTAGTAAAAATATTGATTTCCTGGAGTCGAAGAGAGCGCGAAAGAGTTTGCCACTGCCGCCGTCAAGAATTTCAATAGCAGATCGCCCATAATGGTTTTTAATTTGGCTGCCCATGTTACAGGGTAATCCACTATTGATTGCATAACATAGCATAGACAAGAAAAATGAGTAAGCTTTTTAATTGTCAGCAAACATATTATACATAATTATCAAAATTATGTTATAGATATGAAATGTACGTAGGTAATGGCGGTAAGATCATGTGTTGGCTATAAATAAAACCAGACCATGCAAATAAGAGGGGCAAAATCATTAAAATCCGAAAATCCAGCTACACGTACACGTATTACATATAGTCGATTGTTTTAACTTCTATTGGTAAAATTATTATAAGCTTGCAATGAAAGTTGTGGTTTTACATTATGTAAACTAAGATGCTTGAAATAGAGATAGGCAAATCATAATAAATGAAAAATAATGTTATAATCGCAATAGCGCCGCACCAATAGTTTGAGTATTTTTTTTTTGGAAGTTGTCTATTGCTAATAATGACAGGAAAGGTTTTGGAAGATACTTTTTCAAAATAAACGAAGTCACTTGATTTTGGCTGTTTCTTACTTTTATCCACTTCTTTTCATTTGTCATTAAATCATTATTCTCCTGTATCTTTTATATTTTTGAAAACCAAACTTCATTAAAAAACAGCGCATTGCTGATAAGATTGCCTTTTCGTTTAAAATCATAATTTGAACCATCCCTGTTAGGATGTAAAGCAAATAACACACCAATATGTATCTATACCGCATAAACCTTTTCCCGCTGAGCCACGTAAAATATATTCTAACTCGGAATATTTCAAAAATTATTTCGTTTATTTATCATCAGTAAACATATGAAATATAAATCAGGCCATATTTCGATACAAAAAATAACTTATACATGAATGCTTAAATATGAAAAACACTCTTTATAGTTTTGATTGTAAATTATTTATTACGTTTACCTTGAGACGTCAGTAGCCAGAGAGTTAATGTTTAATTCATTTAATGCACAGTGCTGCATTAATATTAATAATTTAGAAATTATTCCTGCCAAAATTGAGGGCTAAAATCTCATTAGAAACGATATGCGTTTGGTTAATGTAATACGAAGGCTTACCAGTGATATAACTAAAAATTTTGAACCCTTATATCAAACGTCACGAAAGTCTCGCCCAATATATACATATTAAAAAAATATATGAATAACATATGTATAACTACCAACTTGTTGGTTTATAATACAATGAAACTTTTTTTGTAGTTTAATTTGTAATATTGAGTATATATGAATTTGGGCAGTACTTATTGCTAGGCCCTCATGCGTTGTATGACTACTATGAAGTGGCTACACCACTGAAGCTTACACGATGTAACATCAGAACTTTTTTTATGATTATACGAAAGAAGAAGTCCCTTTTCGCTTTCAATTCATCTTCGTATCACGTGCGGGCGTCAGCAAGATTGTTTCTGCATATAAGAAAATAATGTTAAAGATTTTTAAACATTTAAAAAAAAACATATTTACGTTTAATAAAATGAGAACATGCACAAAGCTTTCTGAGTGATTGTGAATTATAATATATATTATATCTCTTATCATAAAAGTTTCTTATCATTTTCTTCCTACTGTGTTTGCTTTAATCATAATTTTCTGAATACAGTGAAGCAACTTATACAAACTCAAGGTTTCGCACGAGCGAACATATAATATTAATTTGATGTTACCAGCTAAAACGTGTAAGTACTTATCAAAATATAACTAATGTAGCTAATCTACATTAAATAATAAAAATATTGATTTAAAAAACTATTCAGTAAAATATTTTGTCTGTATGATTCAGAGTTCTGTTTTCTAGTAAACTGAAACTATCATTTATAAATAGATGGGTGATTCAGAATTCAAAATACTTCACCAATAATCATTTGAATAGTTTAAAATATTGACCAAAAGAGCTTGATTAAACATCAAAATAAAAGTTGAATCGTTCACTTCTGTATTTTTTTTTCACTCACAACTCAGGCTTTGTCTTTTGACTCCATCAAATATATTCACGTGCACGGATGAATTTGAACATAATTCGAAATCTCTGAAAATCTTTCGAAATAATTTATCATAAATGAAATTTCTCTATCGTAAAATTCTCATATTTATTGAAACGCTAGTCCAATGTCATTGTGAAGTATACAAATTTAAAAGAAAAGATAATCGCGCAGACAATCTCATGAATTATTATATTTGCTTCCTACAGTTTATTATGTTCTACTGTCCTTCAATGCTTTCTGTTTGTTATATTTACTTACACGCTATGTGCTGAGCCGAGTAAAGAATAATTCAGCTCCGAATATTAAAAAAAAAAAATTCGGAAGCTTTGTTTGTTGGTATTGAAAAAAACTAATGGAGATTATCTATAAAAATAAGGCTATGTTTCAATTAAATAATAAGTTTGTATACGAAATTATTCACAAATTTAACACTCTTATATTTTCAAGTATCAAGTATCAACACACGGCAATCTGTCATCTCAAAGGTCATACGTTAATTGTTTCGAGTAAAAAAATAATGTTAAATAACGATTGGATCAAATTACTTATAATCTTTGATTTTTAAAAGGTTTTATATTACATGCTAAAAAAATCACATCAGATTAATAATTTCTTCTTTCACTGTTTAAGGCTAATTACATAAAACAATATGTAGTTTTCAAGAAGTATTTAAATTAAATTGAATATATCTCATCGCATTGAAGATTATTTTCTTAGACTTATTAAGTTACTCGTTACAATTTTTATTTTATATTATACATATTATATATACATAAATATTATACAATCGATTGTGATATAATAGATATTTTCGCAACTGTCACGTAGAGAAAAAAACGAACAATGCTGCATTAATAGCTTCAAACTGCAAAAACGTTATAAATGCCCTCTTTCTTTTGAGGTGACGATATTGCACTCATAGATTGATTGTGTTTCAAAAGTTTTAACAAACATAGGTCGCGCCGTCGTGTGATGTGTTTATGATCATTAAAAAATAAATTTATTTTGTTCATTGAAAAAAAAAAGTTATGTTTTACCATAAATAATCTAATTTTTGACTACTATGGCATTCAATATCCGCAAACAAACTTCCCGCATTTTTTATGATATCCGTTTTCCGCGATCGAAAATCATAATTGTATCCGGCCTTCACCAACAGATGGCACTCGTGTTCATTCACGACATATGCACCAAAAATATTCAACCGAGGATTATTATATTCATTTTATGAAGTTGGGATAAAAAATGGCCACTAACTGGAGTTTGTTAAAAAATTATTTTCATAAATCGAGTTTCAATAATCACTTGATTTACTTGACCTACTCGTTTAAAGCTAATCGCTCAAATTATGGTAAGAGAGGTGAATGATATTTGAAGGATTGGTCGTTAGTTGATCAATATGCACAATGTTTTTGATATTGAAATGTATACACTAAAAAGAATAAAATATATCAATCAAGTTGAATTAATATAGAGTTATGAATATCTATTCAGTTGAGTATTTAATCTTCTAATTACAGGACAGAAGGAAAGAGCGCTATTACTTTTACTATTTTTTCTTAATGTTCTAGTACAAGATTTGTAAATATGGAGTAAAATCTTCCTTGAAAGGTTTAATGGATATTTCCTAAATGTGTTTTTTTGGACACCGTCACTATATTTTTTATAGCTGGTAATATAAATAGTCAAAAATCTTTTATAGCTAATAACCAATCCTTGTTAATTATTAGAAAGTACACTACTAAAATTTGTACAGGTGTTTTCATTTGATTCATTTCAGCAACAATAGGTCCGTTCCACGTCACAATAGAAATAAGTCATTTTAAATTACATACGTCAATATTGTAATGTTAACGATACGATAAACTCCTTGGGGGTAATTCGTTAATTATCACAAACATGTTCAAGTAAGCATTATCTTATATTTTTACATCAAGGTCTCAAATTACTTCATTATCACAAGTAAAAACGTGTTTATGGTAAAATACATGAAATTAAATGCGTTAGTTCGATTATTATTTCGAATGCTTAAATTATCTTTCGCTTTGTTTGATTCCCTTTTCAAAATTGCGATTTAAGTATTTATTTTATTTGCCAATATGAACAACTGGTAGAATTTTAACATGACCATGTAATGTTTGAATATGAATTGGTACATACCATTTAAACAAATTTAAATATACAATTTTGTTCTTTCACTTCAGGGTGTCTAAGTATAACAAGTGTTTCGTTTCTTTGAAAAGGAATGATTTATCGCAAAAATAACTTTTGCAAACATTGATTAAAATTTATTGTTATTGAATTTAATAAAAATGGATCACCACCAGCATTACATATTCTGATATTTTTTTAAGACTATATTAATTAACTAATTTTCCTCAAATAATTTTTTAACTACAAACGAATTACGAAAACAGAGGTTTTTTTTCATTTTTAGTGGTAACACCGGGTTTGTTACGTTTTTGTCATTATTAAATCTCGAAAAAACAATAAAAAAAATCTTTTAATTTGAATAAATTAAGCAACCTCCTATTTTAATTTCTCAATAGCGTGACAAAACGTAATATAATTTTAATAAATTAGAATAACAAATTTAACAAGTATGAAGAAATAGTTCATGAAATTTGAAAAGATATTACTTTCCCATTAATTTTTTAATCGCATTTTGTCAGCGTTCTTTTTTTTTTGCAAAAAAATATCGTCTTACAAATTGTAGTTTATTTGCTATTACATGTTAAGTTCCGGGTGAAACATGACATCTCAAGCACGCCATTTATAAATTATCATCCACAAGAAAATTTTCTACTTCAGCAATTGGTGGACTACCGAAATAAGGGTTGTTAGTTTCCGGGATTTTTTTCTCAAGATTGCCAATTTGAATAAAACATTTGGCGGTAAGATGAAAATATAAATGTTTAGTTCCGTTATTATAAGAAACAAGCAAAGTTTTTTTCACCATTAACGAGTCTTAAACACAATTCTTTAATATTTTACATAAATTTCACAAGTAGAAAAAGAGTCTCTAAATTTGAAACTTATAAATAAATTTGGTAATATAGTTTTTTTTAGATGGTAGATATCTATATAATTCATAGAGCCGTGGTAAAAAGGATATCGTTATAATTTAATTACACGATATGTTAATTTGGATAGAGCATTGGTGTTTAAGCTTTTCAAAGTCAGGAAGAGATTATGATTTGTAACACCGGTATTAATCTGGTCATTAAACAAACAAAAGAATGGAAAATTTCTTTTTTACAAATGAAAATGATTTTATTACAATTACAGATAGGATCATTTAGAAGTTAGTCTTAACAATATGTAATTTACTTTTTGCAAAAATTAATAAATGTGGGTTTTAGAGTTTATATGATATTACAGGTTTCAATTTCTATAACTACGGTTCATTAGTTTTCGAGATGACTTCAATGTTGCCTTTCAAGTTTCTACGTTTCAGAATCTCTTTCCAACTATTGATCCAGGGGTTCTAAACCTACTGCAATTTCTATTAACACCTTATGCATTTATTGTGTCTATCATCGTGTCCTGGCAAACTGAGTCGTATTGTTCAGATTTAATTTACTTGAAGACTTCAACATTAAAATTTATGATCAATTAGATTCACTCGAACAATGCTACATGTAGCCGGTACTTGTCTAGTCTAGGACGATAAAACAATCATAGTTGATTTTTATTATTTATGAGGCTCCCGTAGCGAGGAGAAAAATAACTTATCATTTTTTATACGTTCCGTTGTAAAGATTAAACTTATCATTAAGTTAAATATTACAAACATGTTGAAATAAAACCTCGCAAGTACATTGACGAGATTCGCACTGTATTTTTTCTCTGCGCAGTACGTTGCCGTGAACCGCCTAAGAAAATCGTTCCGAAAGTTCTTAATTCAAAACCGAAAAGTATCAGATACTAAGTTAAGCAATCCAAAGTATGGACACACTCCTTGATGCCAACAAAACAACCATAATTGATTTGGCGGCTTATTGCCATTTAAATATAACTCAAATTTAATTGATTGATATTAGTTGTGTGGTGAATGTTAAATGTTTTATCTCACTTCACGTGTTCAGAGTAACTTAAAAATGGAAGGAATGTTTGAAGCAACTCGATACATTGAAGATCGCCATAGAAATAACTGTAAGTAAAGTAAATTTGTAAGCTTTTTGTATTTATATGTATTAAAGCGATTGTGTAATCAACGTGAAAATATATTTTTCCTGGAGTTTCATTAAAATCACACCCCAGCTGTTCTCGTCATATCTTTCAGATTATCACCAGATAAAATGAAATACGTAAAAATATATTTTGACAAATACGTTTCAAAATTTTTATTGGAACAATATACAAGATTATGATATACTATCATTTTGTTTTCGTTGGCAGGTTTAGTACGTTTACTCTGTCTAAATAAGGAAACCAAAAATTTCACTTGAAATTCACTTTAGTTATAGCATAGACTATGATTGAAAAAAAACTATTATTTATTATGCATATAAGTACGTATAGCACTACGCTCCAAGAAATATTATTGCTCGAGTTATATTCATATTGTGCTACGGACGAGTAACAAAATTTTAGAAGTTGAATACTTTCTATTTATGAATTCTATGAATTAGTAAAATGTTCATGTGCCTATAGGACAAGTATTATATAAAAGCGTGTCGTAACATTTTTCAAACGTCAATATTTACAATACATTTTTTTCTTTTTTGATGAAATGTCAACTTGAAGGATTTAATTTCACACATTGTCTTTTAGTGTGTCAAGTTAAATTGAATTAATCAGCAATGCGATTAAAAATAAATCCAGGCATTTCCCTTACATAGCGTAAATTTAAGCCTCTGCAAAGCTGAGATTTATACATACTTTTTTAAAAAAATATTTTGTGAATCTAGCCAGTTTTCAATTGAAAGTCACACAAAATAAAAATTAGATTAGGATTAGGAATAATTATTCATAGCATGGCAACATTCTTATATTATGACTAATAAAAATATTTAGGCAAACAAACACTTTTATTTAATAAAAATCGTGTCGATGGTATATCATTGATAATATCTTGTATAAATCTCGATAGTCAATGATTAAATGAAAAAATAATAAATTGTAGCATCTGTTTGCTAGGAAAACAAACACAACCAATTTAACTTGTTTCTCAATGAAAAGGATTTCAAAGAAAAATATTTTTAGTATGTCTCCAATAGATATTCGCCAATTCACATATTTAGCACAGTTACATTTACGTGTGTCAAAGATTTCACACTTTCTAGATGAAGTCAATTGTTACTCTTTCTAGTTTTAATTTTTTCTACACACATACATATATATAAATTAATAATATTATATTTCACAATATGTTCATTTACAAAATTCATATCATTCCCTTCTGAGCCACGTGAAATATATTCTAATCTTAAATATTCCAAAATATTATTTCAGTTGCGTTAGTGCTAACCAAGCTCATTGTCGATATCGAGACAAATTCGATTATAATAAAAAATAAAAAATAGATCTTTAATGAAGGATTATTTATGAGTGACAACTATCACTACATTTTTAACAGCCATCTCAACAGGTGTGACGTTAGCAATCACCAAGTTAATTTTGTATTTCCAAAAGCGTAATGTTATGTATACCGTAAAAATTGCACCCATTATTCGGAAACCATTTTGACCGGGAATTTTTGCAGTGTGTCCAGCGGTCCAATCCATCTATAAATCAATTATATAAATAATTATTCGATATGATGTTTTTATGAATATTTAATTAACAGAATACCATAATACTAGATGAACGTGCTCACTGGATATCACTAAGTACAGTTATTCATATGTATTTTCTAATCACAATCAAACTGTGATATAATCTAAGGTAATTGACTTGGAATTCAATATTTAAAAAAAAATGAGATTTATTCGTATAAAGGAAACCTCCGGCTCATCATTTGTATCATAATAATATCCGTAGCTATATTCCAGGTCACAACCCCTAAAATATGACATATATGAGGTATCTATAATAAATAATACTTTGTATGTTTAAGTTGATACTCCCAAATATACTGTGGTACTGATTTGGAGATCAATCGTTATTAGATGTTTGGATTGTTTTTTTTTATATATATGAAGTTGATGAAGTGTTAAGATCTATGACGTTTTAGCATCAGAGCTCTTCAAATATCCTTAATCTTGAACGTATTGATTTATTTGTTGTATAATTGATACAAAAGTAGGTCGCTGCAGAGCTGAGCAATCCACAGTGAATCCGATTCACGTAGACACTACACGTATTATAATTATATTTAAATCCTTACGCATATGTATACACATGTATACATATGCGTAAATATGCACACACAGATACACGTATGCATATAAAATATGTAATTAAGTAACTAAGAAAGTCATTTTCAGATGCCGAGGTTTTGCATTTTGGATTATTAAGATTTGTAACAGAAGATCTATGGGGGTCATTAAGCAGAACCGCTTTCGGCCTATAAACATTACGTGGTGCTGTCTAATTGCAATTATTTATAAAAGATAAGAGATCGTAGGGTTATGTTTGCCTAAGTCACTGCGAATTTTGGAAAATTAAAAAAAGGAATTTACGTGTTATCAACGAATTCGATAATAGTTGGATATTCTTAGTGCCTCTATGATTAGTGATATCTAGTATTATAACTTGACGTAAAGCAAAGATGAATTGATTTTTGTAATTAAAAAAATGAATAGTGGTAATAATTATGAAAGTTATTTAAAAAAACTTTACGCTGTGTTATAATATTTAACAATTATTATCAAACTGTTTTCAGATCGATAAGCGTATTCTAGGTGAGGAAGATGAGAATTGAATTACATGCATTAATAATTGTCATTGATATGGTGACATATACAACATATTCAGCTATGAATACAAAATAATGATAGCTTATCAAAGGTAATCACTCTTGTGAGTATTCCATATCAAAAAGAATGCAAAAATACATGTATACCAAAAGACAACAACATGTTTACAAGAATGAATATAAAAAAAAGTTTTCATTTTTTATTTTATACAAGAGGAAGTTTTTTATTACTAAATAATTATTGGTGGAAGACGTGTAATTATACCAATTTATGTTACCACATTAGAATAATGCAAGCTTAAATGTTTTCTTCAAAGGTTAATTGTGAAAAAATACCACATGTTTCGCACGGTTCAATATGCAGTTGAACCCATTCGCCCATGGGCCGTAGAAAAAATCTTAAGAAATCTTTTGGATTTTATCAAAAAAATCGGGATAAGTTTCAACTCAAATATAGTGGTAATATGAAATTTTTGTCATTATTGATGCTGTTCTATTTTAAATGTCAACAATCAACACATTGTTACAGCCGTCTCAGCCGTTAATAATATATGGCAATTATTATAATATTTATGCATGTTACGAATTTTTTTATAAATAAGCACCTTTGTACACAATTGTTAACTTTTTTTGATGTACATAAGTTAAGTGAATATGCTATTTGGTTTGAAGACAAACAGGGATAATTCTTTTTTTTTATAGATGTACGTATGCGATTTGAAGATATAAGTAAAGTTAATGATCCTATATATATTAAATCATAAAAGATTTAAGTCCTTTCAGAAATATCTAGAGGAATTAAGGATTCGAAAGCTTTGTTCTTCTGAGTATTTCAGGTTTTTTTTTTGCATCTGTCTGCTTGTACATAATTTATTTTCTTAGTCAACATAACACATTCAATTCATTTCTAATTTGAATTGTTACAACTTTGTATGATTCCACATGTTTATAAACAGCATGTTAAAGCTGCTAAACATGTGGAATCGTACAAAGTTGTAACAATTCAAATTAGATATTGAAATTCCATCAGGCGCCTTCAGTCGATATCATAAATCATTTGTAATTGTAGAGATTATTAAACTTTACACGGCGATCAATTAATTAAATAAAAAAAATATTTTGAAATAAGTTCTATTTCGCAATTAAAAGGGCTCACCTTTAGAGAGCGTGTGTTAATCAAGAATATGGTCCTATCGACTACCAGAGAGCGATAGTTTGTAATATGTAATTATTGTAGTCTGTAATCGCCACATTCAAAGAAAGTAGCTTGATCGATTAAACAATATGTGTTCGATAGAAACAAATAAAACAATTTATTTCGTTTGGTTATTTTATCAAATAATATTTGGAAATATGTTGATAATTTTTACCGCTTGTAATGATAATTACATTTCTAGAATTTAAAAATTATTAACCTGTTGGATTTTCCTTTATATTGAAACAAACATTAAGGAAGAAAATGTTAACATCACATTTATCCTTTCAATGAAAAAATGTGAATCTAAAAATACTTTCGAGCCAGTAGTGACCGATTTTTTTTTATTTGTGATGGAAAAAAAACGTTAGTGAATATTAGAATTTGGAACGAAGCAAATATTGTAAAATTATTACATAAAATAAATAAAAGGTGGCAATATGTGGGGAATATTTGGCTTCAAAGTAGTGAAATATAGCCGTTAGTCTCGTACGTTAAGAAATTAATATAATAATAAATTACAACCGATTTCTTTTTTTTGAAAGACGATTGGTAGCTACACTCAAGCCTCCGTTCACGAGTTATACATAAGTAAATGCTATTAAAACTTTCTTACCGTAACCCATAATAACAGAAGTATAAATTATACTTATAAATAGCATCCGATCAGTGAACCCGCATTTTTTCACTCCCTGACACGGGCCACTTAGGGAAACTATGGTTATAAACCTTCAAAGATTTTAAAGATACTCGAAAATTTACATTTCCATTATAACATATAAAATAAAAGATTTTTTGTCGATAATATCAATATTAATTAGTGCTAATGGGAAATCAATCACTTCATTGACTCTAAGTTATAATACAGTGGTAACAAAACCTTACAACTCGTGCACAGCTGTGCGCTGTCAAGTCAATTAAATTCAGTTTACGCTAGTCGCGCTCGCCGTTCTGACGTGTACGGCGATATCGTAAAATATTAAAATGTATAACATCGTTTCGAAACTATCGCCTTGTCGCAAATTTTCATAATTCGCCACGCACTGTTCTTGATATAAATACACGTATGAAGGAGTTTCATTACGTGATATATTTTTGTAGGAAAAAGTGTCGGCCTATTTTTGAAAAAGCTTAGCGCGTAAATAGACCCGAAAATAACTTTTGTGTACTCTTTCTTAGTCGCTGACCGAAACTTTTTGCCCGCGGAATCCAGAGCAATAATATTGTGTAATTCTTCGCACAACTCCAAAAAAAAAAAAAAAACAGTCAATAACCCAATGTCAAGTTTGTGTGTTTAAAAAGTAACGCAAAATGTAAACAGATAAATAAATTCACACCGAAGCTCTGTGACATTATATTTAGATTATTGTGGAAAATGTGAAACTAGTCAATAGGAGATTAAATAGTGATATTATTTAATATTCAGAAGACAAAACATATAGATGTAATATAAGTTTTTTGACTGAAATAAAAACTGTTTTTACTTAAAATAATCCACTTAATTTAACATACATTATTAGTGAAAAGTTATGTTATTTTAATGATTTTTTTGAACAATAATTAATATTGAACGTTTCAAAAAGTATTTCGTTACTTGATATGTGTTGCTGTAAACAATTTTCTGGATTTTTTAAAAACATTTGCGGAGGTGAGTTATTTTCATACTTGTATACTTAATTAAAATTATTTAAATTTATTCGCTTATTTTTCACAGAAAAAGAGTAATTTTTCCTAATAGTTTCTATCGACTTGCTATAAACTGCAAGCGTCGTTAGTTGTACACTGAACAAATACTTTTGTCACTTTTACTCCTGGGATGTGAAATCTGGTCGTTCTAATAAATTCATTGCCAGTACTTAATGTCGTTTTTCCTTATTTGTTTACTTTGAAAATTATTGTGTTGAGCTTTATCAATGTTTTTTGAAATCTTTACATATTGTCGTTTTTAATGATAGAACAAGGGATAAAATAAAAACAAATAATGTTTCAATGCAATAGACTATTGTTGAGTGTTGGAAGTGGGAAATGTTAATATTATGTAGATAAAAAATATATAATGGAAAATTTTTTAAAATATCTCTATTCAATCAAAATTTAAGCCGATGTATTGGTATTTAATTTAATATAATTATGTTCGTTAGTATTAACAATGATTTTGTTAACATTTATTTTCTTTAAGCGTAGACAAGCTTTTAGCTGATTACATCGATGAAGCTCGTATTTTTGTAGCCAAAAATAACAACCTCGATTCAAATAATACCGTACCCTACATTCAATGTATTTATTTGATACTTTATAATGTGTTATCGTTTCTAAGAAATGTATCATCCGTCAATGGCTTTCAATGTGTTAATCGTCACAACGAAAGAAATAAAACACTCATATTTAGTATTATTTCCTCCACAAAATATTTATGATCACTCCCCTGACAAACTATTTATTTTTACCCTTTTGACAAATATTACAATTTCATTTATCAAATTTATTATGTTTAATAAAATATTTAAGTGCATATTTTTTAATTATATTATAAAAACTTCTCACTCACTCTTCTTGCTAATGAGTCTTTCACGATTGTTCTTAACTCTTAATGAAGTATTGAATCGGTTTTATTTGGTTTGCAAATTCTTAATAAGGCAGTTTAACGTTTAATTTGGAAATTAATTTACTTTGATTGAATGTATACTGTATGAATTCCTGTAAATTGTTTTCTTATTTCTTGAACCTTTGGTTTTATATACCTACTTACTAAATATTTTGTTTGTTTGTAATTTGTAAAACAAATCAATTGATAATGCTCGCAATAAGCGTAATCGGTCTTAATCATAAAATATATTACGAAAATAGTAATAGAAATGTGTTTTTATTATTAAAAATTCAATGGCTTTAATTATAGTTGATTAAAATTGTTTAAATAATATCGTAGTACACATTGACTGCAATAATTATCAATAGTGAATAAAATTGCAATATTTGTATTAGATCCACCTGCAATTGGTCGACGTTTGTAGCAACAAGTAACGCTATACATATGTGACTGTTAGTACGATAAGGCCAAACAAATTCACATTGCATCGATTTTTTCAATACATTATTTGAGTAGACGTAACAGTCGATAAGATTAATTCTTGGATGCTACAAATATTTTTCACGCAATATCGTTGAAATGTGTATGAGCGAATTCGACACAATTCAAGTAATACTATTTTTTAGCTCATTCCTTTTGTTGCTGAAACAATATTAGTCGTTTTTTGCAATTATTTATTTGTTAGAGATTTAAATATAATTTAAATATGCGAGAGTGCGCTTCAAATAATCAAAAATATTTGAACTGTTTGATTACTGTGCCTAAAATGGCACATTTAAAATTGTTTCATTCCATTCATTAACTTGTTTTTCTCTGTATGAATTGATTAAATACTACGCTTTGTTAAAATGTCATATTATATCAAAACAGTTGCACTCAACATAGTAACGGTTTACGGTTTTGTTCAACTTAATTGTGCGGTTAAGTGCCTTTACACAGGTCTATTTTTCAATTGATTTATGTCCAACGATATGAATGAATATCTAATATTTACCATCGTTTCAAACACACCATTTTATTATTGTGATATATTTTGACAAACTCTACAACAAATTTGAACAAGTCGATTGATTCTTGATTGGGAGTATAAGATAATTTATTGATATATCATATGCCAGGTAAATTTTATACGTCACTAGTATTAATCACAATTGGGAACATTTTTTTTTGCTACGCTGCGAACTTTGAAGTGGAACCCATCCTGATGATGGTAAATATACAATTTATTCTCGGTATACGTACTTCATATTTTTGTGAATAAAATGTATTTTCAATCATAATTGAAAGTTGTTGATATGGCTCTCATAAGCACGAAGGCAGATATTTATCAAAAGTCGTTTCGTATTATAAGACTTTCAAGTTTCAGAGATAAATTACCATAAATATATTATGTTTTTATTGCGAAAAAAACAATAATGGATTATGTCACGTTTTCATTTTATTGCTTACAAGTAAAATTGTTTTCGCGGCAAAATAAAAAAGCTATACGTCAATTGCTGTATTGAGATAAAATTTATATCGTATTTGACATTTTGTTATAATCACTGAAACAGTCGTCATTTTAGGTATTTCATTGAAAATATTTCTCTATTGTCTAAATATATGGGTATATAATTTTACTTTACTTTAAAATAATAATAAAAATTAAGGCAGATCATTTTGAAGACAGCATCGATTGGTTGTGAAGCAATAGGTGTACGCCTTTATTGAAAACAAATGACAATTACTTTTGCTGCATTCATTTTAATAAGTTTAATATCAATATAACTAAGATATCACACTTAAGCGTTAACTGTCACATTCGTGGAGAGGTATTATATAATATTTAAACAATAAAATCAAGAGGTTTTTCACAATTTTAGATATTTATGATTAAAACCGGTTCGCTCATCGTGAGCATTCGAGCTCATTTAATAATGCTTGCAATGAGCATTGTTTTTTTTATCATTTAAGACATGTTTTATATTATGTATATTCTATGCACTGGTTCAATTTACGTTTTTCGTCGAACGAATGTCTTTCGCTTTACGAATACAGTAATCTATTCAAATGATTATAAATAGTATGTTTTCTTTGTGTGCACATAATTAGGGACAAGTGAGTATCTGTAGCACTAATTGATGACTAAATGGTCGATCGAGTGTTTAAAATGGTGTTATTATAAAGAATGAATGAATAATGTTCTTTTCACACCTCTCATCAGCCATATTATTGATCATGCATCTATTTTAAATCAGTGTTGACTACACTGACAACAAGTTGTGAAATTCAATTATGTAATTATAAACATAATAACTAAACTTATGCCTATAAATAGTGAACTATAATACTAGTAAGATTTCTTCTCAGGGACTGAATGTCATTAATATAATAACCAGGGTTGTGGAATTGAAGTCAGAATCGTGAATTCGCGGTGCTTTGGCCGAAATCTGGAGTCGCAAAGTCGCGGGTTTATAACCGGAGTGGTGAAAAACTACGACTATTTTTCCGTTTAGACGACTTTGAAAAATATCTCAATGAAAAAATTGCTGGATTGGTTGGTTAATTTCTAATTGAATGCACATAAATAGGAAAAGTAGAAAAAAACTGACAAAACGAATCATTTTTTAGTCGGAGTTGTGTTTTTTAAACGACTTCACAGCCCTGGAAATAACATAAGGGACAATAATCCTATTTTTTCCTATATCAAAAACTTCATGTTGATTACATTGTGCTTAAATCGTCCATATAATTTGTGTTCGATTTAGTGCCCAAAACAGTTATTTTTAAATAATAAAAACACGATATTAAGAAGTAAAATATTTCAACAGTTATATAAATATATATTATACACTCAGTCCTTTTTTTACGCGAACTCGATTATACGCGATTTTTTTGGACGGCACCGTTAAATTTTTTTACGCGCGTCACTCGTTTTAACGCGATTTTTCCCCAAATTTGTTTGAAAGAAGAAATTTATATATGATGCTAGGCATGTACGTATCATTCTTTTATTAAATAAAAAAAATATGTGTATTTTTTAAACTTAATTTTGTAAAGCATTCCATTTTTTTAAATACAAATCAAAAAATCGCAAACGATTACATTTCGCAACCGAGAGTGACAGCAGCGAATAATTCATATAAGTGAAAAAAACAATATTTTTATAGTCTCATTATATTTTTATAAGCAATGAAGACATGAAAATATTTTTTTTGCACGAGTTTTAAAGAGAAAATTTTGGTCTTTCATACGTTTCTGGTACTTTTTCACGCGATATTTTAATTTTTGGAACCAATTTATCAAATTATATGCAAGTTGTAATTTTTTTACGCGATTTTTTTTACGCGCCGTTTTCTGGAACCAATGTATCGCGTAAAAAAAGGACTGGGTGTACATCCAAAACCGGTTTTTCTCATTGCCGTCCTGATCATATAAATATAAAATTGTAGAAATGGTACATAATGAATCTTTGTGTTTTATTAAAAAAAAATATGTTTTTCCACCGAGAAGTGACAGTAAACCCATTAAAAGTTATTTTTGTCATGTACGTTATATATTAGTTACATTTTGTACTGCCTTATCATCATTCTTTTAAAAGACAAAAAATATCTTGAAAAGATAATAGCATTGATTTACTCAAAAATTTCATGACGAAATAAGGAAACAATCCACCAACAATGAATAGCTACATAATAATTTTGAAGTACATGTCATAAATAAATTATATCTACTGATTTATGTAGCATTTGTTAGCTATCGGTATGTTTGTATGGTATATTTATTTATTCCCACTCTCGTTATGATAATTTCCTAGGTCAAAAAAACTTCCAAACATATTAAAATACTGTGCTCAATGACAACTCGAATGAAGTGTTAAAAAGTCTTTCACTTGGTTTACGTATTTTTTTATATAACGAAATCAATTAAAAAAAGAACGAACTGATGCTGAATAATTTTGCTGCATTTTGACATCTGACATCAGATTCTAGTATTCTATTGAAATAGAAAACGAGGTACTAGAATACTACAATGTGATGCAATCGGCAGTGTTGCATACAATTTTGTGTCACTTCGTAAGAAACGTAAAAATTACAGATTCCTATATACAGATGTTTGGAAACAAACAAATGCATAGATTTACAAAATTTTAATATCTAAATTTACCTAATAATACTTCATTAATTCAATGGGAATATTGCAGCCATTTTAATATTCGAAATGTGTGTCGAACAAAATGTTAACAGGTATTTATTCACGTACAGATTACCTCTATGACAATGTCGTTAATTTTTGATAGTGGCGTGCAGTGAGGTTCGAGAAAATATCAGCATTGATTATAATAATTTTTTCACAAATAACAACACGAATCATTTATCTTTAAAATATATACATGGCGTTTGAAAATGTTTTTAAACATTTTATAAACATTTAGATATTTTTATTAAAAAAATCAATGACATATATAATGTTTGATATAATGGTTAGATCTTGGCTTAGGGCTTGGTAGTATCGTGACAGAATTAATTTTGAACTTCAATTGAAATTAATAGTAATGGTATTTTACCAAATTAAAGTTTGATTGAAGAAGATTGACAGTTAGTCAATTTAACGTTATAGAGTGGTGAGATACGGTAAATATAACGTATTCTACAAGTAGCACTTTTTCAATTATGCCAAAAAAGATAATCACCCAACAAAATAAATATAATTTGTCCAAATATTTAAGTTGCAAGGTTATAGGTACGAATACCCGAACGAACACTTTGCGGATTAGTTCGACTCCGTTGTGCGATTAAGTGTTTTTAAATTTGTGTATTTTTTAACCAATTTATGGAATTAAATCAAAATAATGTGATAATACATAAATGCCTTTTATGCACCTCCTATCCGATTTTTTTATCGAGGTGCAGTAAAAGATTGTTTTTATGATTATATAGTTAGTCTTAACTAAACGCATTCTTGTTACACTTCTAATTTGAAGAATGTAATTAAGAGTTTAATTATAGGCTTCAAATTAGAGGATTACTACATATACTTATTCACGGATGCCATACCTGAAGATTAAGCCACACAGGCAGTAAAAACATATTTCAAATCTTTGTAATATCAAATTTCAATTATTAAACCTTTGCACGATTCCATATGTTTTGTCTATAACGACTCGGGTTTTATCTTCTGGCATCTTCAGGCATTCCATCTAGTGGATGCAACAGAAGTGACTTTTGACTGAGAACTGTCAGTATTGTTGCAACCGTGCGATAGAATACCTGAAGATACTGAAAGGAGAAAGCAGGGTCGTTAGTGACAAAAGATACGGAATCCTACAAAGTTTCAACAATTCAAATTTGATATTGAAATTCAATCAAGCACCTGCAGTCGATATTATAAATTCATAATATTATATTCGTATATAATAAAATCGTGTCACTATGTCAAAACTATTAATACTTTTTTAATTTATTTATAATATTATATTTATACATTTGAATGGCTCGTTCGCGTTGGTCGTTTCGCAAGCACGCCTCTGGCGGAGATAACATCCACAGATTGTAAAACAGTTATATGAGAGTTTTCCGACACAATGCAATAGATGTAGACCGGATGGCAATTATATTTTATTACTGTGAATTATGAAATCGCATTTCATGAAAATAACGGTAAAGATCGGAGCACTTAGTTCATGTTACTATATTATGGTGTATTGTAATTCTTGATAAAAGAGATTATTGCAATGTATATTCATAACGTTTTCTTTCGTTCTGTCAGTAATGAGCAGGTGGTGCCAAACGCTGGTTTACGAAACACTCGCGGGCACGTGTTTGTACGAATAAGTAAAAACTAGTCGATTGGTCAACGTCGTCTTCGTTAAAATGTTCACGAGTTGAAATTTCCGTAAAAAACGAATCATTAATTGTTTTGTGAATTTGGGTCTAATATTTAAATTGTCTAAAAATGATAACTCATGACTTAAAAACAAATTTTTCATGATTGTTTCTGAGCTCTTAGTGAATTTTTGATTTGATTTCGTTTTGGTTGCAAATTTTTACTAAGATATTTTTAACATTGTCTTTGTAAACTATTTTATTTGTATATATTGTAAAAATTTGGTTTTGTAAAGTTGCTAATTATTAACTTAAAATGAAATTTTTGTATATAAAGCATTGTTTGTAAATCGTTATATATTAGTTGATAATGCTCGCGATAAGCGGAACTGGTTTTGATCATAAAACATAGTTGGGAAATAGTTCTAAAAATGTGTTATTATTTAAAATATAATGTCTCACTGGCGATACAGCGATTACTTATCCAGCAGTTTTGTTCGACAACCGACTTTCTCAATTTTTTTACTTGAAATGAGAGGTTGAGCGACGAGAAAATATATAGTCATCTGAGAATAACTGTCGTTGAGATAAGCTCAATTATGAGTCCTTATGCTCCATATTAGAAGAAAAATTATTAATATTAACTGAAAATTGCCTTCCGATAATTTCGAAGATCTCAAGGAATTTCAATGTTTATTCTTATTTTTATAAATGCTAGTAAACGATATGCATTGCCTGCTCTGCTTTAATATTAAAAACAAGGTTAGTTTAAAACAAGTTTGACAACTCCTGCTTTAGAAAGAAGACATATTTTCGGAAAGGGTAAATTTCTGAAGACTTTCAAAAGGCTCTCTGCTACTTTCTTTGCCGTATTAATCGAATTAGTACTAAATAAGTCACTAAAGTTTGGTGGTAAATAATTGCCATATAATGTTCGAAATTACACTTTCTAATTGCTCGGGCCCAAATATATCCAGCTCAATGTCCTCGCGCGCCCCTGGCCAATTTGCCACTTGTGACGTCTATTATGGTGTACAATTAAATTATAATATGAGAGATGTCGCTGCACTTGCACCAAATTTAATTCGAGTATTATTTATTTTATTACTGGCTCGCCTCACCAACTCATTCTGCAGGGCACATCGACCCTATATCTCCTATGATATTGTGTGTAAATACGATTGATTTGTTTCATTGGCTACTCATTTGAAATATATTCAAAGCAATGCTAACATATTTCAATTCTAAGGGAGAATAGCTGTTATAGTAATTAGGAAGTCTCGTATAATTTAAATTCTTCTAAAATTGAGTGTATAAGTTATAATACGACGAAATTGTTAGTATAAATATTCAAAAATATATCGCTCTACATACCAAATACCGTGTCATAATTCAAAAATTGTTACTTTAGATGACTATATAATTTAATTTTTCTATAGTTCTTCAACTTAATCCTACAAAGCTAAAATGGCGCTATGGCTTTGTGACGGTTTAACCTCCCTATAGTTCTAAACACTGTATATTTTGCAAAATGTCTATTCTATGGGAATTTTCTATAAGAAACTTTTATCGATTATTTATAAAAAAATGTTCCATAATGTGTTGTGAAATTTTTCATACTTACTTCATTGAAGCCTGTTTCTCTTCTATCATAAATATCTCAAAACTATATTTTTTTGACTTGTGACACTTTTCTTGATATATACAATATATGGTGAAAGCACGTTTTTACGTTTTATAATGGACTGATTAAAAAGCGTTATGAAAAGGAAAATATAGATTCGGGAAAGTAAGTAAAAAAATAATTATTTATTATTAAAATAACATTCAATTAGGGTTTGAACGTATTTTTGTGCTAGTTTATAGCTCTTGCGATCTATAATATCGATAGGGGGTACATTGAAATTGTACCCATTGGATTGTATGGAATATACATGGTGATAAGATTTCGACATAAATGTGTTGAAAACCATCGATTCAAAATGCAACATTTAGTGTATGTATAGTTAGATAAATGTCCATTTTTTCTCGAATGAATTTGATCATTGTATTCTAATATGGTGGCTTACAAGACCGTTTCTTTATACATTAAGATTTTTTATATATTTTTAAAATATATGAAAAGAAAAGTATATAAAGCAAAGATAGCTGTATTAATTTTTCCTGGATAATTATGTGAATTTGATCAAAAGACTTGTAATATAATAAGAATACCCGCCTCACTGTAACTGTACGTAGAAAATTCAACAATAGGTTGACGCTCTCGGGAAAATGTAATAAAAACTACGTCTAGTACAGTGATTGACAACTGAAAACACATTAGAATATTATTTGAAGCTTATTTTTGTTTACTTTTAGGTTATAAGGTTAATAGCAGAAATTTGGAAAAGAATTTAAAATTTAACGAAAAGTTCTGTTCAACACTTTTTATTGGCAATTTCTTATAAAAATATTGCCTCAATGAATGAATCTAGTTTTCTAGTAACCGTAGTTAAAGTTTTTCTAAAAAGGCGTGGTGGGAGCGATTATTTAAACATTATTACTACGTATATTTTTAGCCTTATTCTATTAAAAAAAAACTCAATTTTAAACTGATAGGCATTTCCGATAGAAAACTCTTCCAAAAAGTTAAGTTTCATAAAGAATCTACATGCTTCACATTGTGGGTTGTCGTGTTCTATTAGAATATCAAAATATTTTTTTGGTATTTCTTTTTAATTATTTGTTACTGTTTCAAAGCTTGCCACTATATAGACTTTGAAAAAATATAATTTCCTAAAAAGCTGAAGATAAACTGATGTTTTTTTAGTGGTGGCATACTGGATATACATATTATAACATAGTTTCTTACCACTGCCGACTTTATAGGGTGTCGATAGCATTGTAGAAGGCAGTACATTAGGTTCGTATGATACCATTTCATAATCGCAAAGGCTCTATTGTGACGTTATTCCATAGATCCTCCATGGAAAACATAAAAAAAACCTTCATTATCCATTATTCTGAGCACAATATATATTGGCTGATTTTCTAGCCTACTTTTCCAATCAAATTTGACGCTTTTGATAATATGCTATAGAAAACATAAAATCAATACTTATTTATTTATTTGTACAATGGCTTTTAATTTCATTGATAACGCTTCATATATTTTTCTCTAGATCAAAATCGAAAGTAAAAAATGACTTCGCCTGTTCGTTTGAATATATCATATAATATTACATAATATGTCAATATGAGAATATATTGAATATACTTAATCTCTATCAAGGGCAAATTTTAATGGACGCAATTATAAATTTCAGTAACAGTTTCAGTTTAACAGTTTAATAGACCAAAAGCTAGATCTCCATGGAAATATGTAAATAAAATACAATTTGTAAACATTTTTAGAAATTCTAAATAAATAATACAATGTATCGCGACAACTTTTTGCCGAAATGTCCTGAATTTAATCGTATATTTAGATTTCTGTATATTATTAGTTATAGGATGATGATATTCATTCAGTGACTAAACTTATTCGCAGTATTTATATGAAAAACCAAGAATACAGATTTTTTTTCAATTTAGATAAATTGAGATAAAATAGTTATGAATGAGAAATTTTAAAAGCCACACTACAGCGTAGATTTTGTCATATTTTTTTAATATACATCAGAACAGTTTTCATTTTGTCTTAGTTATAGTAAGAATATTCAAAATAATATTTTCATTCTTATAATTTATTTTCTATGGTAACATATATGATACATTTTTTTATCTGCGCATATACATTTGTCGAGAATTTCCATTACTTTCCATATATTAGATTATTTAATTTTATTTCATTACAATGTGACTGTAAGTAAATATTAAAATAAATCAACGAATCGACAAAGAAGTCTGGAGAGCAACTGGTGGAAACTGCACTTTTAAAACATATAAAACAAAATTTTTACAAACTCACTCACGTCCAAAAAAGCTCAATTCGGGAGGAGTATTGTTGAAAAATATTAATTATCCACTCGTGTGTTGAGAATAAATAGACAGATCATCTGGCTTTGGAAAGGTCATATGCCATAATAATGAATTATATCGTGTTAATAAAATGTAGATATTTGATTAATTGAAATCTCTAGAGGTACAAAATAAATATTTAGTTTACAATTATGACGGTAGAGGGTTTGCATTAAATGTTACTTTTAAATATTGAACTGGCAACATCTTTCATTACCTTTGTGTTTATTAATGTATTTTTTATTTTAATTCTGCACGAGTACGGTGGTCGTCTTATCTTAATGCAGAAAACGATGATAACAAAGCAGACGTATCATTGTTTAGTCTATTTGCAGTGTAATCAAAACCGTGTACTGATTTACGACACATCACACGTTTGTTTTTCAGCAGACAATTACGTGACAGGAATGATAATTCTTGCAAATAAGGAAACGAAAATAGTATGCAAAAGGAATTTTATAATCTACATTGTGTAGTCGTGTGGTGGAGAGGGGAGTAAGGATTTGGCCGGGAACATATCTTTACAAATTAGTTTTTTTATAAAGCTATTTTGTCATATTAGAAAAAATAGAATGATGATTTGTGAGTCAATAGTTTGTAGAAAATGTTACGCCACAAAACGAGCGAAATATAAAATCAACTTTCAGTGAGACGTGTAGTAAGAATATACAATAAATTCATTACGTGAATAGTAGAAAGAGAAGGGTAAAACAGTTTGTGACGAATTGTATTTGAAAGATCTTCAATAATCTATCTCATAACGGTCGTTATACATTAGGTGTTTGAATGAAAATTTTTTTTTTTATTTTAATGAAATTATGGTAATAAAGCATAATAATACACTTCGAATCATGTTGAAAACAACGTCGATTAGTTGTAAAGCATTACACGTCCTTATTGAAAAAAAAATGACAATTATTTTTGTTGTATTATTTTCAATAAGTTTATTATTTATGATTTAGCTTTTAAGGCTTTTTCTGTCACTCCTTTGTGGAAAGATATTTTTAATAAGAAAGACACATTGCTTAGTAATATTTCCACAGTTTAATTTTTTTATGATCAGAAACGGTTTTGTTCATCGCGGGAAATATTATATTAATTGACCATAATAAAAATTGAGCAAAACTTATACCGTTCTCAAACCTTGTGGAAATTGTATTAATTATTGTGTTATTATATAAATATTTCTATGATAATATCTGGGTTTATTTTTTAAGATATAACATGTAAAGCATTCTATATTTATGATTAGCAAATACGTACACTGAATATTTACATTGAAATGAACTCAATCTTCAAACAGAGTTCTTTGTCTATGGATATTACCCAATGATGGTCAACTGCCTCAGAATGAATACGATGACATTAGATTACCGTTTACGTCATGTGATGAAAATTTTTTCGTCATGGTCACGGCAAAATACACATATTTGCTAATTATATTATTTCATACATTTATATCGAAACGTATTTGCATATTTCACAAACATCCACCGTTTTATCAGTTAGATATTTGCATACATTTTAGCGAAATATCTTTCAGAAATACAATGAAAATGGACATACTTGTAAGCTTGGTTTTTTAAGTGCATGTGAACTCTTCTTTATTTAAACGTGCATCATGATAACGACTTACTATTTTAATTCTCATGAATAAATAGCTGTTACAATTATATATTGTTATTTTTATGAAGTTGCAAACCTGATTTTAAAACTGTTGAAGGTGAATACAGGAATTTAAACGACACATTTTTTTTTCAATTATTACAATCATTTGTTTCTGTGGTCTTTATCTCACAAAAAATAATGCAGAGCGGATAAAAATGGAACTATAATAATATAACGAGTGTAACAAAGCCATTTTGAATACGTCATTCCGCTGTCAGATTCAGTTCATTTTTTACTGTTTTTACGATATTTTTATTTGAAATCATACTGAAAACCATCCATCCATTGTTCGTGATCGTTAGAAATATAATTTAAGTAACAAAAATTTCTGAAATGGATAAAAATAACGCATTGTCTAAATTATATAAAACGAAGTACCTATCGTTTGCAGGCAAACATGTTTAGATTGTGGATTCCAATTAATTCCACAGATAATTTTGTGTCGCAAAATTGGACACCATTCTAAGATTATTGACTACAGTGTCGTGGGTTTTGAAATAAAAGCTGGTAAATTTAGATGGCGTATTTAATTGATTGTAAGAAGTCACCGATTATAAGACGCACCTACATTTTAAAATGTCAGAAATAAAAACAAAGAAAACCGCACGCCGAATTTACTGCGGAATGTTTTATATTAGCAGCAACATTGTATGTTATTGCTGATTTACACACAATCGCATGTGTGTTGTTAGGAACATCAAAATCCGGTTGGATTTTTTGAATCGTTGATATCAGCATTTTCCAACAGAATAAGCACATATACAGACATAAGCTCGTAAGAATTGATTAAGTTTGTAATTCAATATAAGCTAACGGAAGACCTAATATTTATTCAGAATAGATTATGTATGAAAATCATGTGTTGGATTGGAGATATTATATTTACGATCCAAAAAATACTCAAATTTACTATTCATTTTAGAAATGAAAATTTACTAAGATAGTGTTTATATCAAAGTAAGGGGCATCATATATACAATGTTATCCACTGTAAATGAAATTTGCCTGGAAAATTATCAAATATTAAAAACATTGATTATTTGATTTAAGATAAAAAACAAAATGACTCTTCGATCGAGAAACAGATAATTTGTACTTTTTGAGATTACAAAAGATTGAATATAAAATTTTAAATGATAATTTGTAACAGAATCGATAAAAAAAATACGACAAGACATAAAAATGGATAAGAATAGATTATGGATTATAATCAATAAATTTTATAAGACATTAATTTAATGGCATACTTGTGACATTTTGCTGCATATTTCCAATTTTTTTTTTTATCTCGGGTTATGAATAAACATTAACCATGTGATAAAAATATAAAAAAAAAACTTTAATATACTTTTTCTAATATTAAATTTATATACTATTGATGTCTTGTCTATTAATTACCGTTAATTCTTGATATTGATTTTTCAATAATAATAAATTTCCAACATGATTTAAAATAATTTATTAGCTTATTATTGAATTTACATTATATTATATCATATTAAAATATCAATCCTCGTCGATATGTTTTGTTTATATTATAATTTCGTTCATATGTTTTCTCTAAGAAGGTCACATCCTAGGCTCAAAATTCACATTTACTCAATAAAACACTGTCGGCACCTGGTAGGTACAGTATATTTCATGGATTCTAATTTCCTACATCACAAAACCCCGCGACCGTTGAAAAAAATGCCAATATTGAAATAACTATCCTTTTCTAATATTTACTATTGATAACTAACAAAGGGTCTCATTAAATATTTCCCGTGATTCCTGTGATATTTCGCCAAAATTTTAATTCACTTTAAAAAACAGGTTAGTCTTATCTAAAAGGGTTGAAAACATTTGCCGTAAGTTAAAGAAATACACATTAATAATAGAATATACTTTTTTTAAGACCATACACAATTTTGAAATGTGGATTCGCAAAAGTTTACGCCGCCCGTGCATTGGAATATTAATTTCCAATATATGTATATAAATATGATTTTGACTAAGGAATAACCCTATAAGTGCTTAAGATTTATAGTTTCAATTCTCAAATGAAATTTAAGAGAAAAGATTGCAAGTATACTTAGTAATTTTTGATTTATACATAACATTATTATATTGATAGCGTGCAATAAATAAAACGATAAGATAATAATTTTACCGCAATATTTTAACGGTTCTGGATTAATTTCAAAAAATATTTTCACTACAAATTTTTATTACAGCGTATTATAAATACTTTGTTCATGCGTAAGAAAAAAATATTGCATTTATTCCACGACTGTTATTCAAAATAACAATCTTTTAAAATTGATTATTCATTTTTTATTGATACAATCTATAAGCGATTCAATAGAAGTGTTACTTTAGAATCTCTTCCGGATTATATTGATTTGAAACAAACGAAATCCGCAGAATCGAATCTCTTTTTATGTGTTCGTTCACGCTCCATTTACCCGCTTCTTTCGGCGTATTCGCGGGAAAAAAATTAGTATGACTGGTTTCGAATTGGTCAACCACAAACCGATTCAGCTTTGACCAAAGACAAACCGAATTACTTTATGCATTATGGTCTATTCTATTGAAATAAAGCAAAATTTTTCCAATTATAGACATAAATATTTGTTTATATGTAGTTTTAATTGTATTATTATATAATTTAAATCATTTTTTGCTCATTATGTCTTTCAGATATATTGAACGGAACAAACATGCTCAAAAACCTGTCACACTAATTTCGATTACACTTAAAAGTGTTTTATTGTGTATTTTCTGTAATCCATGTATAAAACAGCTTTTTTACCGGTGCCGGCGACAGTTTTTTACGTGCGCCTGGTGGCACGCGGCTCGGCCAAGGGTGATGCCAAATTGGATTAAACCATTTGAAAACCAACTCACCCCGAAAATTTTCACTTTGCGTTAAATTGAAATCCACTCGAAAGGTGAATGCGTGTCAATTACAATGTCATAAAAACCGATTTAAATTTACTGAATTTTAAACGAAATAATATTAACTCTCCGCTGACATTAATATTAATAGACATGGCTGCAAAAATACCACAAGCTTACTGATTTATTTTTAACACAATAATAAAATCAAGACATATTGAATAATGTTTTTGGTTGGTTAGTATTCGAATTTTAAATTTTGCGTTGTATTACCGGACAGGTCATTCCAAATTAAATCTCAAACGTCCGTGTTTGAAATTGGAAAGTCAGTTAAAAGTGAAAATGAATGTTACATATAACAATAAAAACCTTGGATAATTTTTTAATGATTATCTCTCAACTGTAGTACTGCACTTGCTGTTTAACTAAGAAATATTATAGAAAAAAGCGTTTTTAGATTAAAAATTGATTATTTTGGATTAATTTGATAAACATTGATTTTTATTATTAATTTATTGAACAAACGCTTAAACGTAAAATGGGAAGGACTTGCTTGAAAAAATCAAAGGAAAATATTTGAAATAGGGAGTAGCTATCCATCTATTAAATACTATGTTGGAAATGGGTAGTATAGCTCTAAAGCTAATTTTGATGCGGAGAAATTTTAAAATAAATTGATATTTCTATAGAAATTAAAATATATCTATAATATATAAAACAATTAAAAAATATCTTGTTGGTAAATTTGTTTCATTATAAACCGTATCTGCCGTCTAATAATAGTTTATATTATAAACAAAAGAATGTTACTGTTACTTTAAATAAAATATTAAGATAAAACTGTATAAATAACAGCAAATTATAATGTTGTCAATTTTATGATATAATGCTGTCACAGATATGTCTAAAAATATGTTAACGTCATTAAGAATTGTTATTTTTTTTAAAATATTTATTTTTCTCTGCGAATTACGATGTCCAGCCATTGAACTCCAGAAATGTTCACTCAACACGAATGCAATAAAATTGAGCCCTGATCAAATAATCCCGTATTTATCGTTTTCCTTAGATAAAAAATAAGCTCCCGTCTTATGTATAACCCCGATTAATATCAGTTTCATCACTTGAAATTCATCGGACTTTATTCGGCTACTTGCTTACATTTTTCAATTCCTAAAAATTGTCGTTTAATTGCAAAAACCTCGAGGCCTAAGTCTGCAAGCTTCGCCTTGTTGGCATGATGCCCGACACAATGTTTCTGATGATGACTCACATACTGGACATATAAGGACAGATTGTTCGGTCGTCTTGTCGAGTCATTCAAAACCATTGTTGCGTAATATTGCATCGTACATTATCTAAATTTCAACTTAAAGCTGTCTTTGTATAATGTTTTAATTTTAATTAAAAACCGGAAAATAATTATTCCAGTTTTTATCAAAATTTTAATTTTAAGAGACCTTTAAAAACGAACAATCGGGGTCCAACTGTATTACATTACTTGTTGCCCTCTCTTAAGTTCGTTTTTAATAATCGGAAATCGAGCGGTCTTAGGAAGTAGTGTCATTTCTAAAAATGTATGGTAATAAATAAGTGATTTTTCACAGATAATTTACTATATATGTAAAACCATTTCATATTTAAATTTCCTTGTTAGAGTGTTATAATATGCTATAATACACTAATAATTTGTTTTAAACCTTTGTCGAATAATAGGGCATTACCTTTGTATTTCTAAGTTCATTATGTTGTTTCCTGTACGTTATTTATGCTAGAAATAAAACGTATTCTTCGTAGCAAAAATAAATAAATAATTATCGCCACTTGATTCGAGATGAATACATAACATTTTTATATCTCAATTATTTAATTTGATCCTGATCTAAAATCTATTTCATTTGAAAAGCTTTGTTATAATGAAGAAAAACACGTAATTATCGATAATATTTTCCAGACTTTGAATACCTGATAATATTGCTAAAATTTAAAAAAAAATTCGCGTGTAATTCTTTACAAAATTTATTTTTATTTGCAAAATTGTACTACTAGAAAAAAACTACAAATACAAATTATTAAGGATATTTATGTCAAAGCTAAAATCTGTTTCTATTATGAAGTTAGAAATGAGTGTATCGACCAATATAACAAAACCGAGAGGGCGTGTTTTAAAAATATATTATGCATTCATTAAATCTGCGTTTCAACTGACAATACAGCCAATACAATTAAAAGTATACAATGCTTCTTAATATTGACATTTTATTTAACGTAAAAAATAAGGTTGTTAATTTTTTTGTGCCTATTGTTTATTTAACTAAACATAGATGGTAGGGAGGGACTTGTTGTCAACAATGGTCTAATGGAAACAATGACAATGTGCTAGAATAGAAGGTAAGAATATATCGCATTTACACGAGTTTTGCGGGTTAAAAATAGTGTGCGACAATGTTCACAGAAATTAAGAAAATTGCTTGAAATATTTTAAGACAATGATTTGCGCATAGTTGTCTACCATCTCTTACGTGTTTAATTATTGTTCATTAAGATCTAAAGATAATGATTGAGAAGATAATTTGCATTTACATAAGATCCTAGTATCCAATAAACATATGTTATACACTGCGTTTGAGTAAATGAATTTTTTGCTGTTTCATTCAATTATTGTTTAGTTATTCATCCACAATTTATACATAAAAACTCACTTATTCAATAGTTCGTATTATTGTGTTGTCTTAATAAATTAATGATAAAAAACTATTATCTGTTATTATACAAAAAATAACTGCTTTTTTCTAGATAAATTCAGTGATAACTCAAGTAATTTCAAGTGAGATTTTTACATGCAAATTTATTTTATCATACATTTAAATATTTAAAGTAAAATTCTACTTGCTACATTGGTATTTTTATCGTTCAGTTAAAACAATTTGCTGATATCTCTGAATAAGTCTGAGCACCTTTCAACTGTATTCAAGTATACTGCGATACATTAAAAGTTTCAATATTTTTAAATCGCTTCTAAGGTGTAAACTGTCACTTCTTGATGGAAAGGCATGATATTTAAAAAAATAAATACACATTTTTTGTAATTATTTTCACAATATATTTTTTGATCAGGACCGGTTTCGCTCATCGCGATTATTATCAACTGATATAATACAATTTACAAGCAAGTCTATTTCTAAAAATGAGTTAAAGGCAGCAAGTATACAAAACCGTGGGTTTCAAGAACTAATAAACAATTTACAGGAAATCATACAATATTAATACAAATAATATAGGTAATTTAAAAATAAAATGCCAACAATCACGTATTAATAATATTCAAACAAAATTCTAAAAAAGTACAAAATTTTTTTTTTTTTTTTATTATTTAAAATTTTAAATAAGTTGAGATTTTGTGGTCTTTGTAAAATAAAAATTTTACTTAGTTAAAAGTCATATAAAGTAATGATAATTGGAAAAAATAGTTATTTACAAAACGAAACTATAGTCTATTTATAAATTATCCAAATTGAAATTTGTTGGGCTGATTTAATATCTACTATCATATTTTAAATACAATAATTATATATTGCTGAAAAATATTTGTTTCGTTGATAATTCGTGCATGAAATACCCAAACTTGTGAATGTAGGAAAAAACACGACCTCGATTATTTTACGTCGGTGAATTTGTTGTTTGCTGTTAATAATATGTATATTTTTTCGTAAATATATCTGATTCAATACACCATACCTACAATTATTTCACGTTTATTAGTTAATCATTGCTGCCGTAACCAAAGCGACCAAGATTGAAACAAAGTTTCTGCTTCGCCATTCTTTACTCTTTACACCCTGGTCGTTGTTAGTAAGTCTAATCAACACAATAAGCACGAGAAGTACAGAGGTTCGAGTGTGTTAACTTATAATTTATCATGGAATGATGTTAACATATCAAAAACTTCGCGACGAAAATGCACACAACGTACACGCTGGCTCAGGGTGGGAATAATTCGCGTGAAATTGATAAAATTGCGTACTCTTGGGTCGGTTTGGGGTCGATCCACTGCTGGATGAAGGCCTCCCCCTGCTTTTTTTTTTTTTTCAGGGGGGTTGTTTGGACATAGCAACACCACGCTGCCCAGGCGGGTTGGTGTTCGGTTTTCTGTCTGGGTTTTCCTTCCCATAGCCAAGAGAACACGGCACCCGGTGTTCCCGAGCGGTCACCCATCCAAGCACTATCCGCGCCCAATGTTGCTTAACTTCGATGATCGCACGAGAGCCGGTGCTTTCAACGTGGTATGATCGTTGGCCGACATTATATAATTTCGGTCATTTGTTAAAACAAAAATCTTAAAATTTCAATATTATAGATCTCGAGTATATACATTTTCAGTGTTTGGGACAATCCATAAAATATCACATTACTCAAATAGTTTTATTTCATATTTGCAAACATTGCCAGCAATAAAAGTTGATAGTGTTCGCGGTGAACGAAACCGGCCCTGATCAAAGAATTTATTGCGCAAATAAGTACTAAAAATCTGTTTTTATTATTTAAAACATCATGCCTTTCCATCAGAAGTGACAGTTTACACATTAAAACTAATAACTAAAGGAGTAGATCATTATTGAATAGTTTGTAAACAATGGATACCTCAAAATAATAAAGTAAAAAAAATAGCAATTTAAAATGTTATGAGTAATTCAATTCGTCAATCTGCGTTCCACGCTGCAATACAAGAACACTGCCTACGCGAAAAACGCATCCTCCGGTGTTAACGTGTTAATAATCGAATAATTATGTCGCACACTATTGTACACTGATAAAATATATTCAATTATTGTGTAAATAAAAAAAAATACAACAGATCCTCATTGCTTCTCTAGGTCTCATTTGATCTCAGTATTATAGATTGCAGAATAAATTAATGAAACAGCCTGTTCTTGGAACGCGTCAAAAATCAAATCAACTATGACTTATTGGCTATATCCCTTTAGCCATATTTATCAGTTTTTTTTGTAATCTTGACATATACCACCTGCTGGCCGTTGACATTATAACTCTTATAAGGTACGAGATTATGGGACTAGTTGGCACTGAAACGTGTCTACATATAATATAATATAATAATATAAAATTGAATAAACCATAATCTAGAAACGTGATATTATCATCAGTTATCAAGTGCTTATAACAGTTATCTTTGTTTGTTCATTACTCGAGCAGCACTAAATTAAATATTTATCGTCGGAAATAATTCACCTCCACCTGGAAAGATACTTCATCATTCTTTCAATAATATTTTTAATATTTACCAAAACTACATTTTACTCGAAATCATCGGTTGGCTATTGGTGGTTCGAGTTATTGCGGCAACGCTATTGAACTCAAGAAACTAAAAACTTATCGGAAACATACAAAAAGAAATAATTTATTACAAAATTATGTTAAATCTTTTTTTACCATATTATTTGTCAGCGTTCAAAATTTTGAATTACAGTTCCTACGGGTACACAACATTGTACTCACCGCCGTCTGCGACGGATTCATAGTCTCCATAACCGGATGGCTGCCTATGATGAGATATCTCGTCAATATCTTTAAACGTATTTTCCTTCAAAAATATTCCGTCTATTAAAATGATTCTTTGAAATGACACACTGATATATATATATATAATAAAGGTTTAAAAACATTTTACCATTACTGTAAAGGATTTCTACATCGATGTAGATCGATACATCTTCGAGTGTTCGAACTATCACTTGACAGATGTCAATAGTTTCAGGGATACTAAAATCAATTTTCTTCAAAATTATTTAAGAAAACCTGCCTTTTATTATGTTACAATAAACATTTGGTGAGTTAATTAATCGAACATCGAAAATCTACTTTTTTGTTACAAACTATTGCTGGCGTGCTGGGTATAGACCAGTGATTCCCACGTGAAATTTCACTGTGGCCGCATTATGAACATCAGCTGTCCTATGAAAATATCTGGTGGCCGCACTAAATGTGAAATAGTTTCGATATTAATTTTTTATATAGTGCATTACACTGAATGATCTTTTACAGTATACAGTTGTAGATAAAATCGACAAAATTAATAAAGCAATTGTATTGTATTATATTGACTTGATTTATGGTCAATGTATAACTTCGACAAAATTTTTTCAACAGTTTTATTATTAAAACAATCCTTTCTTAAACTCGACTAAATGCTGGATAAGTCAGGTTTATTCAACCAATTTTAGCATAATAATAATTTTACAAATTCATTTATAAAAACTATTTTTTTTTTTGAATATGAATATTTACTATAAAACTGTTGGTGGCCGCAGCGAAATCCTCTTGTGGCCGCACATGAGAACTACTGGTACAGACGCATATTTTTTTCTGACCGCCAAAGGATTCAAGCGCGTTTTAAATTTTTGTTAATGATGTCCTAGAAAAAATTCTCAAAATTTGGTTGCATGCACTCACGTATGTAGTTTTTTTTTTTTTTTTTGAATTTCGATGAGAGTTACTACGTCCGAAATTTCATAAAACCATAACACGGTTCGCTGATTGCTGAGAGGATGTAACAATCGTTTTAGAGACCGAGTATAATACGATTCTAACATCATTCTCTGCTTCAATAAAGAAAACGAGTTACTTAAATAATTTATTTCAGTATAAGTAGTTCTAGATGTGCTTTTAACAATTATCGTCTTACTATAACCGAGTTTGGCTTTTATATTCTTAATGACTTTTTTTATGTTAAATGATAGTGATTAATTTAGTTCAACTTCATATTTTACGAAGACGAAACGCGTGTTAAAAAAATACAGTTAGTTAAAAAATATTAATCGTACAAATTTGTTTGTTATATTATAAAAGTTGTGTTGATATTTAAGACAGAATTTACAATATGTCTCAGCTCAATGAGATAAACACATCTATTTTTACGTATTGTTAAGTTATGATTCATGATTCTGGCAACTTTAAAGTTATATATTTCCTCAAATCGAGGGAAAATATTATGCTGGATTTTCCTTTTCTGACGTTCACGTAAATAAATATAATTGCAGGTTGTTCGTGGAAGTCCAGTCGATGTATCGATCGCGCTTATGTTTTCCATTGTTCTCAAAAGGTTGTTAACACTAGCCTCAAGTAAAATGTCGGTAAACTCACGTTGGCATAGTATACGTATTATATCTACCATATTTTAGATAATTTATTATGGGAGTATTTACTTCCACAATAGTTATATATA
Source organism: Himalopsyche japonica (assembly GCA_028555115.1). Classification (NCBI taxonomy): domain Eukaryota; kingdom Metazoa; phylum Arthropoda; class Insecta; order Trichoptera; family Rhyacophilidae; genus Himalopsyche; species Himalopsyche japonica. The sequence goes on along the minus strand of JAHFWJ010000535.1, from coordinate 207,329 downwards.
TAATATATATGTCTATATAGACACTTCAACAGGTTTATATTATTTTATAGCGACTATTCATAGTGAAATCAAATCTTTTCTCTTTACACTGTTATTGTATCCGTTAGTAAATTTATGAAAATTATTTACTGTAAAAAAATTAAATTTTTGAAATACATGTAAATGTAGTCGTTGCGCGTGTTTCGCTAAGTTTAATCAGACTAAATGAATTAACTTTTTAAAAGTGTTTACAATGCAAGATCAAGATCAAAATCAAAGTTATGGCATAATTTATGATATCGACTGAAGGTGCTTAATGGAATTTCAATATCAAATTTGAATTGTTAAAACTTTGTATGATTCCGTTTTTTTGTCACTAAAGACGTGTGAGACAATGCCTGAAGATGCCGAAAGGAGAAACCCGGGTCGTTAGTGACAAAATATGCGGAATCGTACAAAGTTTTAATAATTCAATTTCAAGGTTACGGATTTTACTTTTACGACTTTGCAATATTAGATAATATCTCTTCGTTCAATAAAGTGTAAAATTTTTAAAGTACTTTGCAACTATGATTAAAAACAGTCGCAGTGGACCCTGAATTTTAGCTTTCTTTATGAGTATAAAAATAGTATTTTTAGGTTACTTTGATTATGGAAATCTTCATGGAATGCAATTAGGTAATGTACTTCATATTGAAAATTTGCAATATCGATTGAAGCTCCTATAATATTTGTTATAAGTCCTTATATCTTCGAAAATTAGCATCGTGGCATCGTTGGCCAAATAGGAAATGCGATAATCTTCAAATATTTAAAACTGTTGACTCTCCGTTTGTTTTTGTTTTTGTAGTATTACATTGTTTTTATTTTCAAATATGTAAATACCCAAATATTTCACGATCAAAGTAGAACGAAGCTTATAATTCCGAGACCTGTGCCAACTCTTCTGGATTCCCTGACAATCATTCGAAAATAGTGGTATGATAGCCCACGCTGGCCGGTGGGAAATGTCAGAAAATTAGAATGACTATTTACAAAGTCATTAGGTTTTATGATGCACGACATTTTCTGATGCGTTCATTGTTTTTGCTTTGTTACGTTTGTTCAGCGTCAAAATATGTCAATGGTCATTTATTTTGAACCGAGGACGATTAATTAGGTAGATTAATAGTTACAGTTAACTTATAGTCAATGTTGTATATTTTTGTGACCAATCTATGTGCAATAGAACTCGATGTTTGTTTCCCGTATTCATCGTTTTGTATGATTATTTCAATAATAATTTACTTAATATTGAATCACGCACTACCCCTCTACAATAAACAATGTTTTCGTAACTACAACAAGAACAGAAAGTTTTTCAATTACTTAATCTCTTCTTCCAAAGAATGTTATGCTACAAAACGTACAGAGGAAAATTATTGTATTTATTATGATATATACATATATTGCAAAGTAGATCTATACATTTGGAAAAAAACGTTTTTAAATTGTATAATTAGTTCTTCATTATGTATAATATATACATGGACCAAACCAAGAGATTTTATTCGACATACAATTGCCTTATACGATTGTATTAAAAAAACAGTTAGTATATAAAAAGAACATAACTGCGCATGCCCAGCGGCTACGTAGCTTCCTTGTGATGTTGCGCACTAGGTCAATATTAAAGTCTGGTTTTCAGGTTGTCTACTTGGCATTTTCCAATGCCTTTTAAAGTTCGTGTAAATTTACACATTTGACTTTTTCCAAATAATCGGGAAATTTTAGAAAACTTTGCCGTGACGCCAAGACTATAGGTTCAAATAGGGGCAAGTCTGTTTTATCCCTGACGCAAGGAAAGAAGATCACTAATAAACAATTAAAATATACAAAATACATGATTTTTCTTATTCGCCGATTCAAACCTTTGAGTAGGATGAAAGCATAAGAGGGCTACCACAATAAGTCCTAGAAATGTGTTCTAATTATTAAAAATATTATGTCTTTCTATCAAGAAGTGATTGTCACTACATTAAAAGTGATTTATCTTATATAATAAATTAATAACACACTCTCTAGGAAAGTTAGAAAATTTTGCCACGATGACAGCGTGTGGAGTTTAAAAAATATGGCATATATGGTACTTCCAGTGTAATAAATAGCCCACTATTGTATAATATGAAACAATCGTTTTCTAACATTTACTGATGGATTAGCTCACTTAAATATTATAACTTGGCCGACTGCATAAAGATCAACTACTCAGAATATTTAATTAGATAGATATATTTTAAGTAACCATTTTTCAATACAACATAATATGGCAAAAGACTGATTATATTATGTTTTTACGTGATGATGAAAAATTGTACTGGATGTTGTTTTACTTACAACGAATTAAAATTGTATTTTAAGATTCATCTTGTCATTTAGTTTGAGAATTTTTGTGTCAATTTTCAAAACAGCTAATCGTGTTTTTATCAAACAAAAGATATGTCAAATAAAGTTTATAGCTCGAAATGTGTTTGTTTCCAAACATGTTAATTATGCTTAATATTTTTAGTATTTTTGTTGTTTGTACAAACCCAATATCTCAATTATTCAGTAGTATATTTGTAAACTTTTTTCCAACAAAGTGGCTGTCGTCTAATGACAGATTGTGCCTATTTATTTATTTTTGAAAAGGATTTATCAGATACATCGACCTTTCCTCGCAATTTTGTTCTTAGAATGATACGTATGAGCCAAATCGATAACAATTTTATTTGTTTCAAAGACGCGAACAATACTCAGATTTTTAATAGCAAAAATTCCCTAAAACAGCTTTGAGATTTATACCAGAACAAACACACAACGTATCAATTGATATACATTCAAATCAATTGTAATTGAAATGCATTGAACGTATATTTTATTTCTTTGAGCGTATAATAAAAAAACTACAACTCCTAATTCCCTTTTTATGCGATTTTAATTTTATGCGTCTTTTTGGATTGGGCATTCTTTTCTCTTCTCATTTTTTATATATCCCATCATAAGGTTAATTTAATATTTATATACGATACTTACGCGTAGGTACATTATTTGTCCTTCCTCTTGGTAACTATGAATTGGTGAGACGTTGATGCTCCAAGTTTACCTTCACGCACCAGTTGCCACCTATTTACGTTGACTCTGAAGCAAATATCCCGCTCTGCGTGTAAATGTAGAGCGCTATTCACACTAAGCAAAGTGAATTATATTTATTTTATTTTCTGTGTATTTTTTGCAACATAAATGATTTTAAGTGTAATATTTTTAGTGTAAAGATTACCATTTTGTTTCTGAAGTTATTTGTAGCTTTTGTGAATGTTGATGCCAACCTTGAGAAATTTTGCCATGTTAAATAAAACATGATACAAATGATAAAATTATCATACAAAGCCTTAAGATTAATCTTGAAATGTGAATCTCCAATATCATCCCTTTAACTGTTGAGTCAATATAAATACGAACACCGAATATTTCATAAATTAATTCAATGATACTAGGATGAAACAAAATTATGCAGATTATCTAAAAAAATGGGATGTAGTATTATACGTGAAAGGTATGGCGGTTATGTTTTCGACTGTCAACTATGAACACTGACATTAGCAGTTATTGTGTTGATTTTTGTAGTGGTCATGCGTTGGTGATTGTGAATGTTTCACATTAGCGTCGATGAAGTTATCTTTTTATGTTAGTTGTTTAAATATGTAAATACTGTGGCACGATGGTCATTATTGTTAGGGATACAGTGTCTATATAATCAAATTTCAGTAAAGACAGTTATTTAAATAAATTCAATCAATTTAAAGACTTCGTAATGCTTGCAATATCTAAAAATATCTCACTTCCTTTTGGATAATAAAAACTGAATATAGCCAAAGCGACTTGATAATCATAAGTCATGTCACTGACCAATATTTGTATATTTCCTCTTTTCAGAAAAGGGAGCATTAGAAACTGTGTAACTAGTAGTTCTTGTAGAAAAGCTCCTGTTGAAATAGTCAATATGGTATATCGTAAGCATACATAGTTAAAGTCACTCTCCAACGTCAGTATGTCAGTTAAAACTGGAGAAAATATCGTAAACTCTCAAAAATAAAATTACAAACACTTTTGTTATTGTTTTGTAATGGATTTTTACATATTTTTTCTCATTCAAAGCCTAAGGCTGACAGCAGTTTTACATTGGAATCAGACATTGTAAAAAAAATTCAGTGATAACATTGCTATGGTATCATTGAAACAGTTTGAAATATTGTAATTGGCGCTAAAAGTAATTATATTTGATCTTGTAAAATCTTGCGTCGGCGTGAACGGATCTCAAGGATAGTAGTATTGTAGTAATCTGAGGCAACTTCACGCCGATGCATTAAAAATGAATCTCACTGCTTTAGTAAAATCCAACCTTCGGACCAGTAAGCAAATGTTTCCGCATTTGTCCTTTTTCTTTTACACTGACAATAGTTTTGATTTCAAAAAAATTTAGGATGACCAGGAATTTTGCTTTCCGAATCGAGTTCGTGCGTGATATGCCAAAACTTTCCCATTTTTTAATTCTATTACTAAATGCGTTTTAGAATTGATATCCTGATATTTTTAAAAACTTTTTTCCACAATATACTTTATGATCAGGACCGCTTTCGCTCATCGCGAGCATTATCAGTTAATCAGATGCATTCATCATCCATTGTTCCTGCTCTGAAAATATATTGTGAAAATAAACACTTAACAATGTGTTTTCATTATTTAAAACATTATGCCTTCCTGTCAAGAAGTGACAGTTAACACCTAATTACCCTATTAAAAGTGATTAATAACCTCACATAATTTTTCTTTTCTAATATTTTTTTTAATTCAATTAATTATTGATTAAATATGTACATATTTCAAGATGTCGTTAATATTTCATTTTTTAAATATTTAATTTAAGCTAGTGGCATTTCGTATGATAATATGTATTTATATTATTCTTGATTGATTTCTTGGACCATTTGTTTGCAATGCCTATTAATTATTATATATATATATATATGTAAATAGCCTTTTCGATGAACTAAAGCATTCACTTACTATTATAAAATTGTGAAAACAGTACTCGAAAATGTGTATAATACAGAATATAATTGTTCAATGTAGATTTGTAACTCTATTTGGTTAAGTGGCAAGGATCTAAATTAAGTTTTTGTTTCAGAAAGATCCAAAGTTTTCAGCTTATCAATTTTTTTTTTTATATTGCCTATATTTGCATCTATATAGTGATTAATATAGGAAGGATGGAGGGCAAATGCTCTCTTACCATCAAAATTCTATTCATGTTAACTGAATCCAAATATATGTTTAAAGTATTGGCTTAGTCGCACTGAGTTAGTTATTTATTAGAATATGCATTTCGTGGATGAATAACTATCTAGGTTTTGGTGTATAATCGTGAGCTCCATACATTCTGCATTGTGTTGTTTTTTTTTAATACATTTTGGTCACCGTATATCTGTTTCCTTGGATGAGTACGAGTCGGCACGATTTTTTAGGCGTACACAATTATATATTTTATTCAATTTACTCTTCGACGTTCAAGGATTTCATCATTTCATTGATTATTTGGATATATAGGTCTGTTTATGTCTTGTATATAAGTTGGTCGAATTTTAGCTGACACCTTTACATAGACACAACATAAATCAATTATATAATAAATAAATGAAATTAGTTTAATAATTGTATATGTGTGTAAATTTACAAGAACATATTGAACAACATAAATTATTTTCACTGGCAACATTACATGCATAAAAATTATGCTTTATAGAGATTATATTATAGACTTGTTTATATTATAAAATGGCAATGGGCTGGACACATAGCACGACAAATAGACAACCGTTGGACGAATGCGGTCATACAGTGGTATCCAAGAAACGTTAAAAGACCACAGGGCCGCCCTAAGACCCGATGGTTAGACGAGCTAACCAAGTTCGGAGGTAATACGTGGCAACGAATAACTAAGGACAGAGAAGAATGGAGAAAGCAGGGGGAGGCCTTCATCCAGCAGTGGATCGAACCCGGCTGATGATGATGATGATGATGATGATTATAGACTTATTTGAGATTATATATATACTGCGCATATAAACATATGAAGACGTTGTAAGTTTCGCAAATTAAATTTAATATATTTCAATCAATACTGCTTAATCGGTTTATCAATCAACAACTATTGATAAGTTACTTCGATTATCCAGAACACGATTCCGTTGGTTTGGACACGATTAAAAATAAATTCTTTTTAAAGTGTTAACTGTCACTTCTTGATAAAAAGGCAATGTATTTTAAATAATAGAAACACATTTTTAATTACTATTTCAACAATATATTTATGTTCAACGCTCATAGCGAATGTTATCAACTGATCAATGATATATTGGTTGAGTTGGCATTCATTTTGTAGAACTCCATTATAACACGGTGATAAAACTAGCAATGTATTTTAGTTCTATAAAATTATTTTTTTAAGATATAGTTGATAGCTATTTCGGCTCACGTCATCGTGAAAACTATGCTTATATATATAGCTGTGTAGAAAAGGTACATACTACATCTTGTCTCCTGTTTTAAGAACCTAGCTTGTTTCTTGCTCACAATAAAACTAAAATTGTAAATGAAACTAAAAAGGTGGCTATATCAATAAGTTAACATATGGCCCGGAAATGATCTATTACGGAAACAAAACAGCCCCCTGAAGAGGGTTGAGCAATGGCGATCGGCGTATATTAGTTTGCTCGTTAAGAATCCTATGTGATAGTTGATATGACGTGTATTTTTTTACCGTGTGATCAATGATAGATATATTGTGGAATTAGTACTGAAAAACGTGTCTTAATTCCTTTAAAAAAATAGCAGGTTACCAAAAATATTAAGACTAGATGTGAGTGTTGAAGTAATTTTGTCAAATTAGATTCAAAACAACGACAGTGATGATGAACATCTCCACGTGATTTAAAAATTTCATCGAAAAACTGAAATATAGTATTACGATTAATTTTCAATCATCTCGTGTTAAAAACCTAAACTGACACATTGAATGTATCCGTGCACTAGAATGCCTGAAGATGCCAAAATATAAAGCCAGGATCCTGAATAAAAAACTGTGAGAAGATATATACAGATTGAATCATTAAAATTTGATTTAATCTTGTTATTGTAGATCTAGGTGTCTGTGTGAGAATGTGAATGCACGCAGTTGTCGAAGAATATAACAGCATCTATGATTTACTATTTAAAACTTTATCCTAGCAATCAGACGATCTAGTTCAAGTCACAGCGAATTAATACCATAATGTTTCAACGGAACTATTTAGATCTTTTGTGTTTATGGTTTGAGTTTATCCCATATGCAATCCAAATATTGTATCTAGCACCATGTATCACCAATTAATTGTGGATGTCTTTTCGGGAATTATATGCATGCGTCGATTTTTGTTTTTTAATATTAGCTTAAGTATAAAAAATTGTACGTATTTACATATAAAACAATACAAGCATTATTGTTTCAATGACTCCATGTCGATTTATGAAACCAAAGCTGCTTAGCGCTGTTTTGCATCAGTCGGACACCATTAAAATGTTATGAAAATTTATTGCCATTTTTGCATTCCAGACTTCCCGTCTAAACAGGACTGACCTCTGTATTTCTTTAATGCTTGCTTGAATTCTTGAATGGTGGATGGGAAACGATGCGTCTCATTTCAATTTCTCTATAAACCTAATAATATGCAAAGAATCATTGAAAAAATATTTAATAAAGTAAAAGGCAAATCGGTGTATCAATAATTGCTGCATCCTAGTAAGCTTGGTGGACCACATATTGAGTATAGCTGTATTATTGAAAAATATAGGATTTTAATAGGATACGATATGGTTGATTGAAAATAAATATATTGATAATGCACATCATATAATTCATAGAAATCAATAAATACTTTAATAAGAACCATTTATTAGTATATATTTTGTTGTTGTTATGCATTATTATGAAAACCGATGAATTTTCTTAAATTTTTGAAATCCAGTACATGACCAATGCAAACTATTTATTGTGTGTCAATTCTATTGCATCCGTGTGAAAAAAAGGCGAAACACGAGTCCATGAGTGACAAAACATGTGGAACTGTCCAAAGTTTTAACGGTTGAAATTTGGTGATCATTTTACTTTGAAAAACCTTTGAGACCAATTACCTTTATTTTTAATTTTTAATGTGTTTCTTTGTATTACATAAATAAATTGATTTACCAGGATGGTGGAGAGTGTATGTCTGGTATTAAAACAATGTAAGGCTCTTCTGTCATTTGGCCTAAAATATCAATTTTTGAATACACACAATTCACGGAAGCACACGATCAATGTATAAAATCTAATTAAAAAAGTAGTCGATGACTGAGACTGCTGTATATATAGCTTCCATTACAGGTTAACTTGAGGATAAACAAAGAATCGTATTCTTGGAAATATGTATGAGTCGTGAATTGTTGTATTCGGTATTCGCTATTGTTACCGACGGGATTACTCGCATGTACCTTGGGGTAAAATAAAAATATAGAACGGTCATAGGAAGGACGAATTACTTTGTCGTATTTAGTTTAATATTTAAAAAAATGTAGAAGGCATTGTTGGAAAAAGTCTTTAGAGTGTCATTAAGCTGTTATAAATACGTTTTGTTCAAATCAAAAATATGAAGTGTACTTTTATAATTTCAGCAGATCAGCAGCTGTTATTGTGTAATCGTGTTTTTGTTGAATGTTTTCGGGTTCAAATCGAATCCGAATGTTGCCTGTTGAGAAAAGTTTTTAAATAAACCGCGGCAAGCTGCCAATTCAAATAACGCCGAAAATATTGCCAGCCGGAGGACAAAAAAAATGGCAACTTTCCACAATAATAATTCCCAGTAAAAACAGTCTTCACAAAATTGTTTGGCCTAGAAAATATTCACGGACAAAGGCGAAATGGTGGCCTTTGCTGTTAATGAATCGTGAAGTTCTGCATCACAGTATTATAAAGGGCAGTTGCGTAGGGTTACCATAATTTTTTTTTATATAGTGGCACATATGACGTAAAATATCGAAGTCTCGATAAGATTTAGACATTTGCTAAAATAAACGATTGTAGATTATATTATATAATAATTCGATTTCATATTTTGGGTACATTTTATATACGCGGTACACCACAAACGAAACTTTTCAGATTTCTTTTGTAAACATCTTAACAGAAGACCAATGTTATCATCAATTGGAACTATTCATAAACTTGATTTTTAAATATTAAAATATATGTCAAACCTTTACTTTAAATCAACGATACACAATTTGCCACTTTTTGGCTTTTTCTTAGAATTCCAACCTATAAGACAATTTCTGACGAATTAAAGCACATTTGTCATCAATTATTTTAAGTTTTCACCGTTATTTTCAAGTAATCGAACGTAAATTTATGTCTTAAATAATAAAAACACATTTTTAGTAATTATTTCTACAATAACTGTTCGATCAGGACCGGCTTCCTGATCAAAAATAATTACTGATCAGAAATAAGTACTTGTAGAAAAGTGTGTTTTTATTATTTAAAATATCATGCCTTTCCATTAAGAAGTCACAGTTAACACCTAAAAAGGTAAACTGAAGTGTATGTGAAATGTTCTTTCAAGTAAGACAATCCAGATTCTGTGAATTAACAAACAGTTGGTAACCCTACAAATAAGTGAACACTCTAGTCACTTTATATCAATTGAAGGTTGTTAAAACATAATAAAATTTTATAAGAATTCATGCTACATGAAGAAATTTAACTTGCATTATTACTTCACGTCAACTTGATCAATATCGCGTATTACATGATCGTGAATAATTTAATTTGTACTGTTTCATATTTTCCAAGTTTTTTTTAAATACTTGTAACTGGTCATGGTAGACTGAAGGTTATTTCGAATCACTAATGAAGTGCATCTATTGCGGCTTTGAGAAGGTTAACATAAATCTATGTGAGTCAGTGGTTGGAAGGACATTGATGTCTAGAAAAAGGTTTTTCTTTATCAAAGAAATTTTGTCTGTTAACTCGTTTAGTACCGTTAGTGTTAAAATAAAATGACGGAGATTACCAGAACGGATTGGGATATATTTTAAGGAAAGTCAATACGTTGTCGAAAACTTTATCACTGTTAACACACTTATGCTGTTGAGCAGTGTTCTGCAACCTTTTGACTTCCACAGCATACGAACACTTTTTTCCGGAATTTCGCGGCACACTACAAGTCAAAATTTATAAAAAAAAAACGAAATGCGTAACATCGACACATTTGTTAAAACTCGTTATTTCTGCATTGTTTACTTTATTTATGTAAAAATTTGTTTCTTGTAAAAATATTTAATATTCTTATAATATTTATGCGCTTCCGACATATAATTCCGACGAAAAAATAATTATTTCTGCTTCCATGTGATTACATTTTCAGAAAAAAATTTGGAGTAGACGAATTATATGATTTTTCTTTTGTTAGAAAAATGCGTCGCGGCACACCAACGCCAAGCATCGCCTGATGGCATATCGATGTGCCGCGGCACACTGGTTGCGGAGCACTTTTGTTGAGAATCAACTATTAACATACTGCAATCTGCTGTCTCAACAGTTGTAGTGCTTGTAGTCGGAGGGTTAACTTAGAAATGTAATATGCATTCGCAGTGTTAAAAATTCACAATACACAATTGGACGATAGAATTTCATATAATTCCAAATTTGTTGCTGAGAGTCAAATGTGCTTCTTTTTTTTCAAAAAAACTTGTAATTAATGGAAGAATTTGAATACATATTGCAAGCACTAAGCTTGTATCAAACTTGTGCAGTAAAACTCTTATCTCACAAAAGGTATTCAAGTATAATAGATATACTTTTTTAAGTGTATTGATAACAACTTATAATCAGTCGTTTGCTAAAATAAATGCGTTTCCTGAAAAGATTAATGAATCTAAAAAAATATTTTGTGTCACTATTGATATATTATCAGTAAGATACAATATTCAACTCAATGTGCAGTATATTACTTTGATTATCGCCTATACGTACAAATATAATATAACCGATTATTTGGCTTCATAATATACTCGTTTTAAAACGAAGTCATTATAAAAATATTCTTAATGTTATGCATTATTTTCAAATCCAATATTATTTGATTACGGTCCGTGCAAGTGGTCAACGTCATTGATTAGAATGCGGCATTCATGGGATTAAATTTCAATAACACCTAACGGATTTATGTTCGATGGCACGGGTGTATAAAATTTTCTCCCACCCGTCAACTGTTTAAAACTAGGCTCTCGACATTGATTAGATAATCACTCTTAGCACTCTCCTTATATATATTTCATTGTCTCTTTGAAAAAGAGAGATTGAGTATCTATGTGACAAGCAGAAGAGCCCTGTTAGTAATCCATATGATTCACACTGAGAAAGGATATACAATAGTTCAAAAATAATATATATTTATATTAATATGTATTTATAATGTAGTTGATATCAAATTTTATAGCCGTATCATCAATGTTGATTTCTCATAACAAATGCAATATCAATTGATTATATACACATTTAAATTTCTTTCGACTAATCGAAAATACGTCGCGTTGTACAGCATTTCAATACAACGTTGCGTGCAGTTATTTGCATATATTATTACGTCATACATATTAAGAAATCATTATCTAAGCGTCATTTAGATACAATTGTCGTATTAATATTGTTTTAAGAAGTTATTATTCATTTTAAAGATTTATACCTTTAATTGTACATCGGGAAAGCAATATTAGTAAATTAACGGGAGAAATTAACGAAATTTTTGTTCAGTTAGTATCAGGGCTGTAGAGTCTTTAAAAAATACGATTCCAATTCCTACTAAGACTCCGACTTCGACACAGCCCTGGTTAATATAGTAACATCGACTTGGGTAAACTATATACGAGTATTTTATATTTCAATAGAATATCTTTATCATCACGATAGTTGATGCAATAATAAGAGATATTTAGCGGATAACATTTTTTGAGATCGCGCAATATGTATATTTTATTCTCAATTTAGTTTATTTATCCTTTACTGTATTCATTATTGAGTCAATAATACAAAACTATGCAATGCAAAAGCTCTCGACAACTTTCGTTTGCTACAATCGGGTCGAAGTTGCTTAAAATCCCACTTTAGATCTCGTGAGCAATTCAAAAGTTTGGTTGCTTCAATAAGAATTCGCTTGATAATGAGAACATTTAACACACCGTTAATGGTTTTAAAGCACACAAATCTCCTGATCGCGCGCTCAAGCATCAGTGTGTAATGCTTAGTTTGTGCAGGACGCAACGTAACTCCTACATTGCAAAACGTTTGTAATTATGTATACTTTGCACATGCGAAATAATTCACTTAACTTCACTGCACCACATTCACATCAGGTAATACAGGTAGCCATTTAACGTTGATAAAATATTCATAATACAACGTTCAATCGAAATGCAGAGCGAGTTAGTAATGTTGTAGTTGCACGATGGCGTGCCCCAGTTGAGAGATCGTATTGCCATTCTAAAAATAGGCTTTCGCTGCGATACGTGACTAAGCTTGTGACCGAATTAATTCTGTTTCGCTATTAACCAGAATGTAATTTGTACAAACAAAATTATCGAGGTTTGAAACGGTGGTCAGTTTAAAACCCCCAAGAAGATTTGACAAATACTAGCATCAGAAAAAACTGGATAAATGCTATCAAATTGATCATAACATATTCATTTGTGACAGCCTTTTTTCTCGTAATCTATAGGGCTAATCGTGGATAAAATTAACTTTAAGATGAAATGTAAGACATACAAAAAAAAAAAATGTTATGATAAAGGCGTGATTATACAAATACAGTGATTTTGAAGCGTTTTGATCGATGATTTTTCATTTGTTTAGTTAAGTCATATACCTTCTACCAATCAAACATTCGTCATATTTTTCTTATCACATATTGCATAGTTGATTTCAATAAAATGTACAGTTTTCGGGATTTTTTACCATTTGCGTGAGTTGTAAGATCTTTTCTTCATTAAATTAAGAAATTAAACATTAATATATATGACAAGTGAAGGGAAACATTTACGCATTTAAGTAACTTAAATTTTAACACGGAGAAAAAATAGCAATGCATTTTAGTTCTACAAAATTTTTATAAGAGATATTTTGTAGCTTTTTCGATAGTTCTGACGATGGCGTGAGCCGATATCATATAAAAAATTTGTAAAACTAAAATACATTGTTATTTTTCACCGTGTTATAATGGAGTTCTACCAAGTAAATGCCAACTCAATCAATAACTTAAATTTTGTATATATTTTATAAATAATAAATGACAATATTTAGTTAGTTAATTAAACCGGTCAGTTAAATATCAAAATGGTCAGTTCCTATTATACTGGTTAGTTTCTAATATTTTATAGTTAGTAAATTAAAAATCAGTCATAAGCTTCCGGAACTCAAACTCTATAAAGGCATATGTAATTTTCTGTCGACCATTTTCAAGCTAATAACTGTCTGATCTGCATTAAGCTACTAATCACATGATTTAATTCATTGCATTATTATAGTTGTCTTTTAGCAGAGAAAAACAAGATGTCCTCTATTTCAGCACAACGCTATTTATTTAATATGTCATATTACATAACCTGATATGCTCTGTACAGACTTTACATTCAGTTCTTGATCACCTTGTCCTCAACCACAAGTAGATAACATAATATTGTAATAATCTTGTCGTAGTAAAAAACATCACTTCACTATTAACTAACGTGATACACGTATTTTAAATTTCCTACAATAAAAATTTAAGTTTTTTTTTCATTTTTTATCAGTATTTTTCTCGTGTACAATATACAGGTTATCCTCGACTTACTACCGAGATACGTTCATGGGCTTTGATCGTAAGCCGGATTGGTCGTAAGTCAAATTTTATACAAAATATGTATGTACCTACTTCTTACTCTTTTTTCTAAATCTATAGCATTTCTCTTTTTTTGTTTCTCCGTTTGCCAGTCATTATGGGCACGATTTTTTAATTATTCGCATCAGAAATTAAATGGGTATATTTATTATTTATATCTCATTATATTAATGTGTATCTATGTCTAAGTTCAAAAACACTGTGATAACTGAATTATGTATACATGCTTTAAAAACAACGAAGGGAATAAGTGAGAAACAAACGTCATTCTTTGCGCACATCCACGATCTACTGACCGGCAGGAAGTATTTATGGTATCATCTTTGTTTACGCATGAATCAGGGTTGACAAAGGCGCACCGTAATGCATTTTTGCAAAAATGCTATTTTTGGTCGTAAGTGCGAATGGTCGTAAGTCGAACCGTCGTAAGTCGAGGACTACATGTATTTAAATTGTGTACGATTGTACACACGCGGATTATCAATCACTCACTTCCTGGGTTTCACCTTACGGCGTCTTTAGGCATTCTGTCACGCGGATACGAAAGAACTAACTGACTATGAAATCTCAGTCTTCGAAAAAACAATGGTTGGTATAACCTTAAATGGTTGTCTTTTTTGAATATTGACGCTAATACCAACGCCATTTGCAGAAGATTCTAAAACAATGTGCGAGGGAAGCCACGATATCTCAAAAATAAATTTACCAAAGAAACATCAGTATTTTATTTGACTTGCGACGCAAAACAATATTTTGAGGATATTTTGTGACGAAATTCGACAATGTCATTTTTCAATGTGACATTTGTCTTACGTCATTTATGAAATAACATTTGGTGACACATATTGGTTAAACGCACCCACTCTTAGTAGAACGGTTAACGATTTTGGTGGTTAGTCTTTATTGCTTTAATACATTTTTTTAATATGCAAAATTATAGTTTACTTGCACTCAATGAAAGTCCATCGAGGTCAATCTTAAGAAAAACGATATCGCATTAACCGATGTACGGGTATTATCAAAATTTTAAATATACAATTCCGATATATGCCTTCCCATGTCCTACCAAATTAGTCTCACCTTAGTGTCATGGCGGATTTCTTGCCACTAAGAAACAAAGACCAAAGATTTTATCCTTCTCTACTTTCATTTGCTATTAACCCTCTGACTGTAACGTCTCAACTGTTGAGACGGCTGATTTTTCTGTGTTTATAGTTGATACCAAAAAATATATGAATAATAGTTGGTAAAACCTTCGTGTACCCGCTAAATTTTGAGTTGATACATTCCTTTATTTGTCCTGACAAACTCAATAAGATTGTTTCAAACCAATATTGCTCAATAAATTTTTGAAGTCTAGGCGTTGGAATATCCTTTAAACGGTTCAGCAGGGAATGAGTTAATCTTTTTCTTATCACATACTTACATGTAATTATCTTTATATTCGTCAGTTCTCATAAAACAGCTCCTGAAGAGACGTATCTTTTAAATGTTAAGTGTCCAGTGAACTCATTTGGACGCACCTTTATTCTTTCATATATTAAAACACCAAATGTTTTTAATTTTTATTTTCTTTTTATTTACAAGGACATACTTGTCCACAATGAAAAATAAATAATATATTAACTATTTGACACCATAATTTTTTTATCAAATTACAACAATATATGCACGGGTAATCATTTAATACATTGTTTTCATTAATTTTTATCGTAAAGATAAAAAATAACACTCAATCAAATCACTCGTTTATTTTTAGGATTGCCACACAAAAATGCTTATAATTTCATCCTTTTTTGAATGTATTGAGCAACATTCTCGGCTTAGTACATAGATTCTACATATAAATGTATACCTCAAAGGCTACCACAAAAATTTGTATAAATTAAAAAATATGAATACAGTCCTGTGACAGCTGTTACATTCGAATATAAATAAGATGAGTGTGGTTTAAATTTAAAAATATAATCGAAATCAAATAAAATTCTATAGACAACTCAATAGACAATTGATTTCAATTTATTTAAAAGAATCTTTGTATTATTATAAAAGTTCTCGTGGTGTCGTTTGCGTGCCTGTACGCCAGTGTCATGTAATCATATTGTGTAGCAGTAAGTTGTTGCTGTGTCTGAATGTAGTGAAGATTAAAAAAAGGCAGTGGGCACGGCTATTAGATACATAAACCTAAAGTATTTTTATGAAAAATTTTAAAATTCAGAAATAAAATACAAAACTATATTTTATACATACAACGGACAAAGTGACCCCTATAACTAGTTGCATAATGTTTGTCTACTGAATTTCTGTTTCACTGGTGCGTGTGTCATGCGAATAAACATACTCTTAAAATAAAACTCGTCTAAGGTCATCTCTATTTCATAATGGCAACCGGTATATGACGTATTAACCACTTCGTAATATTTCATCGTGTATTTTTATGGTGATTATATTGTACATTATGGAAAATATTAATATCGCCTATCTAAAACTGAAACAATGTTTTATGTTTAATCTATAAGTTGCAATGATATAACATCAATCAAGTTTGGTTGTTTGTCTTATTCACAACTAATTCAGAGTGGCCGATCGGTCCAGTAGGAGGTTGAGAGAATGATAAAATGTTTGGTGCAAAAAACAGATAAATACTTCAAATCTGCTCTATGTACATTCTTTCTTACTGTCAACATAGAAATTTTACACATCATCATTTTTATAAAATACATACATACATTATTTTTATGTACTCAAAGTAATTAAAAAATAACTGAATGAACGAGGACTCACTTAGTTTATGTTATCTCTACAAATTGAGTATGTTATAATACATATATATTTTTAATGGTTCTTCATATGTGGATTGATCACAGATGTCTCTATAAACGACCGGTAGATTATGATTACGTTTTGACATTATTATTTCTATATTTAAATACCGCTGGCATAAATCATTTTCAGTTGGTAATATCCTGGTGTTACCATATTTGTATTATATATTAAAACTTAAAGAAATTACATAAATACTTGTCTCTATAAACTTTACCTTACATAATTTAGGTAAAGTTTGCAAGACTGAATTTATAATTTCGAGCTGATTCTATTTTTAAAATTAGCGACGCCTTGTTAATGTACACTGAACTACGAACTGTTAAACCACAGCATATTTTTACTAGCCTGTTGAAGTCCAGACAATTTACTAAAAAAATCCACTTTTTAAATATTTCTTTATGTAATATATGTTCATCATATTTGGTGTTCTATATTTTTACTTTTGAACATAAATAAGAAATAAGTTAAGGCTGTTGTTTTATTGTGGAAGCGTCATCTTCTAATTAGTAAATTAAAAATTACAATAACATACATGCACGTAAAGTAAGCACACACATTTACTCTTTCACTTGCTTTGTGATTAGAGCCAGATTTGTCTCGTATTTTGTCTACATCATAGTTTCTCAACCAGTGGTCCGCAGAGATTTTTGGGTGGTCCACGAAGAAAACTCATATAATAGTTGATTTTTATTATTTCGATAAACAATCGAATATTATATTGTATTTTATGGATTTTAAAATTATATATTTTTTACTGTCATATTGTTACAACACCACGGTGTTGCAAAATTAATTGTTTTGAAAAAAAAATCAATTATTCAAATATTTATTATTTTATTCCAATGTTGATTAACAATCCAAATATTTTTGGATTTTTTGGTGGTCCGTGGATGTAAAAGGGTTGAGAAACTATGGTCTACATGACACTGATCCACATTTGTGCCCATAATTATGAAAGTGGTCTAAGTCAACTTGTAACCATTAATATTAATGTTAAATAATATACATATGAACCTTAATAAACAGTTATTTTCAAAAACACCTTTTTCTTGTATCAAACAAAGGTTTAAATTTCGTAAAACGCATGAAAAATGACTTAGTCCACTTTCATCACAATTAGCATAATGCATCCTGCTAATTTTGAAAACAGTCTTTGTTATTTGAACCTAAAACAATATACTTTTCTTATAAGCTGTATGAAAATTTTACATGCCAAAATAAATTTTACACCCAGTAGACTACAAAAATTCTTTAACCCTGTATGGTTCGATATAAAAATAATTTTTAAAACATTAGAACGCAAACCTTTAAATATCTCAAAACAAAAAAAAAGGCTTAGACCACTATCATAATTATGGGCTCATTTGATTATTTTTATCATTTTGTGAATTACACACACATATAATATATATAAATACACTTAAAAAACGTCTTGCTTAACTTCGCTTTAACTTTTCTCAGTGGTACTACCAACTCGATGAATAAATCATTTTATTGTACATACCCGCCATATTGTAGAACTTGATACAAAAGCAATTATTAGTTATGAGCTTGACCTCTGTTAATACCACTGAATTATTAATGAAGCTCCTATCTACGCAGATTGATAGCCATTAGAAAGTTTACTTTACCTTTTACTGAATGAATTATATGAGTACTGTCTTCATGAAAAGATAAAATTAGTTTTCATCTGTCACGCCTTCAATTTGTGTGACTGAATAAGTTTGAAACTAGTTTAAGACAATATTTGAAATAAGAATGTTTTCGACCATAGAGTAAAAACTTCGAACTGGTATATTATTGCTGGTAAAAAGTAATGTATTGAATATTTGATACCTGAATAATTATAGCCTATTCGAGATAATCTTCGATTTATAATATTACGGAATTGTGACATGGAAAATACAGTTAATAATTATGTATCTATATGTGAAAGGCCGAACGGTTATTTGTACCGTAGAAAAGACTACTTTTTAAGAAAGAAACGGTTGATCACTAACAGGTTAATCTAAGGCAATGTTTATCTTTTCATTCCCGAGATTGAACGCTTATGTAGTTGTTTACCTATTACGGTGATACATAAAAGATCTCTATATTAATAATGTCGATACAATAATACGTACCATAAATAACGGTTTATGACAAATCATCGACAGACGATAATTAAAACATGAGGATTCTTTTCAACCTTTGTGGCTAACAATTAAAAAAATATATTGAATCACCATTAGTAGTAGTTTTAATAAAATACATTTTTGCCAAAAAAATATTTGATATAGTAAAATTGTAGTGTTAAATATGTACGTGTATAAGAATGAACCGTTTTATGAATCTTTACAGTGTTGCCAATTGAGACCATGAAAAAAAACTAGTTTTTATTACATTTAAAAATCAGGCCAAGTTGCGTTGCGATAATTGATAATGAAAAAGTGTACATTTGAAATATTTTTTTAATTTAAATTGATCGCACAATTGCGGTCATTATTGTTTAGTAGAAATATATTCCATTAATATATACCTGCTGTAGACACATACTTGATGGTAATTGTTTTTTAGTTCACATAAAATACCAATTTTGCCTAGATTATTTTTTTATTCTGATAGTTTTAGTATAACTACTATGCTGGTTTTTGGAAATATAATCGTTTAAATATGTAATTTAATGCGTTTGTGAAGATTTTTTGAATGATTATTAATTAATATATAAATAAAGAATCAAATATTTTTCACAGAGCGTACAATGTTAAACGTTTTACAGAATCGAATTTTCTACTTTTCGAAATTTTCAAAAATATCGACGACTTATATATAGTATATATATAGTTTTCTAATTAATCATTTGAACATGTTTAGTATATTTACGAGACCTTTATGTTAATCTGCCTTTCAATTATTCTCGTCAAGAATATAGACATAGTAGACCAGCAAAAGTGGAATAGTCCCACCCCAATCTAAATTTGGATGTGAAAAATAACTGCAATTATATATCTTAGATATAAATGTAATTACTTACACAGTTACTATAGAGATGCATCTCAAAGAAGCGAAACACGTGTCACATCTAGTAACATTTCAAGTAGTTACCTTCCACAAAACTACCGCCAAATCCACCTAAAATATTAAATTCCTCACACAGCATTTTAAAACATTTTTTTAGGGAAAATCGCTCTACCACCTTCTTACGATTAGGCTAATTAATTAAATAGTTTTAGAGCTTCTTAGAATTTACCAGTAATTAAACAATAATTTTTTTTTCTCTTTACTTCTCAGCTTTGAATTGGAGTCAGGAGAAATCCATAACAATTGACAATTGAAAAATTTACTGCAAAAAAAAACAATCTATGAGAGGCTACATTTTGAGAATTCATTGAAACCTTGACCTCAAATCCTAGTAGGAAGAAAGACCAATAGCCCATAAATTATACCAGATTTATTTTTATTCGGTGAAATAAAATCGTGTATCGTGATTTGCTAAAACTGCGACCTGGTTCCGCACCCTGTAGGCTCTCATAAAGCGCTTTTCGGCGGTTGTTAGTGGAAACTCGCGCGCGCTTTCGTCCAAACCAGAGCGCTCGAGGCAGTAAAATTAATTGGATAGAGAATTTTTTAATTTCCGCCGGCTTGTGAAAAATTAGCGCAACGAATTCAGAAGCCTTTAAAAGCAAGATAGGAGAATTGACTGTATCAGCGTTTTAATTTTCAATGTGGGGCAAATAAAACAAGTCTCAAAAAATATGTTTCATTATCAAATGACTGAGCCTTGAGTCTAGAGCAGTGGTTCTCACGTTAAAAAATATTGTTGCCGTATTATAAATATCAGTCATCCGATAGATATGCTTTGTGGCCACACCAGTAAAGATTTATTTGAAAAAAAACCGATTTTTTTTTTAAATATAAATATTTACTACGAATCGGTTGGTGGTTGCAGCAAAATTTTCTGCTGCCTCCACATTAGAACCAAGGGAGTCATTTGGTGGTTTTCCATGTAGACATATAAAAAGATATAAAAAAATCAATGTTTGCTCACCTCTAAAAAAACCTAACTGAAATGACGTCTCTGAATAGAACCACTGGTTTCTAGAGGCCAATGTCGTGATGTTACTTAATAACTTTAATCCCAGTTTTATAGATATCATGTTTTTGATCAATTTACGATTTTGTCTTCTAAGACATGGATATCTGCGGTGCATATAATGCCCTCTTCCATATCCGATCAGAAGAATGGAGTGCAGCACTATCGGTTAGCTAACCATAAACCACATCCAACAAACCTTTGTAAAAGTTGGGTAAAGCAACTGAGCAACAAGCAATTTTCGTTTTCTATGAAGAAAACTTTCTGTTGAGACTTACTCCTTAGAGAATATTTTTGCTTTATTCAGATAGAAACGAGCATGGAAATTGAAATAATTATCAAGATACATTGGAGTGTAAAAATCTCGATCGTCTATAATATACGTAGAAAACATTATTTAACATTAGTATAAGGATTACAAAGGGAAAACGTATCTACACTGATTCTTTGTCGATGTCCGTTTTCAGAATCGCAATGTATGCCAGTTAAATTGAATGACAAATGCCAGGTCATTTTATCATACTACATCGTCACAACAAAATATATAAAAAAAACCTTAAGTTCATATAATATAAAAAAGTGTGAGATTTAGATCTAAATTCAATTAAAACAAATGTCAAAATTCGCGGTTAATCTTCTATTGGCAAGCCTGAAATGTTTTTATTTTAAAGTTATTTAATATTTTTGAAAGTATCGACACCTTAACTTTAATACAATTATTAAGTTAACGTAAAACATATTTACGGTTTAATCTAAACAGCCAGAGGGTTAATTTAATAACGCATGTCTTTTATTACCGTACACTGGTGAGTCACTGATGTATCGGCGCGCTATAAATCAACCATGATTAGCTGTTTTGTGTGAGAAACATCTATCTCGGCTGACCGAATCAAGATAAATTACCTTCATCTGTCCTCTGGGTAAATATTGTATACTCCGTCATGCTCCATTCACCTGGTTCTTTAGATTATGGGCCATAACGGTCAAGATCAGCAGATACGTTCCAGTGAAAGCGAAACATTTATTGAAAGCATCGGATAGTACTTTAATACGGCTAAGTCTTGAGAGTGCTAACATCGTACATTGGCCTTATTACAACACTTTGGTACCAGCTGATGTAAAAAGTTATGAATATAGTTGTGGAAAGTTCTCTCACGTTACACACACAAAATGTAAACTATCAAGGGTAATAATGTATGCTATAAACAAAGGTTAGTGTTTATCACTTTATATGTGTTAACTGCCACTTCTTGATTGAAATTCATGATATCTTTAATAATAAAAACACATTTTTAATACCATTTACAAAATATATTTTATAACCACGACAGGTTTTTTCTTACAGCGAGTATCAGTTGATTAGTGAAACTGGTACGGATTTTACAATATATTGTGGAAATTGTATTAAAAATGTGTTTTTATTATTAACAAATATAGGTTGATATTTATTATAGATAATCGGTAGAATTCTTCAATGATCGATGACTAATTTTAATGATAAATTCACTCTTAAAATATCAAGAGAAAACTAAAGTGTATTTGTAAACTGTAAGGTATTTATATATATTTCAAATTGATTTGCTTAATAAAAAACGAACTGTTGTTAACGGTAAGATATTTGATTTAAAGATAATAATTTCACTAAGGACGTATCAGTTTATAGAAGTATATTTAAATATAATTTGGATACGTAAATCACTAAAATTGAAGGATTAATGAAATTCATTTATGAATCAAATTTATTATATAGGAAAAGGTTCGATGCTTCTGTATTCAAGACAGCCCTCGACATTAAATTGTAGGCGGATGTATACCAGAAAACATAATATAACCTTCGAAGATTGTTATTGCAAACATTCATTTAATTTTGACATATTTTGTGTCAAAAACTACTTTCAAGCTAAATTTTATAATCTTTTGATAATCATAGCAATATTTTAACATATAATACGAATCGTTATATTAAATTTCGAAGACATCTTTATTAAGGCCGTACAAGTTAAAATTCTAAATCGAAAAAAAATAAAATGTGGCCACTGACAATTGTTTTTTAAAAACAGTTTAATCCAGTAAAGTAGTGAATAAACTCATGTTATATTAAACGATGATTTTAATAAAGTCAGAGCTTTACTATTAATTTAAAGCGAGACAATAAATTATTCACGTAAAATATAAGTAGAAAAAAATAGCTACCTATTTAAATTGATCGATACGATGATGCGTGCCAGACATTAAGCGTTTTCAAAAGCACACATAAATTTTCTAACTGTCTATCTACTTCAGGAAAGTCGATTGTTTTATGGTCATTATGAGTGACAACCCAAGAAAATCGATCGGAAATATACTGCGCGCAGTTATGGCAACTCTGACTTAACGATGCTTAAAATTTAAATAGCGTTTCGAATTTCAAATGAATTTACTTAGTCAGGCTATGAATTAAGTTAGAAATAAAACAATGTTATTCTGTATTATTAATTATTGGCTCATATATAATATACACAATAATAAAAAGTTAATCTGTAAGTTATTTTTTTCATTCAATTCTACAATACTATAGCGTTGTGGTATTTAAGAAGTAGTTTAACTACATATTTTTATTTACAACGCAATAGTAATATTAATGTATGCATGCGTTACATAAATGGTTCGGTGACGTACTGATCTGTACAATAAAATTAAATGCACACATTCTCCGATTTCTACCAAATAAATATTATCGGTGTTCGAGATGCTTTTAATCAAAAACTAGTTTCGACTAGACCAGTGGTCGGCAACCTACTTCCCGCGTGTAATTGAATTACCCACTATGACATTTTGAATTACACACCAAAAAAAATATGATGATTTTTTTATATCAATAAAATTATTTATCATTGACAATACTGATAATTATAATTTAATAAAAAAAATCAAAACCAAGGTAGCCACTAATAATTTTTTATATACATGTTTGTTTTATAAAATAAATTTGTATTTAAACATACATACATGTATATATTTAATTTTATGGTAGTAAAATGGTTTTTTCAAAAATTGTATTTTTTTTAACTTTTACCCACTTATCAAATGAAATTTTCAAAATTGAAATTTTTACCCAGTCTCTGAAAAAGTTGCCGACCACTGACCTAGACAATTTTCATTTGAATCTGAAATATTTATAAAAACAAATGGTTAGTGGTTTTCTATCAAGGATGTATAGTGATAACTGAGGATACATTTTATTAGCGTTTTTCGACTTTTTGGAAGCGATTTTATCACACGTGTGAATAAAGGAAATATATTTGAAATAAAATTTTAGCCCCGTGAAATATATTTTGAGAAACACTGATAAATATGTAAACCCCATAGGACCTGGTTACGAAACTTTGTTTTATCATACATTCGTGCGTTAGTTATAACAACGGTCGATTTATCAAGTCAATTTAGTTAAACTCTTGGCCATATTTTTTATCTGATTGCGCAGTAAATAAACGTGACGATTCAAATAAATTCATAATACTTCAACGGGTTTGGCAAATGATAATGACGGTTAATATGAATATCTAACAATTTACTATGAAATGGTTTTTTCCAGAAATCCCCCTTCAAACAGTATTTCTACGAAATTTGAGAGTCGTGTGATCACATATGAAGTTTAAACTATCACTTTAATTGGTTAATATTACCCATTGAAAAAAATCGCAAGGTTTTTGATCTGCACATGATTCAAGTATCGAAATCAATTTTATCGGATTATAGTAATTTAAGGAACTGCGTCGATTGAAAATGATGTATGATATTATAGCACACAATAACAATAAAGAAATAGTTATTGCATAAGCGCTGTGATGTCTGTGAAAAAAATGTTCAAAAAAACCCTTGTATTTTCTACCAAACAAATTAATTAATAATGCAACGTTGCAAGTTTTTATCATCCTGAAAACATGCCTCTTTCTGGTGTCGATTTAATGAAAACGTTTTTATCGGCTAATTGCAGTGTTTTGATAGTAGACACTAAATTCAATAGTGTCAAAATATTCTAGAAAGACATAATTTTTATTTTTAAATATGCTTAATATCCGAATAACGCTGTACTTTTTTTTACGCGGTTTCACTTTAACGCGGTCAAGAAAAAATTAGTCCATTTTTAAATGCACTCAAAATAAACAGTTGTTCGGTACATGTACACAAAATATTTCTAATTTGTGATTTTTTACGCGGATTTTTTTAGACGAATAAATCAAGAGTTCATTTACGATGTTCAAAATATAATGCGACCGATCTTTTGATTTTGTATGACATGTTTCTCTTTTTACGCGGAAAATATTTAAACGCGTATAAAAAGAGTGTTCCGCGTTAATCGGGGTATAAATGATTAGTCTGATTTCTGAAAGATTATTAAAAGTTTGATTAACACCAACACTACTGAATTATTTTTTTGAATTTCGGTGTGAAAATATTTTGTATTTGGGTAAGGTTAGCAGGGAATGAGTTGAAATCCACACGCAAAAAAAAAAGTATTTTTATTTTATAAAACGTTCTCAATTTCGCGATGTTTTAGATTCAAGATTAACACGGTCAACAATAATATTACGTCATGCCAAATGAGTCTTACGAGATGCCCGGGACGTAATATTATTAATAATGATTATTCAAACATTCACCGATTATTTCCGACCAGGTTCAGACTGATTATTTTCAAGGCAAACGTCCTCTTTAGAGGTGTGTTGTTTGGCGTTCAATTGTACCGGCTTAGGCTGTTACCGCGCCGAGCCTACGCAATGATTGCCTACGTGATAAACGTTATTAGATATAAATCGATAAGGAATATTATATAGGAAAATTAACGATGGGAAAAAGGAACAAGGAAAATAATAGTTAAGTAAACGTATTGATTCACGACCTATTAAGAGTAGGGTCAATTTGTTAACTCTTTGATTACGGGGCCTTTTTATGAATATTTCGACATAATTTATATGCGTGAAAATAACATTACATTGCTGTACATTTTCTTCCTGCAACTAATTAAAAAAATATTTGAAGACAAGTATGACACGATAGCGTGGGTTAAAAAATCGACGTCCCGTAAGGTTTTTCACATTTACCGTTGATACAGAAATTTGTGTTTTTTCTTAGATTCATTTTCTTTTTTTTCAAGCGACTCTGAAAAAACGGGACAGTTAAATTTTTTTTAGCCTTTATATTATCAATTTATAAAATTGATTTTTATAAAATATACAATATTGTGTTTTTTTTTAATTTTTAAGGTATTAAATGCAGATTCCTAGCAGAGATGGATTATATTTAAATTAATAAATTACAATTTTCAGTGACACGATAATGCTCGTGATGATGCGAAACCGGCCATGATTTGCAGTTTGGTACTTTAATTTAAATAAAGAAACCTCAAACTCACTTACTATAATATTCAAATAACATATTTCTCTATATCTTCGAGATAATAATAAAGAAAAGGTTATTTGATGCAGATAACGCCTCTGCAAAGGAAGGAAAAGATGTACTGAACAAAAACGGTCAAAAGTGATGATATTTATAGCGGAATCAAATTATTTAGACAATACTTTGAGAAAATCAATAAATTGTAGAGCCATAAATGCGGCATTACTCAACATTTGTGCATGGCCGGAAATGCATTAAATCAATATAAATGCGGGAAATGTCAATGCGTGAACTTAAGGTAGGAGTTTTTTGGAGCTTTCACAATATATGATAGTTTTTGCATATTTTAAGGACGTAACTTAGCAGGAGCACTGGTGATATTGCTGGATCCGTATACTGACAGTTTGCTTTTGCTTATACATCTTTCATCTCGATATTTCATGCTGCTTTACATTATTATTCTTTTTTTTATTGAAAAAATTGCGGGCATGTCTTTAATTTTACGTGAAAGTAAACCAACGATTGAGTCGTGATCCTGGTCTAGGATGTCCGAGGTGGTCAAGTTCTATGCAAGCTCGATGACGTCAATTATTTTTGTAATGATTAATATATTGTTATTTTTTTTCTGCAAACTTTCATCACAGATAAATAATATCCATAATAATAGATTAATCGTTAATTATTGTAATTAGTAATAGAGCACTTAAAGTAACATTACTAGTATATATTATTTTGCAGCAGTAAAGGTTTCTCGAATAATATAACGTATTTGTAACACTGACATCTTTTAACAGAACTTTGACTTATTTCTACCATGGGCCGTGAGAAATATTCAAAGATTTAACCAAAATTGTTTTTATAAAACTAAAACTCTTTTATACATTTCTATGATGAAACTTATATACTAACAATGAATTTACTTGATATATAATTTTAAAAAGTACGAAACGAGTTGATAATATAATATTATCGATATATTAATTATTAATTGAAGGAAATTGCTTTTATTCTGTTTTGCTGACAAAAATGCAAAGTAATAGAGCTAAGAACTGCATTGTGATAAGTAATTTTGCGTATAAAATATTTTCCGCATAGAGACAGTAAATAAAAATACAAAATGAACGTAATCACTATTGAAATAGTCTTTAATTAACAAAAAAATGAACGATTAAAAAAATATCTGAAACAATTTTTTATTATACAACATCTTGGCAAATCGTGGGAATGAGATCCTGGGAAAAATGTTATCTTGATTGTAATTTAAGTTCTATTATATAATATTATAATTTTGATTGACTAAGATCGTTTATCTACTTAACAATGACCGCTTGAAAATTATACGAGGTGTTATATAAAACGGGAATTGTTTATGGAATATATCCAAGTGGCAACACTACGGCTTAGAGTTTTGTAAACTGGAGATCGAGCTCATTAATGAATGTTTGTTTGCTATGACCATTTTTAATACATGTTTATTTTATTCGTGTTTTATTTTAATCTACTTGTGTCAAAATGCGAATTCAAGAAAGGTGGAATTGGTTTTATGAGGAATATATTTAAATTCTTTAAACTATTTAATGATCTATGTTAATTCAATTTCCTGGTGTGATAGAAAGTCGTTCATCGTTTTATCCTTCATAAATGCATAATTTGCTTTATTAAACTCCTCGCCGGCCGCCTTAACATAATTATTGTAACAAGTTGAAAAAAAAAGTTTTTTTTTGATAAAAAGTAATATAACATTGAGTATTTTTCCAATTAAGAAGATCGTTGTTCACATTTGATTTCTCAAATTTAATTGACCTTTTGTAAATCTGTATGAAAGTAATATTAGATAAATAAAAAGCAAATTAAATACCAAATTCAAATTTATAACTTCGGTGTTTTTTAATTGTGTTTCGCCTCATTGAAGAGCTTAAAAAAAAGTATAAGATTTTAGCAATGCAAATATTATCGATTACAATTTATATCTAGCGAAAATTGATCGTTGTACTTGGATTATTAAGTTATTAACGTTTTGTGCCATTGATAAATAGCTGTGAAATTTTTTGCATTTTTACTTACTACTAATTCTGTATTTTTCACACATTTATTCGAAGGTTATGCAATGCAAGTAGTAAATGATAGACCAGGCTGCTAAACACATGTTTGCAAAATTTCTTCATTCGCGAATACTTTATGATTTTGCCCTTGATAATGTTAAAATAAAACCGGACGTCCTCTCATGTTAGATTTGAGAAATTGTTTCGGAATAGTTCATTGACCATTTGTAAATTTATGAACGATTCATTCTTTCGTCATTGATTTACCAAATATATTAAAATTACATTTAATATTTTTTTCTCATTTAGGTGTCAACGGAAAGATATAATATATATTTATAAATAACCAATTAGTACTTGCAAGAATGTGTTATTAAAATAGATTTCTAAACGAAGTTTTAATGATCGGTTTTTCATTTGCCTTCGGTGTTTCGGTAATAAATGTGCTGATATAGTTAAAAAAAGTTGTCTTTTATGCATATTTAACGAGTAGTACAATTAAACAATAAATAAATAAATATTGCAATGATATGATGATCATTAGCGCATTAGAAAGAAAATGGAATGCCAAGGGCAGTTTGATAATTTGAAACTCACACAATTTGAAAAAAAAAATACAGAGAGAC
This sequence comes from Himalopsyche japonica, assembly GCA_028555115.1. Classification (NCBI taxonomy): domain Eukaryota; kingdom Metazoa; phylum Arthropoda; class Insecta; order Trichoptera; family Rhyacophilidae; genus Himalopsyche; species Himalopsyche japonica. The sequence goes on along the minus strand of JAHFWJ010000535.1, from coordinate 178,381 downwards.
AATATACACATTTGAAGATAATATTCAGTGATGATTTATATTACATTTGGGTTACAAACTTATCACTTTATCTTGAATGAAAATTGAGACACTTACAGTCGCCCTTAGGTCGATTGTAACAGTTTTTTTTCTATCTAACCCTGTAAAATGATTTGCCGATCGCCGTAATTGATTAGTATTTCAATACCAATTTGAAAGACTAAGAACAATTCATCCATTTATGGATTTGATCAATATCCATTGCGTAGTCGTGCACATTTATGTATGTTATTATAATTAAAATCACTGCGTTATTAGAATTATATTATCTCTGATTAAAACATCTTTTTTATTACGATTTACACAATATATTTTATACCCAGTACCGGTTTTGATCATCGCGAGAATTATCAACTGATCAGTTGATAGTGCTAGCGGTGAGCGAAACCAGTCCTGGTCATAGAATATATTGTGGAATATAACTAAAAATGGATTTTTATTATTTAAAATATATTGCCTTTTTATCAAACAATGATAATTAACACCTTAAAAATGACAAGTTAAGTTCTACAAAATATATACATTTAGTTAATAGCTATTTCGGATTACACTCTCATGATTAATTTTGCTGATGGTAGCTGAAATAGCCATCAACTATGTATTTTCTTAATTTTGTGGAAATAAAATTCACTGCTATTTTTCACAGTATCATAATGTAGTTCTACATTATAATTATCAATTCAATGACATGGAACTTGTTTGTCAAAAATCTTTTATTAAAACACTTCTTCAAAGATTTGATTTTTTTCGCTCGTAAAAGATTATTCATTTGCTTAGAAAATTGTTCGAATAGCTTACCGTTTGTTTTTAATATAAAAACTGGCTCGTCATATTGACATTTCTTAACTCGAGTCGAAAACACAATACATAAGTAATGTGTTAGGCCGGAAATATATTTATGAAGAGATTCTTTGCATTCGATGACCTTTTAGGTGCAATGAATCTTGAAGAGCTATTTTTGGTTAATGTTTTTATAATATTTTTCTATTAAGTTTATCGGAATTAGGAATACATTTTGCCGAAGATAATTTTAATAATTGGCAACACCTTGAGGCTTAAGTGTTTGCATAAATTACCACCTACAATTCATACTTTCAATAACGTCATTCATTATCGACTAATTTCAATAAATTATTGTTTTCTCTGTTTGAAACGTAATTAATTCCTCATATACAGATAAAGGATTTTTGATCTCGAATTTTGTGCACCTGAGCCTCATATAACACGGTTATATGATACCACAATAACCTCGTGTAATACAAATCGGTGTTATATTTAAAAGGTTTGAGGTTCGTACAAAATTAAGGTTTGCATTAGTTTATATAAATATGTTTTTATTCTTTTAAATGAACTAATATGTTAATTGAAGGAAATTTAATAATATAATATAATATACCATTCATTCATCATCGCTATCACTTAGAATTCTATATGTTTCACACGTTTTAGAGATCGGTTGTAAGCTTTCCTCATCGGAAGACACTGTTTTTTTTGTGATTTTAGCCTTAAAAAATTCGTTGATAAGCGATTGTCTGCTTTTAGCATATAATATTTACGTATTTCCTTATAAGGTTCCAAAATATTTTCTAATTTCCTCCTGAATTTCAAACTCCTTTCCATAATAGGATCATTACCAATAAAAAAATTCTGATTTATCAGCCAATTCCAAGTCGTCATTTATTGTTTTTAATGTGAAACATGTAGCTACTTCGCTGCAACTGCTTTCCGAGTCTTTAATTGTGGTAGGTTCGTTCAACATTTAATTTTATTTTTTCCCCCTTAAACCGTGTTATATAAAGTGTGTTGTATAAAATATGTTACAATTGTATGACACAATATACTGAAACCGTGTTATATGAGGCCTTGGTGTATTAGTTGTGTATTCAAATACATTTTTAATAACGGCGTCCATTATTATCGTTATATATTTTTATTCAACAACTAAGTATACTAAATACATTTTTTCACGTTTTTTTTAAATGTAAATATGTATGTATGTATATTCATGTAAACTCAATATGAATTAAACAAAAAAGCGAGATAGTATGACTTTGATATGGTTGAAAAAAATTCTTTCATCGCCATTGTAAAAAAAATATTGGTAACGACAGCTTAATAGATATGTATATAAACATGAAATTTTTTTATATAATATTGTACTAGCGAGTACCCGACATGCGTTACAATGCCACTTAACACGTTGACTGCGGAAAAAATACCTACCGTGTACACACATACTTTGGAAAACATTTAAAAGTGTAACAAATTTTATTGTGATATGGTAAATTTATATAAGATGGCTTGTACCAATCACTTTGCAATATTTTGCATCATACAAACATACATTAATTAACTCTTGAAGCGATATGCGCTTGATCAGCGTTTCTTCAATACATTCGATTAATCGCTAGGCGCGTTTTCAGCATCCAACGTGTTAATGAAAAAAAGTGTTTGTGTTTTAATTCTGTCCAATGAAGTGTTTTTGTATCCACAATATTTTTTCATCGTCTTTGCTTGCACGAATAAATTAGACGTGTGAGATACACAAAGCTGTCCACGTGAGTAGCATATTCTCATAGTCCAGTGTATCAGTTAATAGTGTTCATGATAAGCGAAACTGGTAGTGATTTAATTGAAAAATCTTTTATGTGTGTGTTCACAACAACTTACTAAAGTTTCTTCTTGATCGGATAAATGGTAATCGAAACAAACAAACATTCATTTTTTATTGATTGAATTGGCATTCACTTGGTAGAACTCCATTATAACACGGTGAAAAAATAGCAATGTATTTTAGTTCTACAAAATTATTTTCAACAAATATAGTTGATAGCTATTTCGGCTCACGCCATCGTCAGAACTATGCTTAAATTTCTAAATGAAACAATAGGTGTCTATGACAATAAGATTATATGTGAGATTATATATACTATCTATAGTTCTGACGATGGCGTGAGCCGAAATAGCTATCAACTATATTTGTTAAAAATAATTTTGTAGAACTAAAATACATTGCTATTTTTTCACCGGGTTATTCATTTTTTAATTTATTTTCTAAGACATGAAATGAATCTCATGAACAATCGTTTTCAACCAAATTTTAATTGAAAAGTTGAAGCATGAAACTAGAAGCTTATTTCCCAAATCTGAACAGTTTTCTTAGTGTTATAAATATTGAAATATATAATTTACCAACATTTGAATATGCTGTCTTCATCTTGTTACTAGTAAAGAATATTTATAAAAAAATCATGCATTCAACTATATTATTTGCAATTTTACACGCTCGAGTTGTGCTTCAAATCATCGTTGTGATATCAACAAAAAAACTATACTAAAAAACCATCTACGAGTTTCCCAGGTACCTTTTTTATTGCTTTTAGCGTACCAATAAAATACTATTGCCTGTTTTAAAATCAAATGCTATCAATCGTTCATTAAAAAATTGAGTCTCATAGAGCATTTCATTATGCTAAAATTTATCATATTTCGTTTCTGGTATCGGTACAGGAAAATCCTGCCAACAATCAATATTTATTTAAATTCTAAGTATGGCTTTGTGTGCATAAGAAGTTTGAGTGACCTCTGAATCTAATATAAGTATTGATTTTGAAGTATAATAAATCATTAGCTCCTTTTTATTTATTAAGGAAAAAATATATATTTTTTACATTGTTTTTAATTACATAAATATTGTCTTTTATTACAGTTTCTTGACAGTGAAAGGAGTAAATGGGTATTTACTTCATTAAATATTTTACCAGTAGATGTGGGAAGGTTTTTAACCCTTGTAAACTGTATCCCTTATTTTACGAGGGAATATTGTTGAAAATATTTGTAATGCGACAAATAAACGCTTGGAAACTAGTGTTATTTTGTTGTTTGTATAAAAAAATAATGTATTTTCTTACTGACTGATTATTGTTTATTCATTGATTTCAGGTGAGTGACAATTTGCACAATTAGTTATTATACTACTCAGCGGCGTGGTAAGTATATTTTTAAATAGCGCTAGTGTTTCTATTGCGAAAAATCACATCACCTTTATTATTTCAAATATTTTTTTTGTCATCAAGCAATATTATTTGCAAAATGAGGCATTATTATTCGAAATTTAAAATTTTCTTCTGTTTTATTTCATAAACTTTAGAATACATCAGTGTTCTAGATAAAGACTTCGAAATATATCTAATGTATACCAGTTTATTGTAATTATTATTTAAGTACGTTTTCAACCCATTAGCAGAGATAAATGCTTATTTTGTAAGGTATAATAATGAAAAAAAAACTCAAATTGTGTGGCCGGTAATAATGAATAGAACTATGTCTCTAAAGACGTTACCGTAGACTGTTTTGGAATGTTTCCAAGTATTCGTTGGTGTTATGTAAATTTTGGTAGCACTAGAAATTCCTCGATGCATATTTTTGCACAGATATATTTATTAAAGACTTGACAAAATTAAGCTTTTTCCGAATAATATGCACAAAAATGTCCTTTCAACATGGGTGTTCAAAATTTGCTAAAATGTAAGTAAAACAAACTGTGTGTGACATATCCAATAAATTTTTTTATTTTATAGTATATTTTGTGACGTTAAGTGTGGAATACAATGTCATGCAAATGCCTCCAGCAGCTTTGCTTAGTGGCACTTATTGGGGAGGTCCAATTTCTAATAACTTTGTCGCATGAATCTGGCTTAATCTGTTGGATAGCGTTTGTTATGTTGACTTTGAGAGTGTCAAGTGTTAGTGGTTTATTTGAAATAGCCGCAAGGAAAGAAGTATAAAGGTGTTAAATCTCACGATCTCAATGACCAGTTCGATGCCCTCAAGTCACTCGTGCAGAATGTCCGCCCAAAATTGATGATTTGCACATGTTGTTCAACGCTTTAACTTTCTATAGTGATTTGCCATAGTTTATTAAGCAATTGACAACAAATTTGACAGATGTCCTTTTAACAACATGGCTGCTATAACCTAAGAAAATTCAATCATTCCTATTGAAAGACCCTATATTTAAGAAAACGACTCTGTGACCAAGAGGTCAACGCTATTGGATTTTCGTTATAGTAAGAATCCTTTTATAAAAATTTTCAGAAGCTGAAATTTTATGGATTCATGTTTTTGTTTTTTGTGAAATTGCTTGTTTGGTTTATGTTATTATTTGAGTAGATTCAGTGACGTAGTTTTCTAGTATCGAGTTAAATTTTAATCCCACTTAAGTGTGATATGAATTTCCAATAAAAATACATCGGCATGAGTTAATAATTTCAATTATACAATTATATTTTGCAATAACACTTTCTATCAAACATTGATTAGCCATGTCTAGGAAGTATTTTTTACTTAAATTTCGTATCTAAAAACGTTATTAAAAATATTGTTTTAAAGGTTGCCATATTTAAAAATATGTATGCACAAAATCAATTTTTGAAGTTATTCAAGTTCAATTTGATGCGAAAATATAATATAATAAATCATACGTATCTATGTCTTATATATCAAATGTTATACCGAAAAATGAATCCATTGTATTGTCGGAGAACATCATCTAGTTCTGCTAAAATATAAAGGAAAAAATAATTTAAAAGTCAGTCAACCGCAATAACTGTACACCTTTTGAAACAGTTGCTGTCGATGGGTTATAAATAAATATTAATGCAATAAAAAACGCTCTCATCTGAAATACAATCCGGGCTAACCGCAATGATTTAAACAGGTCGAGTGATAAATAAACAAAAGAAAAAAGCATCCACTAGTGAATTCAGCGGGGTGTGAAACTAAACCAACGAGAAGTAAAAGAAGAGAGGAGTGACTACCGACCTGGAATAGACGCCATTAGGGTCAATTCGTACAGGTTGTCCTGTCGCATACATTGTGCAATATGTTTGCGTAATTCAAATTTGATTGTTAAATAACGTTTGTATTATACAGTAGAACATCGATTATCCGCGTTTTTTCGCGATTAGAGATATTTCGATAATCGAAAGGTGGATAAAAAATATATCTAATATGGCAAATATTTTTATTACTGGTATTCACTTACGGTCATTTCAAGAGTTTGTTACATCTTTTTTAACGTCGATACATCTAAAGAATCCTGACTCTTTACTGCTTTGCGGCCTATTATAATTGTTATTATTTAATCTTCTTATGGAAACGTATGGATAAGTGATTAATTTTATCTCCTGCAACAATCATTTGAATGATTTTTTAAACATTATTCTGTGATCGATTGGTTAATACAGACGTGACATTTGGTGGAAGAAATTTAATGTTTTATATATTTTGCCAATCTGATTATAACACCTACTATTAACGGACTCTTTTTTATTCAATTTTGAATTTTTTGTCTGGTATTGCCTGACCGGGGCATCGTCTTAGCATTAAGATCAACCAAATTCAATAGATAACAATTCAAAGGAATTTCACCATACTCTTATTATTAATTATATAAAAGACTGGTTAAATAAATCAATTTATTAGTCTTCAATAACTTCATGGTTGTGTAAATTTAAAATATTTTGATTTCGTCTCAAATTTGTTTCTATTTATGTCTTATCTTCTCAATTATTGTATTTGCAAGGCACTGTGCTTTCGTTGGTGGTAATCATACAAATATTTGAAGCCGTTTTATTATAACAGGTATAATCAGGTTCTTTGTTATCTGAAATTGTTACGAATATCTAAAAATAATAAGTTTTAGTATACAAAAGCGTAAATATTAACAATACATGTTTTATTAAAAATCACCCGATCCTTATTATAGGTCGTCGTTGTTTCAGTGAGCATTGATTTTATAATATGACATTGCTTTAATGGCCAACCTGTAGCTGCGAAGCGTCGGCGAAAGCAGGCGTCGGATTTGAGGAGGTGGCGCTCTATGATGAGGACCAGTCGTCCATTTAAGCTGGGCTAAAATATATAAAGCCTACGACGTGCGGGAGTCATTAAACTGTGATACATTACGCCTTTGAGCTTTTTCTATCCATGAAACGGAAGCGCCAGAAAATAACAATACGTGGCGGAAATGCGTACTTCATCACTTGAGTAAAATAAATGATTGATTTTACGGTTGAGGAGTTTTTGAATTTAGAATGCCTGGAATTATTATGTGTATCATATTGGAGCACACGATTGTCATTTTGTAGGGGAGACACTTACCATTGTCCGAGCGGAAAAACGCATTGATGATAATTTTAAATGTGCATATAAATTGATTCATTTACTTTAAAAAATATGGACACAATATTTAATAATATCATTGTCTTTATATGTATGCTAATATATTTAAACTAAATTATTAATAAAACCATAGTATAATTCATTATTTGATTTCTTTTTTTATGGACCATATTATTTTGAAATATGACCGTATAAGATGTCCCTAATAAAGTATAAGATATTTAGTATTAAACTTCAGTTATACAATTACCTTCAGTAGTTTTGTTCCATTGCTAAGATTAATTTGTCCTGATTTAATTTTGAGATAGTTTTCATAAATAAAATAACGATTTCAAAAAATATCAAAACAGTATTTCTTCTAGGAATAGAAACATTTATCCAGTTTAAATGAGTATGTTATAAATAAATGCATACTATATAATACGGTCTCATATCCCGATTAACACGGTAGAAACGTTTTATGCAGGCATTTAAATGGAAACCGCATAAAAATGTAATTGATCCACACAAAATTAAAAGAAAGATTTCAACGAAATAAAATTGTGTAAAGGAACGCATTGATTTTATATAATACTAGCGTGTACCCTGCATGCGTTGCAATGCCACTCAAAAAAAGAAACCGCGACTTTATGGAATCGCCTCGTCGGGAGCCTCTCGCCTTCCGATTGGATAAGTCAGACTTGAGGCGAGGCCGGAGCCAATTAGAAACGATAAGGTTAGGTTATGTTTTTCTTACCGAAATTTGACAGTAGCGGCCGTATGTGTTTTTATTTATTGGAGTGCTTTTGGATACACAATGTTTTTTGTTTTTCTATCTGGTGCGTACACAAATAAATCAGGCTTTCCAACACGTGAGTAGGCCATATACAGTTGTCCATGTGAGAAGCATGGATTTTCTAAATTAAGTTCACACACTTGTAACGACTGTTCTTGTGCCTTATTGATGGTCATTGCAAAGGCGACTCGCACTGGAAACTACAGACGTTTAAATTCAAATGGCATATCTGTCGAAATCATTGGGATGCGTGGCAACATTACATCTTCTCCTTTGAATTTTCCATTTAAAATTGTAGCTTCAATAATTAATCATTTTTCTTACTGAAAGCCTGGTACCGTTGCAAAGTCGTGAGGAATTTATGTTTCGGAGAAGAATGATAGGGACGCCAATTTTCAGTGCTAAAACATGCGGCGGCATGCCTGACAAATCAAGTGAATTCAAGAATTCTGTTGGATAATTGACGGCTTCGTCTTGATCCGTTATAGTATCGATGGACGCTATACGTTATCGCTTCTCCTGGTATTTCATTTAGTATGCTGAAATTGATTGCATTGATATCTTTGTTTTTGGCTGCTAATATAGCATGTGCACTGAGCCATTGATGACTTTTATGATTGTGTGCAATATTTGGAAAAACTTTGTGAATCAATTCGTCTATGGTTGCGGTTATTTTACAGAAATTCGCTGGCAATGTGATACATTGTGTGGATTCCTCTATTGCCATTTTCCCATTTCCTATATCCAACAATTGTTTTGCGAAACGTTCAATGGATGCATCATGTTGTAGTTGTACACGCATATTGGTCTTCAAAGTGAATCTATGTACGTATCGCCATAAAACAGATGATTTGAGACATGCATTAAGTTCATCGGCCATTGTTGAACGTGATATAACAAGTAGAGTTTGTCGAAAATCACCAGACAATAAAATGAGTGCGCCACCGAAAAGTTGCTCACTTCCTCTCAAATCTTTTAGTGTGCAATGAAGTGCTTCCGATGATTTTTTGTGTGCCATAGTACATTCATCGCATACAATGATTTTACATGATGTAAGTAGTTTGCCCGTTTTAAAATTTTTGTTGATTTTGCATGTTGGTTTCGCAATTATTTACATATTCAATGGCAGTTTCAGTGCTGAATGCGCTGTTTGGCCCTTTCCAAAAGAGTTGCTGCAATTCCAGATGATGCGATTGCTAGTGCAATGTTTTTTCGTGATCGTGTGGCTGCTAAAATCAGTGAAATGAGGAAGGTTTTACCTGTGCCTCCGGGTGCATCTATGAAATAAAATCTACCACTTTGACTTGTGATTGCATCCATAATTGTGTCATACACTATACGTTGATCTGAAACCAATTTCGGAAGATTCGTTTGAACAAATTTACCCAATTCATTCACATCAATGTGTGTTTCTCGTTGGAAATCACGAGCACGTCAGTCGTTTTCAGATGGATTCAGCGCAGCCATTCCCAATTGTACCAATGATTTGTTAGCGATTACTTAAACATATGTCCTCAATCAATAGCAATGCTTCATTATACACGTTTGGTGTGAATTGAACGTGTGGATTTTGAATTGTTTCACGCAAACTGTGTAAAATATCTTCACTCATGTAGCCTTTGTATTTTTTCCAAAGATCTTTTGGATTGGATGGAAAGCAAATTGTTAATATTACTGCAAATAACGCATGTATTTGTTGTGGGTCAGCAGTATTCGATGAATCAGCGAGTGAAGTGTCCCAATGTGCATCGTTTTCTAGAAGATTTAATTCGAGGCAAGCTTCACGATAAATGAAACATATTCGACCGTTTACTGTTCTCAATTCTTGGAAGGATGTCGGTCCACGCATGTTGATTAACAGTAATCGCAAGTAAACGCATTCTGCATTATTTGGTTGAACAGTGTACAGACGGACTTATGCGTCGCTTGAATATACATTGTAATGTCCTTCAACTGCTGTACCTTGTTACCTTGCTTGCATTCCATCTGTAGAATGTTGGCACTTCAGATTAAAGTAGCGTCTTTGCAAACATATCATCCCTACACAATAAGAAAAATGCAGTTAAGGTTGTTGGCTGTGGTGACAATGCTCTTACACGTGCATTTTCTGTTGTGAAGTACACTCGCTGTCCATTTTCAAGGTGAACTGCCAAATGAGTAACTGGTGGATGCCGTTCATGAATTGGAAATGATAAAATGCGCCATATTGCTTCGTTGCTACTAATGTAGCGTCCCAGTTGATATTGGTTGATTTCATTGATAGATGCAGTTGAATTTCCCACTCCAAAAACTGCCATATCGCTTCCTTTGTTGACATATTTACAAATGTATTTGATGGATTTCACTGAATTACAATACTCGACGTTGATGTGTGCTTTGTACGTTTTCGAGAGAAGCTGTGAATACGGTACAATCCAACGATTATCAACTTCAACCTCATTGTTTCGCCCTTTTCTTTCGTGCTTGAGTTGTACTCTGACCTATTCCTTTTCGTTTGGGTGGCATAATTGATTTCACAGTGAATGTTACGTTTTGAAATTCACTTTTGAAAAATAAAAATAAAAATTGATATATTGAATAAATTCTTTCTATATCACACACGATTTATACGTAATATTTATTTCAATTCGTTCTGTCATGTGACATAAAACCGAAACAAAAAAGTCGGTAAAAAATAGAACATTGAAATACTTTTTTCGAAAATCGAACTTTGTTTCAAAATATTCAGTACCTTACGTAAGTACCTACAGGTGAGTGAATGTGACAGATTTGCGTCGTTCTTGTTTTCGGCGTTGCTATGGATACAATGTGTCATAAATGGCCATTCTGTATTACAATAGTCTTGTATGAAAACATGTTTTTCGTAAATATTCAATTAATTTTTGTAATCAAATCAAATTCTGAGTATCCTATCTTTTGCCCGGTAGTCTAAGCAATAATTCGACAAAGTTTTATCGCAATTGGATTAATGGTGTAGGAGTTTATAAAGGACAGATAGACAGACAGACATTCATTTTTTATATATATATAGATTCTTGAAGATCGCACACCAACCCGCCTGGGCAGCGTGGTGTGCTATGTCCAAAACAACCCCCCTAAAAGAGAAAGCAGGGGGAGGCCTTCATCCAGCAGTGGATCGACCCCGGCTGATGATGATGATACTTGAAGATGCTTAAAAATATTTATTAAAGTTATGTTTTCGAACGTGTGGTAGATACAAATGATTCATTTCGAGTGCATTAAAAAATCTTGACCGCTTTAAAGTGAAACCGCGTAAAAAAGCACCGCGTAAATTGAGGGAAGGGTGAGTAACCAAATTTATTTTAATGCATTTTTTTATTATAAGGAAGTTGTTATAATATTATAATCGGTTATTTAGACGATTCTTCCGCCATGTCAAATTAATGTGCATAAACCAAATTTTTTGTCGATTTCTTGAAGATTTTCTTTTTGTCAAATATCAAATATTCGATACAAATTCACTAATTAAGATACTATATATATTTAATTATATTTCAATTAGTTTTTTTTATCTATTTTTATAGTCTTGGTTCTCATTTTATATTGCCTCTGTCCATCTCGAGGATATTTTGAAGATCGACAAAATAGTCGATTACAATAATATTTGCCAGTCTGAAAATATCGACTGATACAAAAAAAAAATTGTCGAAAATATCAACAATCGAATATGCTCTAATGATATACGCAGCGTACAAATTTTTTGTAGGCTTCCAAATTATTCATTTGGATTCCTGCTGTGTTTTTTGTGCCATAAACTCATTCAAATATATTTTTAAAACGGGCTAGAAAAAACTTTCAGTATCTTAATTCGGCTTAAATTAATTATTGAAAAAATATCGTGGTTTTAAGTGTCATATAAATGTGATCACGATGACATTGTACAAAGGTTAAGGATATGTCATTTAAAGTGGTCGGCAATTTTTTTCGCTTCTTCGTCATTTAGAAAGTTCTTACTACTGATGTAATAAGCGAGCAAAACGATGTTGCATATTAGAGTAATGTGTCATAAATTGAACACGTTATGTTAAATGATTAATTAATATAAATGCATGATATTTTAAATAATATAAACATTTTCCACAATATATTTTATGACCAGAACTGGTTTCATCAGTCGCGGAATATGCGGAAACAATTCAAAAATATTTTCAAATTTGAAAATATATTTTATGATCGCATGACTTTCCTATATTAGTAGTATTGTAACATTCCGGTTAATCCTGGTTATAAAATTACGAGCATTATCAACTGAGCTCGCGATGAGCGAAACCGGTCCTGATTATAAAACATATTGTGTAAACAGTACAAAAAATGTCTTTTTATTATTAACAAAAAAAAAAAATGATTTATTGTTGAACCTCCCGTGGTACATACGTTATTGAGAAGTATTTGATAAAGTTGAAGTCAAGACCAAATTTATATTAATTTCATTTTTTCTTGATTGCATTGGCATTTACTTTGTAGACCTCCATTATAACACGGTGAAAAAATAGCAATGTATTTTAGTTATTTAGTATAACTAAAATACATTGCTATTTTATTTAATTTTTTCTTTAGTTTAGTTACATTTTATTATAAGAATGTATCCAAACTTTAGTTATATTGCGTTGTGTTATCAACAAATACGTTGCTAGGGTGAAATTATCTACAACACAAGTACATGACTTAATTTTGACGTACTGTCATTTGTTACAGTGAGATCCTAATATAAATGTTCGATCATCATTTAGTTTCCACCATGGACAACGCGATGATTGATATTTTATCCAGTTTCTAGCTTTCGATGTTATTCCACTATTTGAAGATGTAATTCTAGTTATGTATACTTATGACTCGAAAATAAAAGTCCTCATGTGATTATATGTACGACGATCTTACTTCTATAATCAAACTTTGATCACAACAGTAATCAAGACTGTATGACGTACAAATATAATACTGTAATATCCACCCAAAACGAATCTGCCGTGATTAAAACACGATGCTGTATTACATAACATCTAAAACATTCATAAGATGTCATTAAACTTGGGAAGGTATTTCTTATTACAGCGAAATAGTAAGCAAACATTATTTTAAAAATGGCCCGAATCCGATCGATACGTTCGACCTTTCGCCAGTGCCGCATCAGTTTGTTGGTGTTTATATTCGACATTTCGCTGACCCGGTTCTTCGCGTTGGTGAGTATTTTTGTAAGTTGTATATTTAGAGCAGGAAATGTCGCACCTTTTTCTTCGTCTGTTGTCCTGACAATCCGCCTCACGCGACTGACTGAGCTTCGAAAGCTCAATGGAATTGTTATTCCCCCTATATACTGTAACCGAAACTGTTTATGCAATAATTTATGATATCGACTAAAGGTACATGATGGAATTTGAATATATTCAAATGTTTATGTTATTCGGATGTTGACATATTCCGAGTGGACGAAAATGAGTTCAGGCGAATACTATTTATAGTTAAAGTAGATGTTGCATGAGCTTACTTGGTTGACTTTTTTGCAATCCTTGTTGATTGTTTTGCTGTGTATTTGTTAAATTTTATGTTCAAATATGTTAACTTTGCAAAAGCAATGAATTTATAATTTGTAAATTTTGAACCGTATAATAATAAATAAATAGATAAATAAATAAATAAAATCAAATTTGAATTAACTCGGTGAAAAAATAGTAATGTATTTTAGTTGTAAAAAATTTACAAGATATATATTTGATAGTTTTTTTGGCTTAAGCGTTCATTAGAACTATGTTTAAACGTACATTTATCTATCTATATATATCTGTGTTGAAAAGGTACAGGTACTTTTTTTAACGATAAAAACCCATTTTTTATTACTTATTTCCACAATATATTTTAGGATCAGGATCGTTTTACCTTATCGCAAGCATTATCAACTGATAATGCTCTCGATGAGCGAAACCGGTCTTGATTATAACATGTATTGCGGAAAAAATTAAAAAATGCCTTTCTATCAAGAAGTTGACAGTTAACACCTTACAAGTGAAAAATAACCATTCTCAAATTATACGTTTTTTCAATTATAATAAAAAAATAATAATGGCAAATATTTTGATATTGCTCTATTTAATTTTGCGCTTTTGTAAAAAAACATTCACCGTTAAATTTATTACTGAACAATTTTTATCACGCTCCTCGTAAATGGATTTCTAATGAAGTGTCTTTACTGCTGTTTACGAGAACTGATTGTTATTCACTTCTCTCCAGCGAGAGTAAGGGTAGAACAATTAGGCTAGAAACGACGAAGTTAAAGGAGATTTTAACGATCTGAACCAATATAAAGATAACGTCGTAAGAATTTCTTATTAAATTAATTATTGTAGATTCTTTTTCATAACTTTTTATTTACGTAATTTTATGTAGAGAATAACACCTTTTGTCTGATTGTCTATAAATGGAAAACCTCAATAAAAGTGTCCCATCACTATGGCAATACTATTAACAAAACATGTCATCATTTTATGTATCAAAATGAAAGAACTGTCAATTTTCAATATTAATCACCGATATGAGCTTAAATATTATATATACGACGTATTCAAATAACCATGAACAATCCACAAACAATGAGTACTTAATAACTGAATTAAAAAATAGATATTTTAATTAAAACCTTAGAGGTTCAGAAATTATATGTGCCCCTGTTATTTAGGTGAATTATGTATGTTTTTTTTTATATCAAAATAATGCAGTATTTTACACTTTATTCAAAAGAGAATATGTTCAACCACATATATGTATATTTTGTATACGATATTATTTATTTACCTTTATTTTTAAAGTATATTTCACAGTTAATGTATTCACTAACTTAGTACTTGTACAAATTTATATTTTAACCCATTTAAAGTATACACATGGAATTTCTTTGAAAATTTCAAAAATTATGTTGTTTGGCTCTCAATTTGTGCCGAAAAACGCCCGCTTTCTGCTAGAGTCTATTTTTCGAGACTCCCGACAACCGAGTGATATGAGAATATAACAGAAACAAATAAAACACGGTGAAAAAATAGCAATGTATTTTAGTTCTACAAAATTATTTTTAACAAATATAGTTGATAGCTATTTCGGCTCACGCCATCGTCAGAACTATGCTTAAACTGACATTTGCTTATCTATATATAGCTGTGCAGAAAAGGCACACAACACATCCTCTCTCCTGTTCCAACGGCCTAGCTTGTTACTTTAACACAATGACACTAAATTTTCAAAATTCTAAATGAAACAATAGGTGTCTGTGACAATAAGATTATATATGGGACGGAAGTGATCCTTCTGGAAGTAAATCAGACCACCCCTTTGTGCAACGGCTGGACAAGTGGCGATACTATTATGTTAGTTTGGTCGTTAAGAATCCGTTGTGATAATTGGTGTCTGCCGAAATAGCTATCAAATCTTATAAAGAAATTGTAGAACTAAAATACATTGCTATTTTTTCACCGTGTTATAATGGAGTTCTACCAAGTGAATGCCAGTTCAATCAATGAAACAAATAAACATATCCACAGTGTGAGAAACTCCACATATAATACAATACACAACAATGCGTAACATGGTGTAGGATTTCTAAAGAATTTGACATTCCTTTGTGGGTTTATATGAGTGTTAAAAGATTTTATTTTTTGATTTTTATGAAAATATTATTATTGAATCATGGATTTGTTGCTTGATAATTGTTTTTAAATTACATTTATTATACTATACTCTTCACAATACTTCTTATTTTATTAAATTCACTCAACTGAGTAAAAAGTTATAAGCATAATTCCTAATGTCGCGAAAAATAGCAAAGTATCGAAAAATGTGCGGTGATTGGCGTTTTTTCTGTGCGAAATGTGCGGTTGCTTGGGTGTTAAGTCGTAGTTAATTTGTTCATAACCTCAAAAATAGCCACACGTGAACTTTCAGTGTTGCCAGCCACTCTCCACTGTTGACCGCGCGTGTTTTACTATCATCTGACATATCTAATCTGACATCATTAACGTAACCTAACCTAACACAACATAAGTCGTAATGTCATTTCCACTTTGTCTAATGCCACTCAGTGAATTTATACACTTTCTAGTAAATTTATATATTTATAAGTCAACGTTAATGTGAATTGTAACGATTAAGTTTTAAAATAACACTATTGTTATTTTTTGCATTATCGTATTGATGTATCCATTGCTGAGGTTTTAGACTTTGACTTTGCCGTGTAAATATATGATAAACCCATGAATAAACGATTATCAAGATATTTGAAATAATAAAAACAGATTTTAATACTGTTTACATTTCAATATGTTTTATAATCATGACCGGTTTTGTTAATCGCGAGCATAATTAACTAAATTTAAATAAGTTTATTTATACAAAACTTCGAATAAATAGTTAGCCGGTATATAAAGCTAAGTATTAAAGAACTAAGAAAATAATTTACAGGAACTGTATACAATATGCATTCAAATAAAGTATTTTAAATCAAATTAAAAATGAAAATCTAACAATCTCTTATTAATAATTTGCAAACAAAATAAAGACAAATAAATTATTAATTAAGACTTCAGAACAATCGTGAAAGACTCATTGGTAAGAATAATGATTGATAATTTTTTTATAATTAAAATAACCTGCACTTAGATGTTTTATGGAACATAACGCATTAATAAGTAAAATTTTAATGTTAATCAAAAGGTAAAATTACTTCAGTTTCAATGTTGCCATAAATCAGTACTCGAAGGAAATTGGTTGATTTAATGTTATTCTATTTTCTCGTGTTTTATTTGCCAATTTTCATACCTTTATCTGTGTTTATATAAAAATTATGTTTTGGTAGATATGTGGATGTAATCACAGTCCCTAGAAATAATCTATAACATATTTAGATTTATTTGTTAACAAAATAAAAGATTTTCTAGAATATAAATATGTATATACATTTATTCATACTCAAAATTTATTTCTCAACGACGATTTTTTGCATTCAATATCATAAATATTCTTGGAGATTTCCAGGATACAATTTAATACGAAATGCTAATTGTTGTGGGGTTCAATGCTATAGCGTTCATTGCCAAAATAATTATCGTGTGCATCGTTGTTAAAAAAAGCACAAAAGTTGACATTTTTAACAATCTACGACGAGGAGTTTCACCGCCTAATGCAGTTTTAATCTATTTCATTTCGACGTTACGTTCCGACAAAATAAACAAGGCTTGAAAACATATTCAGAATTAAAACTTTTTTGGTCGTGCTTCATAAATAAATGGTCAATTATGTATAATTGTACGTCTAGATTTGTAGAGCAGCAATTTTCTTTTTTATTATTTACGAATCGTAAATTGAATACTAATCGATGTCAGTAAGTAGAAAAATCGAATATTTTTTAGAATGTCAGCCTAAGTTATATAGCATTAAGAGCTCAACTTAACTCGAACGATCCGATGTTTTCAGGTTCGTATCCCAGCTTTTTCGATTCAATATTCGAACTCTGCACGGAATCGTATGTCACACGATTAAAAAAATATCTGGTGCCATACACCATTTATATATTATACATACCAATTTCAAATGCTTTACATATATAATATAACAACTATTTTTCCCGCTGACATTGTCTATCATAGAATCCTTACCAAGCAAAAAGGTCATTAGTGAAAAATCGCTTATATCCAGGAGAGCAAAAAAAGTGTAAAACTATCGTGTCATTTTAAATAATAAATACAAATTTTTTACTACTTATTTTCACAAAATACTTTTTGATCAGAACCGGTTTCGTTCATCGCGAGCATTATCAACTGATAGAATACAATTTGCAACCAAGTTTTTTGAGTTAAAGATAGCAGGTATACAAAACCATGGTTTCAAGAACTAAGAAACAATTTACAGAAAATCATACAATTTTAATACAAACACTGTATATTAATTTAAAAAAAACTATCGTATCAATGAGAAAAACTTTATTTCTTCATCTTCTTTTCATGTATTGGTATGTATATATAATATATGGAAAGGATTGATAAGAAACGAAGTTGTTCTCTTTGACAACATTTTTTTCACTGTTTATATTTTCCTAAATATTAGCGATTTGTCACAAACGTTTTTGTGGGGTGATATATACTTCTAATGGATCTTACGTCAGCAGAAAAAAATTGTTACTTACTCGCTCAATCTCAACTTATATTGTATAGTAATGAATGGCACGGTAAGAACAGGTTAAAAGTTTTAACTGACCACTCATGTTACGTCCGTTTTGATCATGGAATTGGCAGGAGATTATTTATTTGACAACAAAATCTTCGAATTATGAAACTTTCCGTGCTGGAACACAAACGACGTTGATCTTTTGGCAATATATTACGATTCTTACCAAAGACTAAGTCCCAAGATGCTTTTATAATAGGCGAGACACGTGTCACATTATCAGTAGAATAAGAAAGTTATCAATTTGTATTTTATATTTTAAATGACTTTAAGTAACCGAAGAATCCATTCAGAATATTAAAGTGTCAATAAATCAAACCACTTCACTTAACCTATTTTTCGTATCTCAATATTTTTAAGATAAGTTGAAGAATTATGATTGAAAAATCTGAGATATTATAAATGGATTGTTTATAATCTTTTGGTGCATATCTTCATAAGAATAAAATATTTGCAATTCATGGCTGTTTTTTTTATTTTTTGTAAAAGCCTCTAATTAATTTATTTACGTGTTTTGCAAGATTTTTTGAAACAATAATTTGATTATCTATGTCACTGCCGATAGCTTATGTCACATTGTTTCCAAAATGGTTACAGTGATGGGAAACTGTTTCAACGAAATATAATTATCTAGCCGTCGGATGCTTTTTGTGAATTATATAATGGCTTTAAGATAAAAATTAATTGTATTGAATTCTGAATTTAAAAAGAAAAATGGAATCATTCCGAAATTCGATTCGATAATTTTCTGTTGAAAAACCAATTTATTTTGTTAATATTGTTATGTAATACAAACTATTTAATATGGGAAGCACAGTGAAAAATCTATATTAAATTATTTAGTACGTTTATTAGATGGAAATCCAAAACACACATAAAACACAATTTAAAACACTGGTTGTTTAAGTTTATTTGGTCAGAAATTAAAAAATTCCTGACAAAACTGGTCCATTTAGTACTCCAATTCGATTATATATTTTTTATAAATATTATTATAAGTTTAATTTATAATTAAATGAACCATTTTGTAATTTTGTTTGCTATTTATGAAATGTATTTTCAAAAATTCGCATGCATGTGGAACTAAAAATACTTTATTTATCAAATTTTTGCGAATATTCAATCAATAAAGAATTATTATTTGTGTTATATTAAAATTCAGTTCCGGAATTGACAACCATCCATCACTGACTGGATCTACGGTTTTAATTTGTACGGTTAAAATGTTGTCTTGATCATTGTTTTCCAACATTTGCACACCTGGGGACAGGGAAAAAATACTACAGTCGGATTGAAAATGTTTTTTAATGCGGTCAAAAATTTTGATGGACCGGCGACGGTCCGCGGGCATAACAAGATAATCACTGATTTCGATATTACCTGGCCGTGATGAATTTTCACACTGCCAGCACTAAGCTGCTGTTGCATGATTTATTATTTAAATAAGTGTATGCCAATATATAGGCCAAGTATCAATAAATTGCCTTTTATGGTTTTTATACTGCGAAAAGGCAACATGCTTCAGCTTTAGATATGGTTTCTATTATAAAATATTATATTCATAAAAGGGAATAGGTACGAGGTTAATAGTTTCTCGGTGCATTAAGACTGGTTTATAAGGTGTTGTGTGCAGAAAATAGTCGTGTAAAATTAGCCACGGACAATTGCCCTCAAAGAAAACTTGTCGCGAGGTAAATTAACCACGTGGAAAAACCATCTTACGAGCAACTTATTTCAAGGAAAAGTCGTCAGATCATTTTTAGAGCTCACTACGTTACACAGAATGCTATTAAATTTGAATCAAATGTAAAAAAAAAAAAAAAATCTCTAATGTTTTTATTGTGTATATATGCTTATTTTATAATAAAAATAACGATTTATCAAATATAAATAGAGAAAGAATAAATTTTCTCATCCCTACTGATGTATTTATACTATTATTGTTGTCAGTAGTAGAGTTTAATTAGAGTTGCACTCTAATCGATTAGATGAGACGCCCATTGCAAGAGGTATGCTTGTTTTTATAATATATCATCAATAAATTAAGACAGTTTTTCATTATGTTGATTTTTTAGAGTACTCTAGGTTTACAGTAAAACTCCCATTTACACTAAAGTCGGGATTATGTAATTTGAAGTAGTGTAAATGAAAACTAATATGATTCTTAATTTAAAAAAAAAAATGGTCGAAATATTTAGTTACTATGTGATAAAAATGCATAGCGCTCGTAAAATCAAGCACACACAGTATGGAGTATGATTGTATGCACCGCACAGACGGCCGTCTGGCTGTGTGTGCAGCCAAGCGATCGTGTAATTGGGGGATTTGCGGCGAATATTTCAAGCCAGGACGTAATTTGGAGTAGTGTTATTTCGGAGTTTCACTATACTCAGATTCTTTTAATATATTTTTTTAGGTTGGTAACAGTGAAATGCATACGGCCATCTTTTAAAGAGTGTCATCTATTTATTTCAAATGGCACTAAGATTTTAATATTACAATTTATGATGTGTCGCAATAAATTAGCTTGGCAATATTTTCTTGCTGTTGTAATAAATCTGTATGGTCAATAAATAAACAAATACTATTAATATTTACAATCTTGAGCCATATTTAAATGACTTGATCAATTGTTACATATTTAAAGAATAATATTTTAAAGATATCTCGCAATTGTAAACAAACAATGTTAAATAAGTCTTATGACTTATTTTAAATTCATCAAATCTTAAATAAATTGAAATTAAGAATGCTGACTGTCAATTCTCTGCGCATAATGAGATAGTAATGACTTATTATCAAAATAAGATAAGTTATGACAGAACTAATCTATCAATCGTAATATTTTTTTAATGATTAAATATTTATAGAATTATCCTAAGACAATTTGATTAATAACACAATTACTCATGATGAGATTTATCTATTCAGGAATGTGACATTGTTACGCTATCTTGGATTGAAAAGGGATATATTGTTTGGGTCCCAAATAATTGAAATATGCCCTAATGGTGGAAAAGGTTCAGAAGATTTTTTTGAGACTTCTTTACTTGAGGGCGTAGGGATACTATTCAAGACTTTATCCAACTGCCTTTCCTTTAAGTATGCTCACTTTTAATAGTTTGTAAACTTCAAAAGAAATGTATCTAGCCACATATTTCTTTCGACTCATACGAGGTCAAAATGAGAATTCTGCTATCCATAATAACATCAAACTGTATGTTCAGGTTATTGTTTTGAGAAATCATTGACATGAATTGTTTGTTTTTCCAAAGTGTAGAAACAGTCTGCCAATGGTAAGAGAATTAACAATTTTCAACAGTATTGCCTCGGATGTCGAAATATTCCATACCGACGAGAGTGATTTTAGGGGAATACTATTATTTAATGAACTAAAGTAGATTTTACATGAGCTTGCTTGCTTGATTTTCTTCCTACCCTTGTTTTTTGTTTTGTCGTTTATTTCTTTAATTTTCAACAAAAAAAAAATAATATTTAACGTTGCAAAAGCAATAAACAATAATGTTGCAAGTTAAAAAAAAATCGAACCCATCAGCGAATTTCACCTTGCACTATAAACCAAAAACGATATTGGGAAATATTTTTTTTCTATAAAACATTAACATCTTAACGTATGATGTAAACGAAACCTTTTTTATTCCCAATGGAGAAATTAAAATCAATTTGTTAGGGTTTTTTTTATCTAAATATGAAAATATTGATTATGAATAATGACAAACAATGAAAGAATGGCGTAGAATTTTACGTAAATCTTGGGCTACTGCGGTTTGTATAGTATGATTCTATTGTATAAGATGACCGATGCGTCATAGCACCAGAGACTGATCGCCTGACTCCTTATGGCTTTGACATTACTTGTCTTTAAACGAGGCAGCAATTCATTGTCATATTGATCATACATCGTGATCATGTCGAGGCGAATGGGCTATGTTAGAGTGGAAGGAGAGTTTAGTTGTGTAAACGGTGACGATAGGATATTGGTCAGTGTATAGATGTCAGAGTTCGGATTCGATATTTAAATTATGTTATATTCGGAAATACATATATTACAGAGAAGTTGTTCTGAAATTGTTAAATGATAATTTAAACATGGATCTATTTTTCGAAAATCTACTGGAAAGTAAAAAGTATCATTGTTTAGAAATATACGTCAATAATTAACGCATGCATGTTGCCAACATTAAAAACTCTATACAAATGTGTTCAAAAATCTAATGTAGGCACCCAGAGAATTTTTGTGCTATTGTTGAAGTATACAGGTTATATTATATTGACAGACATTTAACCACGTATTTTATCTCGCTAAGTTAAACGCAGCACGTATCTTGCGAACTTGACATTATTTGAGCTGTCAATTTTAAACAGCAATATGTAATAAATAACATACCTTCAATTCACATAAACTGAGTCATTGCAAACGAATTAAAAGACATTATGCATAATAAATAATATGTCAAACACGTAATTGGATTATTTAAAAGGTTTTTAAAAAGTATTTTAAACATTTATTAGATACGCCCAAAGACTCAAACTTTTAAAAACTTTATTTTGATGATTTTTTTTCAATTCACAAAGAATGTACACTCTTATAATATTTTCTATGCAATAGTTGACTATGCAATAATTGATATAAGTTTCATTAAATTGTAATAATCGTTCTTTTGCCGAAGCAATTTGTTAAGATGATCGCCGAAATCGCTGAAAAATAATCCACAATAACATAAACTCTTTGGTCCAAATACTTGTTAAAGAAATAGATATATGTATTGCATTAAAAATCATCCAATTCATGCATTTGGGTTAAAATTTGTGGATTTATGTTTATTTTTTACATTTTTTATGTTGTTAACAGCTTTGTTATTTAGTACCTTCAAAATTTGTAATTGTTGTAATATAATATTACAATGCCCGTTTATTAAATCAATTTGAGACACAAAATAAATGAAAACATATAATATAGAATTTCTTTCAGCTTACTACAACAAATTATTTAGATCTCGAAGATTATAGAGTTCTTTCCGCGACCCACAGATTGGGGAAGTAGCTGGACAGAGATATGAAACCTTTTCATATCATACACAGAATTATTTTGTGAATCCAATATCACTGGAAGAAATTATATATAATTAAAAAAAAGATTATTCCGTACTTAAAATGATTATATGCTTATATGAATGTGAACGGAATATGCCAATATTATATTTTGCCCAATATGTACATACGTATGACGTTTCGAGCTTGATTGATTTCCATACTAGCAACAGTCGAAGGCGGCACGTGACGTCAGCACAAATCACAAACTTATTGACTTATTGTGGAGCTTAAATAGATTTCAACTTATCACGTTGTCCTTAAGTGGCTGCTTAGTGATATTTTTAATAAACTCTAAATAGTCGCTAAACGATCTGCCGACGTCGAACAACAACACTTTAGTTCATACGGTCTTTGGGATAATTTTCCACCATCAATTCACTGCAGCTCCTTTGTTAACATATGGTTTTTTTTAAATCACCGATTATCGGAAGCATATTTGATTTATACATATATATATTTAAATAACAGTTAAATATTTTTTGAAACATGCCACACCGATATTACCTTATAAAATACGTCAAATTTAAATATATGTTTAACAGTACAGTGAGTAAAGTAATGTAATTTTTAATTCAAACCTGGGCAAACTACGACCAGTAAGATATTTTTGTGTGACCCATGCATTTAATTAAAATATTGAATAATAGAGAATTGATTTTTTGGGCTGAAAATCTTTATATCTAAAAATTCAGTCAAAAAGTTAGCCATTGGGATGTCACCATTTTGTAAGCCGTGAAAAAATAAATACACAAAAAAATCTTTTTTTACATTGTTCTTTATTAAAACGCACAAAAACATTAAAAAATTATCCGAATTCTGAGGATACTTTTTCAGGGTTGTCACATAAAATTTAAAAAATATTAAATTAATGAATGATCAAAAAATAGAATCTATGAAATAACACGGTGAAAAAATAGCAATGTATTTTAGTCCTACAAATTTTTATGAGATATAGTTGATAGCTTTATCGGCTCACGCCATAGTTCTGACGATATATATTATATGACAATTGATGGGAAACATTTTTATGCTGAATGTCGCATTTAAGTAATTTAAATTTTAGCACGGTGAAAAAATAGCAATGTATGTATTTAGTTCTAAAAAAAAATATAAGATATAGTTGAAAGCTTTTTCGATAGTTCTGACGACGACGTGAGCCGAAATAGCTATCAACTATATCTTATAAAATTTTGTAGAACTAAAATATATTGCTATGTTTTCACCGTGTTATAATGAAGTTCTACCAAGTAAATGCCAATTCGATCAATAAATCTATGAACTTTTTCTCTTCTGAAAATATCGCACATTATTGTTTTCATATACAGGTATTGCATGTAAATGTTTCAAAGGGTTTTATATTAATAAATATTGACTCAGCCCTGTGACAGCTGTCGAACTTTAAAAGCATTAGAATGCTTAATATAGTTCTACAAATAAATGCACAATCTCAAACAATTCAAATATAAATCCTTCTGCATATAAAAATATTATTTTGGATCCATACAGTGTTGTCCTCAATAAATATTTAATTACACTACAATCACCAATTATTACTTGCCACTGTTTTCCTTCCTATCAGTAGACGTAATAATTTTCCTCACTGACTGTAGAGATGATAACTCTTGAGAAAACCTCGCCTTGGCACAATTACTGCCGACACTGGAAAAAAAATAATTGCAAGTGTTAGAATGTCATTATAGGTCATGTAGCTTGCATCAAACTTACATAATAATACATGATTTACTTAGTGCAATATTTTATTTATATTTATAATTATATGACATTATCTGTCCATGTGCCATCGATAATGTCATATCAGTTTTAACAACTGACGTAGTATGATATCTACTCACTACGTATTATAAATCATTTTTTAAATTTGGAACAATATTTATGAGAAAAAAAGACGAAATTTCACAGCCATTAATTTCTAATGAACTAAATATTTCGACATTTCAAATCGTATGATATAAATAGGTTACTCAATATCAATTATATACACGATCTACAATATAAATCGTAAATTTATAAGAAACAAAATGTATGTATGTATGTAAATAAAATAAACAATGCAGAAAGAATGAATTTTTTTATATAACATAATATATAAATATCGACTTGTGTGCCGCGAAATTTGAGAAAAAAGCGTTTGTGTGTTGTGGAAGATAAAAGGTTTCGGAGCACTGTTTTAGATGGTAAGTCGATTTCAGGTAACCTTCTAAAAAAACTAATATTTTAATTGAATGTACGTTGTATAATTTTTTAACCGAAAGATATGCAACATATCAACATTTTATTATAATTAAAAGCTACAATATCAAATATATGCCTTAATTTTTAAAAATAAGAGCTGTCGCTCTACAAAACATCAGCCTTTGTAATCTAAAGCTGATTTGATATGATACCTAGATTTTCTAATCACTTCGTCAATGATGCAAAACAGTTTATGTAATCAGGCTTCCGGAACCTTTATCCACAAAATCTTCATTGATTAGTTAATATAGATGGGTAACTATACCGACTTCAGTAATTAATTTAACGTGCCTGATT
Source organism: Himalopsyche japonica (assembly GCA_028555115.1). NCBI lineage: Eukaryota > Metazoa > Arthropoda > Insecta > Trichoptera > Rhyacophilidae > Himalopsyche > Himalopsyche japonica. Next base: position 152,493 of record JAHFWJ010000535.1, on the reverse strand, counting down.
AAATGCATTTGTCAGACCAGTGAGTCGATCACCCCTAATTAATTTACAACCGGATAAGCCGCTTGCTTACATAGGTTACTGGGTAGAAACAAAATATCGCCGAAAATTTGATCAATAGGTGGAATGGCGCGTTAAATTATCAAGATTAGAAGCTTTCACATAATTCAATGATATAACACTAGAAAAGGGTTAATTATTTATGTTAAGCGTGACGAAAAAGTGTATTATATTATTATTACTTATTTTTTCTTGGGACTTTAGTCCTTTATTCTGTCCAGTTGCGACGTCCAACTTGTTGAAGTGCTGTATTGACAATTTTCAATAATTTATTTTTCCAATTTATGATATCGACTGAAGGTGCTTGATGGAACTTCAATATCAAATTTGAATTGTTGCGACTTTGCACGATTCCACATGTTTTGTCACTAACGATCCGGGTTTCGCTTTTCGGCATATTCGGGCATTCTATCACTGTGATTGATACCTGTTGTATACAGACGATGCCAACTGTGTATTGTGTCAGCTCTGTTGCATCCGTGTGATAGAGTGCCTGAAGATGCCGAAAGGTGAAACCCGGGTCGTTGGTGACAAAACATGTGGAATCGTAAAAAGTTGTAAAAATTCCAGAAAACTTATTTTTCAGTTGATTTGTGAATTTCTATCGATTTATCCATCTGTGTCTAGATTTTTCTCCGACAATCGGATTCTTAAAAATGATACGTAGAAGGAGATTCTGTTTTTCTTTATCATGTACAAAAAACAGTTATAATAAATAAACATATTAATAATGGAATAATTATAGGAAGTTAATGATCTCTACATTGGTATAAGAAGTGGTTTAACTATGGTAACATGATCATTATTAGTGATGACTGCAATCTCCACGAGAAAATCTTTAGACAATCTTTCTACTTCTATTTATTTATTTATAACTACACGGTACAAAACTTACAAATTATAAATTCATTGCGTTTGCAACGTTAACAGATTTAAAAATAAAGTATTGGAAATTCAACAAATACACAGCAAAAAAATCAACAAGGATTCCAAAAAAAGTCAACCAAGTAAGCTCATGAAATATCTACTTTAAGCGAAAAAATAGCTTTCGCCTGAACTCACTTTCGTCCACATGAAATATTTCAACATCCGAAGCAATAATGTTGAATATTGTTAATGCTCTTTCCATTGGCATCCCCATTGGCAGACTGGTTCTACACTTTGGAAGAACAAACAAATTGATATTATTAAGGATGGCAGAATTCTAATTTTGGCCTCGAATTAGTCGAAAGAAATACGTGGTTAAATACATTTCTCTTCGATTTTTCAAACTATTAAAAGTGAGCATACCTAAAAGAAAGTCAGTTGGATAAAGCCACGGATAGTATCCGCATGCCCTCAAGTAAAGAAGTCTCAAAAATGTCTTCTCAACCTTTTTCACCATAAGGGTATATTTCAAATCTCCTAGACTCAAGCGAGCTAATTACCAATAACGCGGAAAATTTACCGATGATATAATTGCATTCTTCTCATATTATAGTTACCGCTAATTCTTTGTACAACATGATCGCATAAGTAGACGGTTCGTTTCAGAAATTGGTTCACTGTTCCATTTTGCGGATCTTTAAGTCAGTCAGGTTACATATCTCTTTTTTCAATGAAGGTTGATAACGAATGTACCGGCAATGAGGTTGTCCACCAACATCAGGATCCGATGAGGGTGGGATGGAAATAATGAAAATATCGTAGACATCTATTAACATAATTTTTAATCTACTAATCATTTAAAGCGTTATATGCAAACTTGCGTATCGAGGCATCTAGGAAAAACCCAAGAAAGTTTTCTGTTCGGCACAGCAAATAAATGAAATATCAGCTTTTCTTTTGTCTATTGGTTTTTAAGGTTCACTGGAAATCATAATCGTTGAACATTCTTATTTTGTAGTGTGTTTGTAATAAAAATAATGCATTTACTACGCCAATGGTTTTTAGTTTATACAAATTTTGGAATTGTTTACTTGTAGTGTTTCCGGTCATGGACTTTTCAAAACAATCGCATGTAATATTAGAGATTTCCTTTTTGATAATATAACGCAACCGTGTCAACAGTCTAATTAAATTTAACAAGACCCTTAGAGGTGACCTATTGCACTGCAATATCTATATTGTAAGTAGCAGATTACCCTAAGCATATCACGATACAATCTCAAATAATATGTACTATGAAGCTGCCCGATTTTCTTCTTATATCAACTTATTACGATTGAATAAATGAAAGGATGTTGTATAAAATGTCGGATAAACTTGTAATTCAATTCCTTGTAATATTTGTCTTCGATAATTAAATTAAATAGTGTAATGAATATTAATTTCGTTACGTTCACGATACAACAACTACCTGTTGAGGTGAATGCATACCTGTATATTTATTCAACCGAAATTCAAAATTATATCATTGAAGATCAGCGTAAATGATTAAATGAGAAATATACACACAATCGATCAACTATTTGAAACTGATTTTTTATGTATCAAGAAATTTCCGTAACGCAAAGATAGTTTCAAGTTTTAAACACCTAACAATGTGAATTGTGTGGTCTGGGTACAAGATTTTTATAATTAGGATGGCATTAAAGAGTTTGATTTGGAAATTATTTTGGCTGTATTTGTCCATATAAAGAATGTTGTCGGACTCTGTGGTCATATGGTAAGGGTTTTTCCCTATGTTTGATCTGTCAAAATTTTATGAAGAAATCATTGCTGTGTTAATATAGTATATATATATTTTTTTTATGTTTTGTTTTATATTTATAGAAATAAGAATCACAATCGTCAGATATTCCTTTAGTTCTACTGACATCAAACGTTTTCTCTGATGCTAACAGTCAATTAGACACGTTGATTGTTGTATTAATTTGTTTCGTTTATGTCTAATACTGTTTGGAAATGTCCAAACTGCATTAAAATGATGCAATTTGGTTTGTGTTTATATCGGTTCATATAAAAAAACAGTGGCGTTTGGAATCCAGTATTTATTTTATATTTGTTTTTGCGTTTCAGGTCATAAAAAACTACTATATTAGACATCGGGTTAAACTCGTGTTGTATAAAACCTTTACACATTTATTTTTGAACTAGTTTATAGATATTAATTAAATAAACGGTTTTTGTGATGTTTAAATACTTCCCCATCTTCTTTATTTCCGATTCCGAGGAGATCAGAGGGAATGGTTAGCAAGCTGAATTCTTATTGTCAAGCTATCTATAAAAATAAAGATTAAGACGGCAGACTTAAATCTTGATTGACTGATGCTTTAAATAATAAAAAACATTGTTTTATTACTTTATTCACGATATAACATATTTATACAAGTAATATTTTTAAATAATTATTTTAATTGTATCATATATATATATATATACATGTGGTAATGTTTTTTATTGTTCGATGACTAGAGCCTAGACGTTATTCGTGTCGTAACGTATTGTCGTTTCTCAATGTTACAAGTCATTAATAAATACATAACATTTTCTGGATTAATTTCGGTTGGACCGAATCGGATCTCTCGAGTTATAAGCGAATGGTCCGTGGTGCAGTAGTCATAATCATTGGCTCCAGTGAAGGATCTCACGGGCTCAAACCCCAGTAAGTACCCCAGTAAGATCAACAATTTTTATTAATTCTGCTCGATGGTATGGATGTTTTTGATATATAATAATTTAATATCACCCATCCGGTCTTAAAGAACAGAGCGTATACAACATAGGCTCCCAACCTTTTTCGGGTGCCGACCCCTTTTCATAAAAAGCCATATGGCCCGCGACCCCCCATACAATCCAAAAGCATACAAAAAATAGTTGACCGTATAAGTTGGCGACCCCCAAGTTGGAAACCTGTGGTATAGAACGAGGAGAGAGTCGCAATTTTTTTCAAAGTCCTACACCTTCTATCATCTTCTTCTATATTCTAAAACTTCTGTTAAAATACTTCCATTAACGGGTGACATGCTCCACAAAAAGATTGTTCATAATTATACCGATTGTAAACATAGAATGATGAAGCACTTAAATTATTGATGTTAGCTTAAATGATAGTATAACAGTTACTTAAGAATTTGAAATACGTGTTTAATTTATATTTAAACTTACCTAATCACAAAAAATGTCAACTTTAACTGCGTGTCGTGGCCGCATTAAATGCGTTTAGCCAACCTGCAGCTCCAATCAAGACCCTGGTGGCAGTCCAGTCTCAATATAGATATTACCGAGACAACTTAAATTGAGTATTTTATTATATATTGTTGCAAACGAAATAGCATTTGCCTTAAGTGTGTAATTACTTTTCAAAAGGTAAGGTTTTCAATTTTACAAGAAAATCAAGAGATGTGATTATTTATTAGATAGTATTGTAGACAACATTAGAGGTACAGATATATCAATGAGTTTCTGAATTGTAAATGAAGAAAAAATATATTAGTTTTCCCATGAGATAATCGATGTATGATGGGGCGCCTCAAAAAAATCTAATATTTGATGGGCGCCGGGAACCGAAAAAGTTTGGGAATCCCTGGTATAACCTATGAATTGTGATATTTAATTTTAGCTTATTGAAATATTTGAAATATTTATGGATCCAAAACGCCACTGTGTTGCAATGGACAAAAATAACTCAAAATATATGGAGGAACTAATGCATCCCTTTTATCTGCGTAACATTACACCAGTGTTAATTCAAGCAATGTGGAAAAAGATTTTTAAACATGTTAATGCAAAGCAAGCTTAGTTTTTTCTTTTTTTTGAATATGACAAATGATTTAAAGCTAATTAATTATAAGCCAAATATAAAAAAATCAATGTAACACTGTTGGTTGATAACGAGTAAAAGATTTGAATTTGGAAGACGGGATATATTGAATCAAAGTTGTGCGTGAAGAAATTTCTGATTCAATTATCCCAAGCCCTTTATTTTTTACGCATCGTTGTCTTATCACGCACATAAGGTTGTAAAAAAGCTTTGCAAATTTTAGGCGGTATGTATTAAATGTTGTTGGTTTTTTTTACTAACCTATACCACTATGTAATGTGCGTGCACGCGTGAAAATATTTCTACCTGTCAAGTTAGCGCTCACGAACGCACACTTCAAGGTCCCATAGACAAAGAGACATGGTACTGTGACTTTTTGAAAATGGAAAAATGCTGTCATTGTGAGGTGGCTATTAAGACACGATTCAATTAATTTTGTGTAAAGGTAAAGTGAAAAAGTAGAGAATAATCTATAATATAATATCTAATACAACAAAATATTATATTTTAGTGAGAACAAATATATAAAGCCTCGTTAAATATTTAGGGTGTCCATATGGAACCAGTGGCGTGGTTAACCAGTAACTTTTATTCAATATTTTTAAACATGTCAACGATAATGAATTATTTTTAAAATAAGTAAATCATAATGTAACAAAAGAAATACAATTTAACATATCGACTTAGGGTGATAATACGCAATTCAATATCAATTCTTATATCCGATAGTATTTTATGAATAAATAGTAAAACTTATTTAATTAATTGGTTTTTCAGTGATTGTTTAACTAAATGTGACAATTGTCCCGCCTTTTAGTTTTTAGGCTAATAAAGATGTAAGAAATCTCTCGGGGGAGTCTGTAACCCCTAGAGAGCGTGTCCCCAGGTGGCGGATAGGGGAACATTCTTCAGGCATTGAAGGGTAGGAGAGAAATTAAGTATCTCCCGCAGACCAACAGATCTGGCCCTCCAGGTTGGGGGTTGGGGGTTGGGCGAAGGGCTAACCACCCTCTCCCATAAAAACACAAACTTGTTACCAACACCGTACAACGCCTCGGACACAGGATAGCCAAACCTCGACGACCCGGAACGAAAAATATACTACGAATCAGATTTTGGAACGTGCTCAGTCTCTATTGAGCAGGAGCAGCTAGTATTTATTTTTTTACAAAAAAGTTCTCTTAAATATGGATACGTGTATTACATACTAATTTCTCCTTCCGCCATCTTTACAGCATTCAAAAATACTCGATCAAATGCCGGGTGTAAAATAAAATAAATTATTCAACTGGAATTTCAAAATTCAAAACATTTTTAATAATACAGCCATTTGAAGATGTAAAATTCGCATATCTATTGGTAGGCTATAGTCACGTAAAAATGATCGCAGACAACTCTATACGTGCGGCGTATTCTACGTACACGCGCAGGGATCACAAATAATATGCAGCAGGCATGACGATATTCGATTTTAGATAATGCTATTTACCTATTCACATGGCATAGTTTGATTGTAATATAACAATACTACCACCAGTCCAATGGTAATCATATAATTTATATATATCTGAGTTATCAAACATTTTTTTAGTATTGTTTGTCTATATCAAATCGTAAATTAAATGCAATAAAGACTGCGTAAGAACGATCCGTGAGTGATATCAGATTGGTTGCAATGTTATAGCTTTAAAATGAAATTGTATTATTGAACTACGTAAAATATTTTAAATAATGATAAACACATTTTAGTACTATTTCCACGCTAGCATTATCAACTGATGAATGCTCGCGATGAGCGATACCGGTTCTGATAATAAAATATATTGTGGAAATAGATCTTAAAAATGTGTTTTTATTATTTAAAATATCATGTCTTTCCATCAAGAAGTGACAGTTAACACCATAAAATTAACTAAACATTGTATTTTTAATATTTAAATATATTGCCTTTCCACTTTCAATGACAGTTAACATCTTAAAATAGTCATTATTTTTAAATTAATCTATCTTGAATAATAATTTAAATATGAGTTAAAGTCGCTTCGACTTAAGTGGGACACACTTGAATTTACATATTTTCTGCCCCAATTAAGCGAGTTCAACTTTAAAAAAAATTATAAAATTTTTCACTAAATAAAAAAACAGATTAATTTACACAGCTTATTTCGTTTATTTTTTATCATTCATAAATTCTTCCGTTTATGGATTAATGCTGCAAGTTTTCTTCACATAGATTTCTCTTTCAATTTACCCCTCGATTAGTCAACATCACTCGCAATCAATTTCAAAAGATCAGCTTTATAATAATACTTTTTTACTTATCAATCACATGAATAAATGGATTTGGTTAAACGAGGCGGGAATGTATTTTTGTTCGATATTGCAATGTAACTCAAATTCAAATTATTTTTCACGAATAATGTGGCAAAAAGTAAAAAAAAGCTTGGGGGGGCGACCGCCGCGATGTCTACGAGAGAAGACAAAATTTTAGCAAGATTTAAATACTCACCACTGTTGACAAGAAAAGAAATACATGCCAATGGACGGGCAATCTAAATTAAAATCACAAGTCGGCAATAAGATTTACTAATTTCTCATTAAACTTTTCAAATTTAGAACGGAAGTTTAAATAAGTTTTCGCGTTGTCTGTTGATAATGGTCGATGTATTTTTAGAAATTTTAATATTTTAATCATTGCAGCTTTTCACTATAGGAATGAAATTACTTCTCCAAATCCATCATTAAAATTGATTTTAATATTTAAATAGTTAAACAGTACTGTTAGATAATTTATATGTATTATTGTTTACATCGGTTACAATGGTTTACACAGTTAAACAATCATTTTTTTTAGATATTCGTGTCATTACAATTCCAAATATTTGGTATTCAATATACTCAATCATAACACGGTGAAAAAATAGCAATGTATTTTAATTCTACATTTTTTTAGATATAGTTGATAGCTATTTCGGCTCACGCCATTGTCAGCACTAAATCGTCAGATAGTTTTGACAATGGCGTGAACCGAAATAGCTATCAAATCTTATAAAGAAATTGTAGAACTAAAATACATTGCTATTTTTTTTACCGCGTTATAATGGAGTTCTACGAAGTAAATGGCAATTCAATCAATATACTCAATCATACCTAGGTAGATTCTAATTTCAAATATTGTAAAATTAATGACCTTTGAGTGGTGTGAATTTATACGGAGGGTGCATTCTAGTTTAAATACTGACAGGATTATCAAGATCGTCTCAGGAACAGCTAATCAAACCTGATTTTAATTCCCAAAAATCTAAATGTTTGAAAAATTGCAGTTTGTAACGTAATATATAATATTAATGAGACACTACAAAGTAATAAAGTGCCATGCAATTTTTCGCTGTAACTAGCAATGTGGCGAGGCCAACCGCTCCGACAACGAGTGCGTACTGCGTGCCAACTCTATAATCTTTAAATAAAAACCGATTATTATGCAGAAGTGAAATATTGATATCATCTGCTTTGTTATTCTTGTTTATTTTATTTGAATAATGGCTTAACAGTTTTCAATACTTATATTATGATTCGACCTGTCATCATTATTATGTCTGTTTGTTCATCACTTGATAAACCCAACTCTGCTTTCCAAAACACACATTGACGTCAACGTTAGCGTGTTGGTTTTATAGAAAAAAAAATATTAAAACAAATAATTAAGTATACATGCTTGAAAAGCTAAACTGGCGCCAAAATGACATAGCATGGAGATTCAACGACAGATAAGTGTTTTAAAAATAGAACAATATGCACATAATTGCAGGTTTTCAACCATGTTCATAAATATAACGTTAAAATAGCTTTCGTAAAATAGGTAAAATGATTTTAGTCTATGCTTGGGTTTAAAAATAGAACTTAAATATATTCATACAACATACAAGAAGGGAACATGAAACTCATTCTCAAAAATAGATTTTTATTTTTAGAAACTATAACAAAAGACACTACAAATAAAACATCAACTGTGTTTATATTTCATAAATTATCGGCAATATTGCTTTTGACTTCTTTCCCATTTTCTTGGCTCAGTTTCGTGCGTAAAAGTGTTTAATGAATATATAAATTATTTTTTAAATTATCGATTAACTATTTCCATAAAAATCAACTTGAAAGTACTATACACCTATCCCTCGATTTACACGATAAATAAGTTCCTGAAAAAACGTGTAAATCGAAATTTTATTTTTTTAGTGTAAAACCGTGTAAATCGAAAAGTACACATTAAACGCATAATTTCATTGTTTTCTAAATTACAAGATTATTAAAAAGTATAAATATGGATATTCTTTTATTAATTAAATACACATAAAGCTTATATAAAGGAACAAAAAATTAAATCCAAAATATTCATAAAAAAATTATCGCAACGGTTAGTGGTCATTCATCACTATCAAAAATCACTGACAATCTCTTCTTCATGACTGGTTCAAAGTCACTTTCATCACTCGAAATTATTTTTGCCAATTCGATGTTTGAAGTACAAACATTTACACCTCAAGGAGATTTGGCATTAAATCCGTGATTAACATTTGCTTCGAATTTCTTGTTAGATCTTTATGGACATCATCATTGATTAATATCACGTTGGCATCGAAGGGCCCGTTCAACATTTGAGTCATTTTGTACAAAATGATTACCTAATTTTCTTCACAATTCGAGTCCTTCGTGGATGATTTAATGTTAGCTGTAGATGTAACTGGTTCAAACTCTTTTTCAATCCGTGTAAAAAAGTACCGTGGAAATCGGGGGATAGGTGTACTTATATCGAATTATATTTAATTCTTATGGAGCTTGACTAAACATAAGTGTTTTACAAGAACCACATGTTGCTCAATTCTCTATTTTAAAGAGACTAGGGATTATTGAATAGAACTAGGGCGGGATTACCAATTCACTAATTGCTGTCGCAATAGACCGCTTTTTTAAATCGTATAGGTGAGAGGAGATTTTATGTAGACATACCGACATCGACGCCTTCGAACAACAATCCATAAGCAATATATGTTTGTGAAACTGCTACGAACTGGTAACCGAAACTGGACGACGGACTCATTGAAAAAAAACCAAATTATTAACGATTTTTTTCTTATCGTAATTTCATTATAATATTAAATTTATAGCGTGGTATAAAATATTTATTTTCTGGTGAGACTATAGGCAATCATTTTATGTTTATATTGCATTTTTTAATTAAAGAACAGCGGCAACATCGCTTTTAATTTAAGATAAGATTTAGGCATGGCGGGAAAATGCTTGTTCTTTTAATAGTTAGTATTTTTGAATAACGACCATATCATAACATTGAAGGGGAGATCATTATCAAAACGGTATGTTTTACAATTTCCTATTATTAAATATAACTTATGTATTCACTACACCTTGACTCGGATCTCTCAGATAATTTGCTTTATTTTTGACAACAATGCACAATTTACGTAATTGCTCCGTATTTTGACATTTTTTCTCACGTATAATTAATTAATTTTATTTAGGTGGTTCAATTAGAAAAAAACAACAATAGGACCATTATTTATTAACTACACCCAGTCCTTTTTTACGCGAATTCGATTATACGCGATTTTTTTGGACCGCACCCCTACATTTTTTTTGCGCTTCACTCGTTTTTACGTAATTTTTTCCTCAAATTTTTTTCAAAGAAGACATTTATATATGATGCTAGGCACGTACGTTTTATTATTTTTTTCAATAAAAAAAATATGTGTATTTTTAAAACTTAATTTTGTAAAGCATTCCATTTTTTTAAATACACATACAATTCACTTTTAAGGTGTTAACTGTCACTTCTTGATGGAAAGGCACAATATTTTAAATAATAAAAACACATACAATTGCCAAATGTTAACAAGTGTATCGGATATTATGCGAATTTATGTTTTAGGGTGTGTAAAGAAATAAAATGCAATTGCGTGAAATAATTTTTTTACGCGATTTTTTTACGTGCCTTTTTCTGGAACCAATGTATCGCGTAAAAAAAGGACTGGGTGTATAGTTTAAATTGAACATATTTTAGCGTTTACATGAGTATTACCAATTCTTCTCCACATAACTAAAATGGCACTAGGGTATTAATTGAGTTTTTAGTAAACAGCAGTAAAGTATTTTTTACCAGAGCTGTGGAGTCGGAATCCTGAAAAACGAACAACTCCGACTACTTTTTCGATTAGACGATTTTGACAAATATCTTAATGAACTATTTATTGTGTTGTGTCGGATTAGTCGGATGGTCTTTAACGTAATGCACATAAATAGGAAAGGTAGGGAAAAATCTTTTTTAGTCGAAGTCGTGTTGTTGGTCAGTTTTAGAATAAGAGACCTGATTTTGACAAAGAAAAAATTGTCTAAACGAATGTTTTCATCAAAATCCCTGTTGGAAAAAGATTGTTAAGAAAAAAACTGGATTCGTAACTCCAAACCGCCAAAGATTTTAGTAATGCCCTTCTGCTTTTGCAGCGAAGAAATTTTCCGTAAAAGTTGTAAAAATATTTTTTTTTCGGCTGTATTTCCAGTCTTCCTGCATTTAATGTTTCAACAGAAAATTTGTTACGACGTTCAATGTTTATTATTGCGATTAAAGATAGGGAAAGCCCCTGCAAACTAAACCAGTTATCGTCAATATATTTTTGTAACCATTTGAAGAAGTTAATATTAACTAGAATTAAAAAAACAAATTGCAATATTTCCTTCCTGAGATTTTTGTTCTGTGTAAATATTTTCGTATCTGACTTTTAATTATGTTTTGGCAAGGATGATCGTATAATTTAAATCAAATTCATTTCGTAGTATTTTTTGTATTCGGCGTAAAAAATATTGTTTACATCTTCTGAAAATACACGAAACATCGGCTCCTTTTCATTTTTAAAGCATAAATAAATATTTACTAGGTTTCAAAAAAAAAGTTTATTGGAGAATTTCTTTTGTTAAGGATAATAGATCGAATAAATAATGGCGGATAACAAATTGATTGTTCCACCTCCATCCGATTTGTATATGCTGTCGCTATTTCACAGCCACCTTCCATAACGCGATAGCGGCGAACAAACGACACTAATTTTACAATTAAATTTTTCAGTCCTACTGTCATTTTATTAATAAATATTCTTTTGTGTAAACAAAAAAATATTGCCGACCGCACTGTTCAATTTTATCAGAGTTCATTGTTGTGGCTATACTGGTTGGCAAATTGAATCATTGAACTGTCGATTATAAAACGTCTGTTCGGCGAAATGCAATTATTTCCGAGTAATACAATCTCACTTCTGATTCATCAAAGCTTTTAGACATCCCGCCATCTCTCGGGAGGATATTCCTGTTATCAAAATTAATCTTGCAACTGACATTACTGTTAAATTTGAAAAATGATTGAAATGTATAATAGTATGTCATGGTTTCCGCTAAATAGCAGGGTAGGAAACATAAAACAAGTATGAATTCATTTTAAGCTTCGAAAATTTTGCATAAATAGGATGACAAGGAAAACGAATGTTTGTAAAAATCAATAAAAATTGGATTTTTAAACATTAAGAATCTAGCATATTTTATTATTACATAATTTTGTACAACTAAAATACATTGCTATTTTTTCACCGTGTTATAATGGAGATCTACCAAGTGAATGCCAATTCAATCAATAGATTCTGACTTATTTTATTATTACTGTTGGTAGAGAGAATAATTTTCTTTTATATCATAATACTATAATGAATTGTGTTAGTCATATCATTTTACACACAGGAAGCCTTTGTAGTATGCGCTCTTTGGCTAGTTTCATTGATAAGTTGATAACCTATTTTTTATTATTTATAATAATGATTAATAGACAAAATGGCTTTTTAAATTAATTTAAAAACTTAGACATTGTCTGATATATACAAAAGAGTTAATATAAATAAAAAATGACAACTTAATCCAGTACCTTGGTGTTGAATAACAATAGAAAATTATGAAAAATAAACTTACTCAAAGTTACCGCCGAATCGATCAAAAATTTAAATACGCTTATTCAAATAAACATTTATATTCAATGGCGAAATAAGATTTTACTTATGTAAACATGTGCGCAATTGTTTTAATATAAGTCTAACGAAATTTCTTCTTTCATATTTATTTTGATCATTATTCTCTACATTGGAATTGCTTAAATTGGAACTGTAAAGCAAAACATTCATATTTAGAAAATTAATCACTAATAACTGTTTGAAAATGTAAAAACTGTTTATCAACGAGGTGAAACTCATTTTATACAACTAGGGGAATACAAAAATCAAAAAAATTTGCATTGAAACTATAATGCATGTTTTCGAACACTTGTTTGTTGGCATTTTGTATTAACCCATCTGGTATTTTTACTTGCAAATTTTATTTATGCAATTGCTTTCATTTTATGTACACTGTACGTCATTGTATGCTTAAAAAAAAACTACTTATTGACAGTTTAGTGAAAAATCATCAGTGTCAAATTAAATATTTATTAATTGTGTTGTGTACGTAGATATTTCATATATAAATATAATTAGTTCAAAAAAAAACAATCATGTCCTTCATTTTCTTTCTGTAGTTTCTATCTGAATTATTTTATGGGGGTGCCAACAAATAACAGTTTTTGAAAATATTGTCAATGAAATTATTTTCCCTCCATATACAATTCAAAACATATCTAGATGGTTCTTAATAATACTGATTAGAATCTGATGCTATTTTAGGAGAAATGGTAGGTAACTATGAATATAATCATTAATTTTGGTGATAAGCAAAACAATAATTAAAGTTTAATTATCTATGATTAGGTAGCTGCTATTACCTGCATAATTAACAGTTTAGGTAACTATAAGCATATTTTAGAAGTGTAAACTTATAAATGTCATTGATAATTTGCTGCTACTTTAATCTGAATATTTTAAATTATTTTAGTCTTTCCTTATAATTAGCTGCAATAGGAAGTAGCAACTTATATCTCAAATGTGTCTAATTTTAGATATTGTTAAATGTGTAGGTAAAATATTTATATACTCTATTTATAAAGAATCACGTAATTCTTTTTGGGTTGAACTCAATTTTCAATTTGCCTTTAATATACATATATCTAAAACTCATGGATACGATATTCACAATCAGGAATTTGGATGCAAATAATGGTTCGTTATTAAGGTTCTATAAAGAAAGATTTTCATTAGGTAATAACCATAGACATGTAATAGAATATTGTTATGCTAATGTACCATGTATTTTGCATTGTGCACACTAAAATATCCAGTGTTGAAATTGTCAACTAAAACATTTTCTTTATTTTTAATTTTTCAGCAATGTCTTTGGATGAAACTCGCCAGTCACAGCGGCCATATCGTTATGGAATGGTGCTTCTATGCATTGGTGCCTTAATAAACTGGCTCGGCTTGGCAGAGAACTATGTTGAGCCGGTCCGGTACATCGGAGTGGCGTGCATCATCGCAGGAGCCCTGTTAATATGCGCCGCCATGTGTTGTTGGCTTCAAGCACCGGCGCCTAGGCCACTTCCAGCATCACACCAGGTATGTCATCAATTTTTTTTACAAGATATTTTAAAAGTGAGAATGATAAAAATTCTTTTACAATTGAACTGTTTTTTACGGAACGAGATGTATTATATATTTAATGAGCTTGTTAAAGACTTAATTTGAGCACAAACAATCCTGTATTTATTAATTGATTAAGAGCGGTTGTAGTGCAGTTATCAAAATCTTTCGATAGGTAGAGTGAGAAAGTATATATATAAATATATTTTAATGTGTTTCATGGATATAAGATGACTTGTAGCAATGTTTGGCAACACTGGAAATTCAGATGAGAGCAAGGCACTCTAACTTATATTCAAAAACAGACAGAGACATTCTTCGTTATACTATTCCATTAGTTTCTTTTCATATCAGGCGAATAGGGTGCCAGTAGCGTGCTTAAACGGATGCCCATTTCTTTTTCAGCCTCAACTTCGAGATAAAACATTATCGTATAGAAAAGGATCAAAAGCAGCAAATTTTTTTTCAACAATCGACATAGAAAGCTAAATAAATTTAGAATAAGCAACTATTAAATTTAAAAAAAAAAAGGTTTTCAAAAAGGCTTTTTTAGAAAAATTATTTTTGTTTAAGTTTACATTTTACTTCAGTCTTTGGCAAGATTAAAACTGAAGTAATCTCTCAGTAATTATTAAGCTTCACTTTATTAAGGATTCATTTAAAATGTTCGCAATCTTCTATTTCAGATCGATGATCCTATTCATGTCATCACAGTGCCATCTAACGACGAGATTATGCAGCAGAAGCCTCCAGATTACGATTCAGTAGCGGGAGCTCCACCGACATATGATGATGCCATCAAATTACATCCTGGACATTATTTACCATCAGTTCACACTGCAGGGAGCAGTGGCCACTGTGACAGATCTGATCAAATCACAAGTGAAAGAACGTCAAACAATACGCATATTCTTTCTGCAGCGGCATTAAATGTACTTCTCTCACCGGCGGGAACTAGCTCCAGAGAGACCAGTCCCAGTCAATTGGAAAGCGTGATCGTTACAGAGAATCGCAGTCAAAATATTACGCAGATACCAAAAACACCCCCACCACCATATCGGCCAATGAGAACTGTCAGATGAACACTTAATTTAAGATTATTACACATAGATAACGATAAAATTGTACACTAAATACTAACATATCTCAATGTTTTTATGGATACTTAATTACCAAAATAGTTGTGACGGTTTTTTAATTGTGTAGAATCAATTGAAGAACTTGATAAGATTGAAGTGGCGTAATATAAATTCTTTACGACTCACTGGCTGCTTTTTTCTAAGTTATATTATAACAATGAAAGATAGCTATAAAGAAAGGATATAGCCAAAAAAATAAAAACCTACATCTAGTTAAAATTCCCTTTGTCTGCCTTTGATTCTATACATTTCATTGTTACAACATATAATTGATGTTGTTTTGAATAGAAAATGTGATATTATGCATTCTAAAACAATTGTAAAAAGCAATATTTAGATGTGTGTTGGATTAAGCACCAATTATGTTAATTGATGTCAAAAATATAGTTTCATATCGACAATGCTTTTATCTCCACCTCATATTCTTTCAATATCTATTTATTTTACCATTTTTATAGATTTCAATAAAAACTATCATGTGCGCAAAGTGTTATGATTATTCTCAATCAACAAATAATATTTTTGTATCAATCTGTAAACTTGTGGGTGATCACAACTATCTTTTTAATAATACATGGGCTTAAGGCAAATATATCATTGTTAGACCCCACTGTTTCTTTTAAGTTAATTTTACAGGAGTCACGTTTGAAAGTTCATTCCATGCCCTTGATCCTAGATCAAATGGTGGTGCATCCTCTGTTGGTGTAATTTTAGTGAAACTACTGCAAATAGATTGTAAAGACTTTTTTAAATCTTCATTGTAAATATTGCACTATGTATAAGTTTCTGATAAATTCTTAACTCATTAAATTTAAAACATACTATAATATTCACTGTTGAAAATTATTCCAAATGTATGCAATGCATTAATTTCAAACACTATACTATGATTTCGATAATATGATGGTTTAGAAAATATGTAAAGAACACTAATCCCTTCATTGGTTCAGTGATCAAAAATAATTGTATTCAACTTTGCCTAAGCCACAGTGCCTCAAAATGTTTACATTCAATAAACACAGGTTGTCATTTATTTTAAATTAAGTTACATTTTATTGTATTATAAAAACTTGCAGCACAAGACTTTCCATATTAAATGAACTTAATATTTGAATGTCATATTAAAATTTCAAAAAAGGTCATCTAGTAGTCTTGATGCTTTAAAAAAGTCTAAATAATGTGGGATCTTAATCTTACTGGCAATAGTGTCATATTCATTGCTATACTTGATAAGCTCATTTATATTGTCATGGCAGCTTGTATCCTAAAACCCAATATTGTATGTAAATCCATTTTCTTTTGAAACATACAGTTTCTCACCTAAGTATTATTAAGGATCACTCGTTGATAACCTGTAAATATTGTTAATTAAACTCTTTTATCATTGTTTTTTTACTCGGGACCAATATGTTCATCACAGTTTCTGATTAATCGATTGGATCCAATAACGTGTGTTCTGTGATTTTTGACTGAATTCATAGTATGTTATATAAATATGTTCAAAGTTAGTAGATTCTTACATTTTGCAAGATTACCACTGCAATATTTTTTAATGGTTTCTTACAAGTTGAAAAATTATTTTGCCTTTATAATCATTTGAATATGAATGTGATAGAAATCTAATAACACTGTCAAAAAATATACTATGATTTATTGTGTTTATTTTCTTTCAATATATATCAAGCATCACTTGACCCCATACCTATCAATGATTGAAATAATAAGCAACCACATATTTTGGAAGAAGAAGAAAATATCAATACATGTTACAGCAAAGATTTGACATCCAATTCGTGAATATTATCAACGTGATTCAAATTCAACTTCTACTAGTCTATCAGTAATGTTAGGTTTGTATGGTAAACATTAAAGTCAAATTTACTTAAAAATTGAAAAGGTAAGACAAGATTCCTGAGTATCAATGATTGCAATTTCTTTTTATTTCCCAATTATCTACAAATGTGCGAAGGAAAACAGATTCTTGAAGAATAAATTTCAATACGATACTTTCGGTTCTAGGGTAAAACAGTATAGGATAAAAGCAAGTAGATAAAACTGACAGGATGTAGCTGCATGGAATAAAAGTACAGTTTTATTCATGTATTTTTTATCTGTTTATTTTTATCCTGTACGGTTTTATACACACACTAGGATTTTCATATCTACAGAATAATTTGTTATCTTTAGATGTTTTAATGATTTTTAAAATATATCAATTGGAGACTTATCACATTATGAAGTTAGGGAAACTCAACTGATGATTTTCAAGAATTCTTACTTTCTACAATATTCAATTTTTACTGATTTAATATCTTTTAATCGATCAAAAAATATTTTAACTAGATCGAACATGCAAGTCTTTTTCTTTTTGCACGAGGTGTTGACGTTCCCAGTGTGACATTAAATATCTCTCATCCGCTTAAGTATGCAAAAATAATGCACCTTATAATCAATATTTATTATCAACATTAAATACATTAATAGACTTTTTATAAACTTCAAACTATTTATACCCTATTGCTTTTTCTTAATTTTATCAGTTCTTTACAATGATTTCAACTTTTTTATAGAGTTCTCTAAAATTTCATTACGTCTTTGAATTCGCCGTTTAGCTTGTTGTAATGTACTGATCTGTTGCCTATATTTCTCAGCGTATTTTCTCATACTTAGGATTTCACTCTTTAATGTCAAAGGTTTCTGTGTCACGAGCCATGGTAAGGGAGAAGTTGACGCATCACAAGTTGCTTTGAGATCTACAGCTGAATTCAAATCTTCGTTATTGTCATCTGATACATTTTTTATGTTATGCATGGAGATTAAGGAAATTGTGGGTGATGTGGTGTTAGCAGATTGAAGTGGTGATGGAGATGCATCAATAATTATATGTCTTGCATTAAGATCACTATTCAGAAGAGATTCTTGAATATTTGTATGTCTTGATGTATTTTCGATGGAAATTCGAAGACTGTTTTTATCATTATTTGCTAGGCTTGTTGCTTGCAAGCATGTAGAATTAGATGAGAACGGAGTAGCATCAATAAGAATATGAGGCATCACTACTTCACTAGTCATAAAAGGTTCTTCTTTATTCGCAACCGGTATATTTTGTTTTAGAATAGATATTCTCAAAGTGTTCACATGATCATTCAATCCACCAGTGGATGAAGATAAAAATTTTGATGCGTTCGAGGAAGGTGTTGCGTCGATAAGTATTAATGGAGTAGTTTCATTAGAGTTTACAAATGCTTCAGTATTAACAAGTGGTTTGCTTTCAACACGCTGCAAAATAGACTTTTTTAGGCTGGTAATATTCTTCTTTAATAAAAGGTTTGCAGGTGATATGCAAGATGCAAATTTACTTCCGAAAGTTGATGAATCTGTGTTTTCAGTAGCTATATCATCATCACTAGATAATGGTGAGTCTTCAAGAATAAGTTTTTTCATATTATCATCATTTGGCAGATCTTTCGATATCAGTTCTTTTTTCTTAACAGCTTTTATCATCTAAAATCATCAAATTTTATTATGAGATATAAAACTATCGCAGTTTCATCAAAATTTTTCCGTCAAAATAATGTATCAAAAAATTGCAGTTATTAATAAAATCAGAGCGATTGGTTGTTTTTTTGCAGGGAACTTAAATATTAATGTAAATTGTAGTTACCAGCAATGTTTTGCTTAATACAATGTTCACAGGTACTTTCAATTGACCAAGGTAATATTGCATTTTATAGTTGATTCGCAAAAATGTACTATTAACCGTTTTAGTGCTAAGCAATTTTGGCAAAAATAAGTGAAAATTGCTATACACATATTGATTAATTTAGAGGAAAAAATAATGGTGTCAAATAAAACACTCTAACTTAGACAAATATCAATCAATTTTATTAATTATTTTTGCATTATAAAGATAAAATGTTTATTGTTTATTAATGTTTATTAAACATAAAGTGATATCAATATTATTGTATTTTATTTCTTTTAGAAAATAAAAAATCAAAAAAAAATAGCTCAACAATTATGTTTTGCCGCACAAATAGCTACTAATAACTACTAATTGTTGGCCTTCTCGTTATTCCCATTTCGAGTATGACAGCAATAAAGGCTTTCATTTCGTATATTGTTGTCGGCGTCCACTTTTTTGCTCGAGAATTATCCGATACAGTGTGCGAGGCCAAAAACTGTGCAGCATATCGATTTGTTTCCCTTACGATGGTTTCGAGCAGTGATATTTTAAAATAATATAAAAAAACGATAAAAGTTATTTTTAAATGTATAAGAATGCACTCTCATTACAAATTACGCGCGAGGTTAGCGTACGTGCACTCCCGCGGAGCACCGAAAACACACTGAAACTCGCAGCGCTTTTGCGCTGCGCCGCAATTTTCGATACAAACGATCGCAGCGCTTTTGCGCCGCGTAGCATTCTAACGGTTAAGTGTTCCGCAAACAATGCATTAATATTTGGAAAATAATAAAAGTCTCTTTGAGGAACATTAAACAGTAGTTATTATATACAGAGAATTATGGCAAAAAAAATATTAAAAAAAGACTGAGGTATATTGAGTAGATAAATGATTTAAATATGTTGTATTTGATCATGACCCACCATCAATTATCAGTTTATTTCATATTTAAAAATGAGTGATGAATTAACAGACACTCATCAGAATTTTGTTCCCAATAAGAGCGAATCTGTGAAGCCTTTTGCTTCTCTTGTCTAACATGGGGTATTAAAATGAAACCTTCAATGAGCATTTAAAATGTGCATCCCAGTTATGATAACATTATTAAATCACTGGTTGTGCAACTATGTGTAAAAAGTTAGACCTCTTTGAGAAGCATCCTCAGACTTACTCTATTCTAAAAGTATAATGTTAACATAGATAATTTTGTTTCACTTCCCTTAAATGGGAAAAATTTTAAGTGGGATTTATTTCTTCTATTGGGCATCTTAATGGGGAAGCTTTATAAAAAATGTCTTTACCTTTTTAACTTCACGAGGGTGCTCCGTAAAAATCGTCGGCAAGGAGCCAGGTTTCAAATATTTATTCTTGTACATAGTTTCAAAACAGTTGTCTTCGAAGTGAGCTGAGCATAATGCGGCAGTTGCAGATGGAATAAATTTGATTCTATTTGTTCTAGATATCCAAAGAGTGCGTTGGGAAACATTTTTAGGATACCTAAAAGAAAATGTATATTTATAACGCTTACTTGAGTCGCAGATAAAACAAAAAATAAATATTGGTAGGATTTTTATGAACTTTTTAGGAATACCTGTGAAAAGAGAGGCCAGGTATTTTCTTTCTCGAGTCATTAAAGCAACCGTAAGCTGAACAAGAGACCATGATCTCCGTGTAAAAGCACCCGCAGAACGACGATAACAAAGACCATAGAATAAGCAGTAGTTTAATGATGATACATTTGCTATTGTCGATTACAATATCGGTTTTTTATTATGACATTTATAGAAAGTGTTTTAGGTTAAATTTTATTACCGCTGCTTGGGCTGCTACATCTAAAAAATAAATAAATCTTACGGTTGCTAAAAATGAGATATTTCAGTAAAACATTTGAAAAGGCTCATCTCGTTTTTAAAACTAATACTCATATTAACATACTCATGTTTTTAGGAAGGCAAGCCTTTTTTTGCAACAAAAATAATTTTGCTAAAGACATCAAATTTTAAGAACAATAAATATAATTTTCAATTTAAGTAATATTAAAAAAATTAAATATTTATTTTTACAATTTTTTTTTTAAACTTAAACCGTAATAAATGCTGTCTTATAGTTAAATGCTAAAAATCCAAAATTCCCCAGTTTATTTGTAAGTGGGGATATTTTCTCTTAGATATAGTGGCAAATTGTTCAAAACGTGATATTTTAAGTCAACATGGCTGCCGTGGATGAAGTTGACATATTAGAGAGTTGGGAAGATATGGACGATTTAGGGGTCAGTATCTCTTGAATGTCGTTAAAGTTCATGTGTAATTATTGGTAAAATTAAGATTATTTAAATCGCTAAATTCCTTTTATTCATTGAACGTTTATAGATGCTGTATTTTTTAGTTTTTGCATAACACTATCTTAACATTTTTCAGTTGGACAGAAAATTCTCTAATTTGTCAGCGGCTAATCCCGTGCAGTGCCCCAAAAATAACGTCAGACTTTCAAACGGCGGACCCGTCAAGGTCGTATTTGACATGAGCGATTCGATGGGAGCCCAATTGATGTCCCAAACACCTTCTGTCACTATTTTGAGAAGGCCCTCAGCTGGTGTCAATGGCTCGAACGTAAACGGCGAATGCAAGGCTAGACCTGTCAAAACTCTCCAACAGAGGCAACAGGAATACGAAGAAGCCAGACTGAGAATATTAGGAGAGGCCAGGTGTCCGGAGGATGCAGACGAAACGTAACTATTTTTTTTAAATTTTGAAACCTAAACTTCTTTGACGTCGACTTTTCCGGAAATCCGAACACCTTTTATTTGTAATCAACAATATTTATACTACCCACATGATTCACATAACATTGACAGTGGCAAAAATATATAACTAAAATTTTCAGTAGGTAACTTATGTCTTTGTGAAAACATAATGAATATTTTTCATGAACCATTTTATTGGTAGTATTAAACAAACTCGAAAATCGACATGTCACATTATTGCAGTGATATTAAACGTTGATGTAGAAAATTAATGAAAAAAAATTCTTCAAGGTTTGTTTCATCCTTGGTTTGATTTTTTTCTATTAAATTATGTTTTTTTTTTTTGCATATTTTGATTGTATTATTACTACATGTGAAATGTATTTTTTTGCCCTTTTTTGTTTAGAGGCAATCTGGTAGGTATATTACTTACTGTTTCAAATTGTGAATATTTTTTTAGAATTCTAAAACATATTTTAAACAGCGAATGAAATATTCTCTTTAATCACTACACAATTCTCCCAATTCATCAAACATTTTTTGCCAGCTTCACTTTGTTAATTATGATCTTAATCATAAACTATGCAAAAAAGGCAGATTTATTTAGAAATATAATATTCATTTTGATACACTGTATTTTCATACTATTGAAAAATACTATGCAAATCACAAAAAATGGAAATTTACACATTCACAACGAGAAGATGTGGTTTGAATCGTATGCAATTGATAAAATTACAAGGTTTTATAAAATCATCATAACTTTTACTCTTTTTGGAAATATTTGTAGAAAATTGAGATACTCTTTTCTTGTTTACTATATTATGGTATTGTTATAAATATAAGGCAATATTTTTTTTATCTTTATATTGAGTTTTATTGCCTTATGTTTTTTTATCATTTGAAAGAAATTTACGTAATGGCAGATATTGCGGCTTGAATACTTGTTATTCTTTATTGTTTTCCATACCCCTATAATTTGTTTTGTAATCTTTCTGTGTTTGGGATAAGTCATATGACCACATTATTTAGATGTCTTTAAGTATACAGATAAGTATGTAAGTTAATACAAATCTATTTGTGAATATATTCTTTACAAGAGTTATACTGTAATAACAAATAGTAAATTTGTTATTCTTGTAGACCTTTTAAATACAGCAATATTTTTTCCATCAAATCTATTATGCCAGCTTATTAATGCTCACCATTGATAATATCGTGTTGTGAACTTTCCCATTTTTCTTTTTTCAGAATTATGAACCTTGAGAAAAAAATTGACGCAATCGCACCCCAACCCATCAATAGGATTAAGGAAAAGGCGACACCCGAGCAGTCGTTGACGAAAGTTTTGATTAATAACAGCGCCCCCTTAGCACAACCTAGAATACTGACACAGCCGTTGAACCTAGTCAATTTGTTACGGAACCCCAGAGGACCCGACGGGAGCAAAGGCTTCACATTAAAGAGATAGCAGATTATCTATACGTATATTGTGAGTTTTAATAATAAATCATTAAGCTTGCTTTCTTTCCAGTCAAAGCAATGTTTTAATTTGAAAAGACATGTTTAACAATAAACAGTCGACATATGAGATTTTTCGCTACAAATAATAATCAATTTCAAAAATGTATATCAGCTGCCAAGCAAATATGACTGGGCTACGCGTTAACTGCGCATTGGTACCCGACTGTCTATATAGGACCAACAATTATTATTGAATGTCCATGGCATGTGCACTAAATAAAGTTTGTATTTTTCAAAGTGTGGAAAAAATCTAATTTTTGAGCATTGTTTATTATGCATTTCATTATAATGATATCGTATTTTATCCTTCGTTGTCTTTTTGATTGCATTCTGAAATATCGCATTGACGAAAATCTGAATTGTATTGTTTACTAATGCGGGCTAACACCAATCTTAATTATATATCCATAGATTTTTAGCATGAACATTTAAAAAAAAAAACTTGATTTCTATTTTCAATAAATTTCAAAAACTATTTAGCGATTTATTAGTAGCAATCGGATTGACAATCAACACTTGGTCGACTTCAGCTTCGTCCAAATAGAAATAGTTTCATTTCGTACTGAGATCTGCTTTGTTTTGGCAGTTTTCATTTTTATTTCACTTATTCTCGAATAGTACAGCTCTTTTTATGTTTTTTTTTTATATGTCGTAACTCTGTAATGTATACTGTTTCTGTAGTAATGTATTTATCTGTTTTAACATAAATGTCAACAGTCCGAGTCAAATTTGATGCGACTCGGTAAATTTTCTACTGACTTGCATCGCACTTGACTCTTCAATTCAATGGCCGTTTTTTTTTTAATACGCTCATTCCGATATAGAATGATAAAACGATTCATTGAATTTGACTGTGATATTTTCTGTAGGAATGTTTTATACTCGCATTCAGTGTATGGCAGTGTATTGCTGTCTGTATTTTTATGATAAATCTTTAACTTATTGAATGATGGCTAGAATATGAAAATGATTTCTATTAAGATACACAATGTCATTTTTTTTACACCGAAAAATATGCATTTATTTAATTTAAACATGCGATATTGGGTAGGTCTGCGTTTTCCCAAACGGTTCGGCCACTGAGTACTTCGATTCAGATCACACTAAAAGGTGTGACAACTGTATTATTGTCAAATGCTTTGATATCCAAGTTTTTCTAATTTGACCCTGAAGATTGTTTTAGATTTAACTATTGTTACAGTAAAACAATTTTGTTTCCCAAAAAACACAACTTAAAAAGCTATTAAGCTGTAAGATTATGTAGCTAAAAATTTGTTATCGTAAAATCATATCTGTCGAGTATCTCAACTTGTTGACTGTAGATCATTTAAAATTCATCACATTTAATGGAATAATTTCTTCACAGAGCTAATGTTACTGAATTATAGTGTTAAGTAGGCCTTCGTTTGGGAAACGTCAAAATAGAATAGTCATATAACATAAGCGATTATGAATAATTTACATACAGTAATTTAATTTTAGATTCATATTAACTTGAGATTAATTCTTATATCCGCTTGATTTGAAATATAAATTGTACATTTTGCTTAAGTTTATATTAACTAGATAAATAATAATTTTGATACCTGACTTCTTGTCGAATGTTGGATGAGGAGTCTGACTACTTTTATCTTGAAAAAAAAAAGTATCCAAAAAATGAATGTAACCTATTGGCTTACATATTTAAAAAAAACTCTATTTTTTATTGAATCACTGCCGAAAAAATTAACCTTTATTTTTAATACAAGAAACCATCAGGTATTCTTTTAAACCAGATTATAACTTCTATATTAAGTTTTTTACCCAATTTGTTTTATATCTGACAAATTTTTCATAGACTAAAACCTTTACTTTACATTTTTCTTATATTATTCCAAATTATTGATTCAATATCTGAAGGATAGAATGTAATTAATGTCGCTTTATAACTTTACTGACAATACTTATAAATTGAATTTGAAAAAATGCAGAGTTAACTGATCCAATAAATATAGAATGGTATGTAATGCCTCATAATGGTAATTCCAAGTTATATTGCGGTCGATTCCTCTGTTTGAAGGCTTAGAAAGAAAATGGTGACTTGTATAACAATAATCAATCTGAATATTTTTTTAAGTGGGCTGTAATTATTATTGTACTTCCGCACAAAGCTGAGTGATGCTAATAAGCAGCCATGATCGCCTAATGTTACCTAATAATCGCTTTTAATATTTTTTTGGTAGGCATTCGTTATCGTGTCGAAGAATTATTTTATGGAACGATCCAACCTCAATCTCGAACTGGTTGTTGTTGATATAGGCCAACTTCATACAGCTATGTCTAATTTCTGCATTGTTCTCTTATATCTCAACAAATAAACTTGGCACTTAACAGGCTCTGCTTTTTAATGTTTCTTATTTTATTTCAATAGAAGTTGTTTTATGAACATATATTGATTTGTTATTCAGCCGTTCAACTTCTATTTCTTTGTAGGAGAGAGTAATGGTAATAAGGTAGGATTTGAATATTACTAGTAGTTAGGTTATCATACCTTTCAAGACCAGATGGGTGGGAGAAAATTTAACCTTTTGTACTCGAATGCCACCATACAGATGAAATTTAATTTCATCTATTACTTGAGCATTGCTTTTATGGTGACATGTTATTTCAGTGTCGTTCACACTTTTATTCAAAGATAAACATATAACAGTAGCACCAAACCTGAGGATGGTGGAGATACCCAATTCTGTACTGCAGTCTAGCTTTATTTGTTTTGAATCAATATTGTTTTCATGTGCCCACATACTCCACGAGTTCTCATTAGTGTTACCAGCAATTTGGTAATTGAACTTATGTGACTGGGTGTGACTATGCATTCTCATTTGTAAGATATACAAAAACAAATTTTTAATAACTGCACAAATAAATTTGTTAGTTAATATTTTTTTATGCCGATCAAATTTGATCTTTAAGGCTATAATTTACAGGAAATATGATTTTTACTGAAAAATGCCTCGAGTTGGATGCTATACAGTAAAATTTTGAGTGCAAAAGGTTAAACATCACAATCAGTCATGGCTTCCAACACAAATCAATAACCCGATTTATGAAACTGTCCATACTGGGACTCAATCTTGTGAATGTTGCCATTTGGTTACAGAATAACTTTTATTTTTTTAGTTACATGTTATGGCTGTATTAGTAATTTTATTGCAGTGTTAATTTTCTTTTAGTTTTGTGATTGTTTCAGTCAAATATGTATATAAATAGTTTCACTGTTAAACACGAATCCCACCTAAGTCAAAAGAGATTAACTTTGCTTAACAATTAAGACAAGTTGTATGATATCGTAAGCCGTTGACGGTCTGATCGTGGTCCTAGTAAAAACTTGACAAATAAATTTTAGATGTTTGTTATATGTACCTCTTCTAGTTTGGTTTTAAATGCATACATGTAATGTTGATGGATCAAGTTGTAAAAGGTGATATTTTATTTTTAAAATAATAGGAAATAAGAAAAAATTTTATATTTCAAAATTAAAGGGTAACAATACCATGTTTAATGATCAATCTGAATAAGGATTAATGTGAAATGTCGTATAGGGAGAATATTTATTTAGTTTACTACATGTAAGAGGCAGTGGTTGTATATTGAATGGGAGAAAAAGAGATGCAATGCGATGCTGTGTGGCGATTCTAAAAAGTATTTAGCATAAAACAAATTTGATGTGTATTAATGATTTTTTTTTTTATATAATAAAAACACATTTTTTAGTGCTTATTTCCACAATATATTTTTTGATCAGGACCGGTTTCGCTCATCGCGAGCATTATCACATTTTTCTATCAGTTGATAATGCTCGCGATGAGCGAAACCGGTCCTGATCAAAAAACATATTGTGGAAATAAGTACTAAAAAATGTGTTTTTATTATTTAAAATATCATGCCTTTCCATCGAGAAGTGACAGTTAACACCTTAAAAGTGATTAATGATTTTTTCATCGAGAGTGCACCTAATATAGTATACCATCGACATTTTGTAGATCTTTGATTTGATATTAAATATGCATTCCTTTGGGAGAAATTGTTAGGCTATGATTTAAAATGTTTTTCCAATATTTACAAAACATTTAATATTCAAAAATTAACTAAAGCTTACTCATTATTTTTTGATTTCCACCATATGCTGAATTGCTCATAGAAACTGATTCAGTATTTTTTTAATCAATAGAAAGGCGAACATTTAACTGGTCAACTAAAATACATTAATAGTCAACAATATTAAATTTGATATTACTTGGTTAATGCATCTGTTAAATTTCAATGATTACTATCTCACTATGAAAGAATTCCAAATGCACTGGTAGATTAACTGAATACAGTCATTGATCGTCAATTAAAATGTATGCTACTAACCTTCATGAAGCCTGCTTCGTTAGTGGTAATACCTTTTTAAACAAATATCTACTCTTAAATTCTCATGATATTCATGTAACATGATTGTACATGGAAAAGGAATATATCACAGGAACATTCTATATTAATGCAATATTATGTTGAGAATCAAAAGATAATTTATAGCACTTGCTGCCTGCAATTTTGTTTTTGGTATTATTTTATTTTCACATGTATAATGTTTGATAAAGCTCATATCAAAACAGTTTTTTTTTTATAGATCCACCCAAAGAAATGCGTATTTATAAGTTCTTCATTGACTGTCAAAATGTATACATAAGTTATTACAGTTTTCAAATTAATGACGCTTTCATATTGTCAGATTGATTATCGTTGCCATCTAATTTGTTTTATGCGTAAATGGTTATTTGTAATATTCTTGACTCCCATTCTGTTGGCTTAAAAATCTGCGTATCTATGCTTTCTAGGCGTAACTATATTTCGCAGATACATCAACTGACTGAGACTTTAAATTTATACTAATAATTGTTATTTATAATAAAGTTTGTACTACCTTTAAGAAATTTGACTATGCTATGAATATTATAGTACATACATGTACATATTACACAATGTAAGTTTTTGGATAATTATACATATTCATTATTGTTATGTGTGGCATATCTGCTTTTTATGAAAATAAGATTTTACAATGCGATTTGATTATTGTGTGCTCGTTTTATAACTGCAATGAAGATCACTATTAAACTAACAGTACGGAGATTCTAATTTGGTCAAACTTATACTAAATGTTTTCAAAAATTAAGTCAGTATTTTACGTAGGAAATAATTAACTTAACTGGGACCATGTTACAGATGACAAAGATAAAGAGTAACTACCATTAGGAAAATCTTTCATGTGTTTAATTTTCTCTTCATGTTTTGTATCATGTAGAAATGTGCAAATATAAAATATTTTGGTAATTTAATACACAGCGTTGGTAGTAAAATCATATCCAAATATTCACCAAATTATCATGAAAGCCATGTTGTAAGACTTGTTAAGTATTTGTACTGTGATGGTATGGTATGCATATGTAGATCATTGTTTTATATAAGTAAATAAAGATCTTTATCGCAGTTATGAAATATATAATTCAATGAGTTGTTACACTTGTCAGTATTTTGGACGCTTTAATGAAATTATTGCCAGTGATAATGAAATAAACTGAACTGAAAACTCCTTAAATCATTATCTACTAAGTAGGTAATTGAATACGTGATTGTCAAGCATTAGTTTGTAGATTTCATTATTCTAGTCGATTTACTGACCTAACGAACACTCTCGCACACTAAACTGGGAATTCAGGTACTATTTTATACGAGCAGTTGCATGTTATGGTAATAGATGATAATTATCTAAATGTGTAATAACAGCCATGGTTCTAAAAGATCTATATCTCACGATTCTTGCTTAATTTAATTGATCTCTCTTTGTAATATCGATCAAAATTTATATTTGGCATTCATAGCAATGCTGTGTTGTTGGAATTTCAAATATTGTCAAAGCCATGCAATGAAGTAACAAGTTAACTCCACATTTATGATAACAAAGGTCTAACACTAAAAATTATTCGTAATAATATTTACCAATTCGTTTCTTTCATTTCTTCTGGTCAATTCTTTTGTTATACCCTACTAAAAATGATTGCTCTTCAATCCACAGTTTCTCAAATATCTGCTGTGTCAATAAAATATATTTTTGATTCATTCATGTAAATACAATTCTATCGAAACCTCTGTTCATTTATCAGATGGGTGATGTCATTAAATCTTTTTAGGCATTAATGACTGACTTTTCAATTCAAAATAACATTGGCAGAAATCTGTCTTCAATATGCTGTAAATTTAAACAAATTTAGTTTTTCACATATGAAAGAAATTTTCTTCAATCAATTTACTGAATAAAATCATCTATTTGCTATTTAATTTAGGTACGGTAAATTACTGTACAATTAATAATGTAGTAGAAATTTGTTGATGTTCATTGTTTCTTTGGTGCGTGGCTTAGAACTATAGTAGAACCTCGATTATCCGGACTAGTTTGGGATGACAGTAATTTTGATAATTGAAAAAAAAATAGTTGATGGGGAAAGACAAAAATTATGTGTATTATTTATAATTCTTTTTTGATGTAAGATATTCTATCATTGTTTTTTTTTTTCTTGAAGGTAGATTTTCTTTTTGAAACTGTCATAAATACTTTTAAGGTGTACGACTTCACATTTTAAGGTGTACGACACTACATTTTCCTGAAACTCAAACCATTTTATGGCCACATCTAAATGTTGGAAAGCATTAGAATGCGTAGAACCAATATTCTTACCTTTGAAAATCACTGCGCTTTGATCTTCTTATCGGAGGCAGATATGTCCTTGATTATTTCTTAAAATTTATAATCCGTCAATTGTATTCATACGTCTTAGTGGATAAACGTTTTAAATGCTTAACACCTTTGGATGATATGATTTCAGTATTTGCCTGTAAATCTGTATTATGTTGGTAGTTTTTTTTAAGATCTTAAACTGTGATGGAATCTTTGGTGCATCTTTCTTACTCCACAAACACCCCTGTCAATGTTTATTTCTCTTGTAATTTTTGTTTAAAAACAATCCGGATAATGAAGGTTTTACTGTATATATATATATATACAATAGTAGATAATTTATTACTTAAATTTTTAGCTACTTTGTCATATTTCTTTTAAAAAAAGCTACATTGGAAATTAAAACTGAAAATTAAAGAAATAATGCTGCAGTTACTTGCTCTAAATATTCAGTAATTCTATTGAAAATTTACTTTGACACCGAATGTAACAAGTGGAATTCGGTGTACAGTTTTTGGATCGGTACATGTCATCTATTTTTTCACACGGTGATCAGAGTGTTCCCATTTCTTTCCGATGTAGTCTGTTCGTTGCCTCTGTATCGCTTGTTAGAATGATCGATTAACAAAATTGTTTTTCATTATTTTATTGTAAGACAGTTTTTTTATTTACAGTGAATGTTAAATATTCAATTCTATAATTATTATACAATATTTCTATGATCATTGCTCATATTATAAAATATATCTTATTTTCATGCACATAATTTTTTTTTTTTTGATAGCTGATACTTAGGTTAAATAATGTATATCAATATGAATTCATTAAAATGAGTTGCGATTCATACACCATGATTGTAAAGTATTATAGATAATTGACAGTTTAATGAATAAAATTTGATGTTTTTTGAATTTTATACTTTGTATTAATTTCGTAATGTTCGCTGAACAAGAGCTGTATGTATGTGGTATATGATATTGCCTTTTGACACAGTTTTCTTGCATATTTTATGTGATGCAAAATTTAGTTTTTTGAAGTCCCTCTATACCGGCCATACTCAAACTTTTTTTCCTCTGGGCCACATTCCGATTTTTGCTTTTCTAGGTGGGCCGCAACATATTAATAGTAAACTGTAAATGTAACACATACTATACTGCATACATATGTATGTATTATTATGTCAAAAAAAAAAGGTTTTTTTTTGTGAATATTTATTTATTTATTAAATAAGACTGACCAGCATAAAATATTTTGGTAATAAAAGGAAATTTTTCTGCCAATAGCAGGTTCCTAGATACAACTTTAAATTTAAGATGAAAGGATAAAAATAAAATAAAAATTAATGTGAATTATCATATTGAGTCAAGCTTTGAACTATCTTCGACAAATCAGGTTCCTGATTACTACAGGCTACTCTTAATATATCATCAAGGTAAGAATCAGTAAGCCGATTTCTATACACGCTCTTCACACATTTCAT
This sequence comes from Himalopsyche japonica, assembly GCA_028555115.1. NCBI lineage: Eukaryota > Metazoa > Arthropoda > Insecta > Trichoptera > Rhyacophilidae > Himalopsyche > Himalopsyche japonica. Next base: position 120,746 of record JAHFWJ010000535.1, on the reverse strand, counting down.
TTTAGAATATGACGATTCACAGAGATTCTAAAACAACACCAACAAAATATTTGGTGACTATTATCATTTTGGGCCGAAGCCCTAAGTAAGTAAGAGCTATTTGGGCCGCAGTTTGAGTATCGCTGCTCTATACAGTACTTTTAATTTTTTTTCTCTAAGGATCACTTGTGATAATTTCATATGCAGAGGTCTTCCATACTTCCTTATTTATAGAAGGAATGGCATTATTTTAGTGAGAAGAGGGTAGTATGTAAATATTTTAAAAAAAATCATGAGAATGCCGGACGTAGTTTTCCTTTCATCCTCTGATATGCTCACTGGGATTTATTATGACAACAATATTCCAAAGTGATTGAAAAATAACACTGAAACTACCCAAATTACTATAAATGGAGATTATTGAAATAATCCAAGTGTTTTAAACTTCTTGTGAAACTCTTAAAGAAAATCTTTAAGACATTTGAGCAAACTATATATTTCATCATTAATTTCTTTAGTTAATATATAAAATTTAATGTGCTCAAACTCACAAATTGTATTGGATAGAAAGATTTGTATTTAAAAACCAGTCAATCGGGTAATATTTGAGACGGGACCAAAATATTTAGATGATAGATCAAGGAAATCGATGAATCGGGGAACGGTTAATGCTGGTTGATTGGAGTTCCACTGTAATTGATTGCATTCTGATTATTTAATTAGCGAGTCAACATCAGAATTAAGGTATGCATTGGCTCGCCTTGGAAAATCAGATTTTTGTACTACTATGTTTTTATAATAACCAGTTTTAGTGTGAGCATTTACAGCAGAAAATTGAGTGGATAACCAAACCTGATTATTTGAAAATTTGTAAAATAAAAAGTCTGTTTTTTTAAAGGCTGAATGAAGAAATCAATTAGATTTATTCAATAAAAAATATAAGTTTAAAATGGCTTTGAGTGTAGTAGTAACATTATTAAATATTGCAAGTAGAAATTTATGTGAATTTTTGAAATACTTTACATACACAAACAAGTTGTCATTGGAAACTTGTTTTGATTCACCATCGGTATTCTAATGATTTTTCTGACTGGTTTATGAATATTTAATTATTTTAATCTTCTACAAAACAAATATAACATCAACACATTCTCTGTGATTCTGTTCATTGAACATAGGTTACATTGTCAAAGAAAAATGTCTTCCTTACCTCAATTGAGTGAGCATGATAAAGCTATCCTAAACAGTCTCTTCAATCCTAGTTTACCTCTCGGGGAAGGAATATTTCAAAATGATGTACCGTTAGATGAAACAGGTAATAATAATATGTTATTCACATATTAGATTTGAATGTTAGTTGAACAGTGTTTTTTACTTTAAAAGAAAAAATGGCATATTTGGATTTCCATTTAAATATAAAACAGTTTTATGCATCTCACAGTAATATTAATAGATTGAAATATTTTAAATTACTATTGATGGTTTTCGTGGAATAGAATATATGCAGCATTGGTTTAACTTGTTGCACTGCTAATAAATTCATTAGTAACAAATCATGCTATTTCTATTTTAAGCAAGCAATGTATTTTTGTACAACAAAAATACTACTACTATTTTCTTACCCTGTTATAATGGAGTTCTGCCAAGTATATCCCAATTTAATCAACAAAAAAGTACACACACATCCGTTAAATAACACCACAAGCGTCACTCTTGCTTTCAGTTTGAAACCTAAACAGTGAAATATCTAGATTGAATTCTCAATTTTAGCTTAAATATTTATTTGAAGTATAAATATTATTGCCTGAAATTGATGTTTTTAAGAAGCGTGCATATTTAAATTCTTAGAAAAAATCGCAGAAGATACAGATGAAGAAAGAGAAGCTAAAAAGCTTGAGATTGACGCAATAAAGCTTGCTGAGGATAAAAGATTCAATGAATCACAAGAAATATTGCAGAAATTGATTGTCATGCTACCTCAACGGGCAACAACTTACAATAACAGAGCTCAGGTGTATCGATTAATGGGTGATATTGATGGTAAATACAATCCTTATTGTTGTATCTTAATTACTGCTGCATATGCTCAGTGTGTTTACTTTTAGGGCAAATTTCTCTTTAGTTATTTTGAGTCACAACAGTAATCATTCTCATCCATTTTGGTCCTGAAATTGACCTCATGTAAATGCCTTCAATTTCAGTTCAAAATTGTGACCTTTTATATTTAGCCATTCCTTACTTCTGTTTATAAAATTCGATTAGTTCATCGAATCAACAATCTGAAAGTTAATTCTTAAATTAGGTCACCACCTAACCAACAAATAGAAGAATGTAATTATTTCTATATGTCATATTACCTCATTACATTTAATTACACCTATACTGGGTTTATTGCGTATATCACCAGATCCAAGGCTAATGAAGTGACTTTTATCTAAAATCTTTTCCTGTAGGTTCACTAAAAGATTTAGCAAAAGCAATCGAGCTCAGTCAGGGAAAAGGCCAAACAGGCTGTCAAGCGTTTTGTCAAAGGGGTATCATTTATAGAAAAGAAGGAAACGAACAATTAGCAAGACAAGATTTCCAGAATGCCGCCAAACTTGGTAGCGCATTTGCAAAGCAACAGGTAACTAAATACCCTTTAAAGTACTGTGCACAAATTCTGTGATTGGAATATAGAACTTACATCAAAGACAAAGAATTTTCATAATAATGATACAATATTTTAAATAATAAAAACACATTTTTTTAGTACTTATTTCCACAATATATATATATATATATTGTGGAAATAAGTACTAAAAAAATGTGTTTTTATTATTTAAAATATAATGCCTTTCCATCAAGAAGTGACAGTTAACACCTTAAAAGTGATTAATGATACAATGTTAATGTTTGGATATAGAGCAGTGGTTCTCATGTAAGACGGTACTATGGTTGCATTATAGACATCAATTGGTCTTATGAAAATCTCTCGTTTTGAGATGTGATATAAATAACCCAATTACATGCTGAATAAGTGTATTCAATTTGAAACTATTAATTTTACTAACTAATTTGTAAAAATAGTTTTATGTTAAATATCAATATTTACTATGAAGTTGATGGTAACTCATGAGAACCATAGATGAAGAGCCATCAGCTATCAACAAATGTCAACTTAATTTTTTTATTTTATATGAAAAACTCTAGCAATATGCCTGTCTTGCAGCAACTAGGAGAAAAAAATATTCAAATTAACTGTTCATACTAAAATATATTTCTTGATATATAATCCATTATTATATTAATAATTTACCATATTTTCAGCTGGTTGAGATGAATCCATATGCTGCCTTGTGTAATCAAATGCTGAACCAAGTCATTCACAAACTCAATTAAAACGAACCAATATTGTATTAGAAGTCTTTATTAATTATATTATTTTATAACTTAAAATTTATGTGGTAATAATACATTTTTTGAGATATGATGAAATAATGTATTTTATCGACCCCATTTCTTCCTGATGTTAATATTTTCATGTATATATACATTATCATATCACTTTCAATTACCTATAAATGAAATGTTTTCAAATCAATAAACAAATACCCATCAAACAAATGATTATATTGCAGTTTTAGAAGAAATGAGAAATATGAAATATTTCACTGGAGAATAACTTTATACAATGATACATGTTTCAGTTAGAATAGGAGGTTTTATAATAAATGATGAGTAACTTAATGTCGCAAGGTAAATATTTATACAGTTGCATGTGCACAGATGTCAAAGAACTAAAACAAATGCCGTGTGGTTATTTAAAGATGTTGTTATGGAAGTAATTCATTTATCAAAATTAGTTGCTGAGCTGTAGAATTTCCTGGGCTTACGGTGTTCACTGAAAAAAAAAATCAATCATTAGCAGATGAGATAGATGATTAGATGTATTTATTTGAAATGTACTATAAGGTGGAAAAGGTTCAGAATATTTTTTTTTATTCAACTGATCAGTCTTCTTAAATCTTCATAGGATTGCTTAGAATATCAACATATATTCCATGAGAGTGACTTAAGGCAAATACTATTTTCATATATTTTTAAATAGACTTTGCTTGAGATGCTTTTATTCGGTTGACTATCTCACCAATTCCTAACAATTATCATTTATTAAATCGTTTCTATATTGTAAAATAAATAATTTTATAATTTGTAATTTTCATAAAGAAAAAATTTTACCCGTCAGTAATGGGGGTATAGAAGAACCCTCTACGAGACGACTGACTGCTGGACTTGGAACTGGTCTGACTGGGTGTATAATAAGCAGAACCTCGGGGAGTGGGAGCATTGGGCTTGGGCGTGAGTTGCGGCATTGTGCTGAGACGAGGTCGGAGAGACGGAGTACGATTTAAAGGAGGGGTTGCAACGACACTGGAACCGTCGGAATATATGACTGCAGCAAAACGAGCCCAATAGTCTGATGATATATCCAAGAGACGTTCCATCACCTGTCGATCCAGAAAAAGCAACACATTTCAACAATTCTGCTTATGTAACATTTTTTCATCATGTTATTAAGGCACATTCAATTTTTATCAATACCATTAAGAAACAACAGAATTCATCTAGTTAGAAGAAGAGACTATACGATTCGTGTTTTATATGTATTCTAATATGAAACATAATAGTAATATTGTCTGAAAAATTCACTTACAGTAAATTGTTGCATGGTCTGGACATACATGTGATGTGGTTGAGGGTTATTATCTGAATAACCAATGATTGTAGGACCAAACACTTTTGCCAAGTTCTCCACCGGCATTTTGCATTCGACACATTCGGCGACTCTGAAAATAGCAAGCTTATTAAATTAGGCACAATAACGTTTTTACTACTCTAAATCAATCCTCCTAAGACAGACCATTCCATTCATTGAATAGTTTAATCTATATTTTTTTAGAAAGGTAGGCATGAAGTTGTAAAGAGTGAGAACCATAAATGAGATGGTTGAAAATATTATCAACGAAAATATTAATTCAAATTCAAGATTACTATATGCTCAATCATCAAATGTCGGGATAAGAGCAACCCCACTTTCCATCAAGAGCACTTTGATGTTTTATCAATCATGATTGACAAAGACTCTAATATTCCTTTTATTTGATTGCATTCCTGTCTTCTACACTTGACAATAATCAAAGAAGTCAGATCTATTTAAAAAAAAAAACCTTTGTAAATGAAGCATCATGAAAGCGAGTGTGTCTCTATTGGGTTGAGGAAGTTCGCTGATGGCTTGATAGAGAGCTGCTTCGCTGTCACTTCTGTCTTTCTTCTCCGTAGCCGACACAAAGTCTAAAAAAATATCATTTTAGTTTCAGTACATTATTTTTCGGTGCAATATTTTCCTTTTCATATTCATAAAACATAGTTGTATTCTCTCACCTGACCATAAGGAATAGGTAACAAGGGGTTCTCGAAGCGACCTAAGGAAGTCTTTGATGCAACCACAGATAACATTCACATCAATCTTGGTCAATGGAGGTGTCCCTTTACCTCTCATGAAGCGCTCCTGAAAATAAAAAACGATAAAAAACTCTTAAAAAATAAAAATTTTAAATTAGAGAAGAGGTAAAATGTGATCAACATTGTTTTTTTAATTTCATCATAAAAAACAAAATTTTTCATAGTAATCAGAATCAAAAAGATCACAAATATTACTAGTACAACTCGTTAAAAAACAGGATGAAAAAATAGTCTTATCATATTTTTTCTGCTTAATTTTTAAAAGATACAACACATTGACTGCGGAAAAAAATGCCTAATGCGTAAATACATATTTTGGAAAAAAATTTACACATAACACATTTTATTATGATATGCTACATTTCAAACTCTTGTTGCGATAGGCGCTTGCAATTCAGCAATTCTTCAATATATTAGAAAACACTCTAGGTGCGTTTTTAGCGTACAACGTGTTAACATTTTCAGTACAAAAATGTGCTACTGGTCACATGAAATAATAATCTGAATATACAAAACTCTACCTTGAGGGCTTTCACTTCTTTCTCGGAGCCAGGCACTCGATAAAGTCCGACTTCAGTCAGGCCTCTGGCTTCCACTTCATTTACGCAATGAATGATAAGTGCAGGTACCATGGGGCTAACGTTTGGTGTGTAGTCAGCAATGGTTCCCTGTTAAATAAAAATATTACATAGATTACATGACGCTTACTGCTCAATATAACATTGATTAAAAAATAACTATCAATCAGAAAGATCTTTTCATTTATTTTATATGTAGTTTCATAATTTTGGTGTAGTTCTTACTGGCTCTTTTTCTCACGTTAATTTGAATAAAGATTTGTAAGGTGCCTGTTGCATTTTTGAGCCACCTTAAAGATTTAATCCTGTTAAGCAGAATAAATTAAAAAAAAATTGCATAGTGCTAGTGCTGGTACCACATATTTTACATCAATAATTTAATTTCAATTATATGATTGCCAAGTTGTTAAGATTTTTACCTCAGATGATACAGGTTGAACCAGAAACGTTTTGCTATAAATAACTTAAGGCATAACTTATGCTTTGTAGTAAATCCACTCATGGTAATTGTATGTAATAGTTGTTTAACCTGCATAATTCCAAAATAACAATTATAAAATTATTAAAGATAAGTCTCACCATTGTAGTAGCACTGGAAGGTGTAAGATGATTCGGAATGCAGGGCAATGGAAGTAATTCTTTGCAATCAACGTGAATTACAGCTCGACAATCGGTGCACTTCAACGCCACTTTTGCAAACCCAATCCTAAATAAATAAAAAAAAACATTTTTTTTTTATTCAAGTACTACTTATTAGTTATCTAATTAATTAATTATTAGTTAATGCTATTGAAGCTCTTATCAATCGTTTCATTAATTCAATCAAATAAGTTAAGGCAGTCAATTTACCTATTCCCGCAGGTGGTGCAAGAGTCTGGCCTGATACTGATCTTATTAGCAAATGTATGCTGCCGTAAACGACCTGTTCCTCTCGGGCTGGAGATTGTATTGGTATTCATACTGCCTGGTCCAAGTCCGCCAGTCCATCCGCCATCATGCTCAACTTCTGTTACAACAATCAGCATTAAACGAGGGAATATTCTATTTAGCAATGTTTGCTACCAATAAAAACAAGTAAACAATAAAATAAAATATATTTTCTATGATCACATACTTTACTCTTCCATTGATTTTACATCCATTCTAGTGGGATAAGTTTGTAATAAACCTTTAAATAGACAATTATTTTAAGCCCATTACTGTTGCATTCTAAATCGAAAAGTTGTTGTCAGATATGCAAGGAAAATCACAAATAATTTTGTAATTAATATTTAAATATTTCCTTAACATAAAACTGCAATTTGCTTAAATACAAACATATATCCTGAAAAGTATTTGATAATATCTTATTGAGGATTTGTCTGAAGTCTTTCATACAACCTGATTATTGATTGAATTATTTAATATTTACTTGAAAAAAAAAAGTTAATTTCTTGAAAGATTTTCAGCCAGCTATCAAAAATATTTGTCAACCTGCGTAGATATATTGTTATTTTTAACCTTATATATATTAATTTATGATATCGACTGAAGGTGCATGATGGAATTCCAATATCAAATTTGAATTGTTAAAGCTTTATACGATTCCACATATTTTGTCACTAACGATCCGGGTTTCTCCCGGGCATTCTATCACACGGATGCAACAGAACTGAAAATAGTCAATCAGTAACAAAACATATGGAATCGTGTAAAGTTGTAACAATTCAAATTTTATTACATATTAATAATTTTGGTATATTATCATGAGTTATTTAAAAAAAAAAACATATTGATAACCTTTTTATTCAGTTGGCCTTTTTACTCTTCTGACAGCATCCTAAAACTAGCTCAATTTTTTTTTTACCACCTATGAACCAATGGAAATATATATTGTTATTTACCTTGTTTTGCTGGAGCTGAAGGCATAAACTTGTTAATGTTGGTGCTATAAAAACCACCTTCCTTCGATTCAATCTTGACATTGTATTCCGATTTCGCAACCTTGCTTGGAGTCTGCGACATGGTTTCCTTAGGAATGTCTTCGTCGGTGCCTGAATCTTTGGTGAAACCCTGACACAGGAAATCAATCAATGATATATTTGAATCACAAATTCAGCAAAATATATTGACTTCTTTTGGAAACATTGCATATATTTATGAAATACTATAGCTATCCTTGAAGACTTAAAGTTACTTCAATTATTTTTTTCTTTAATTACCAGCATAAATAAATAGCACAAATATTATTTATGATATCAATCAATACAGCAAACTGATTCTTAACGTAATCAGTGATTAAGTATGTAATCTACTATCCAAAATACAGAGAACACAACACACTCAAAAATAGTGAAGTGTTTTAGTTTCACAAAATTTATAAGATATAGAGCTGATAGCTCTTTCTGCTTATCCCTCATGAGAACTATGTTTACAACTTACTATGTACATTTCCCTATCAATTTATAGCTGCGTAGAAAACGTACACAATAAATATTCCCTTCTGTTATAACACTCTAGTTTCATATTGTGCTAATAAATTCCGAATTGTGAGTAATTGATTTAATCCTTTTTTTTTAAGTGAGATTTAATCTGATTATTTTTTTTTTGGGAATAAACGTATAAAGTCAATAAGTATATTAACTCTTCGTAGTGGGTTTGAGAAGCGGAAGGATTTAATCTTATTCCAGTTCAGCAATTGATCAAACCTCTATTCAGAATCTCTATGTCCATATCGATTATTTAACTTTAGAGCAATCCAACTCACATAAGAAAATTTTTCAGGACAAAGAAAAACTTTAAAGATTAGTGATTTGACCCAATGATAGTGCAACCTAGCAGATCTAAAATTTATAATAACTTCGGAAATGAATAACATAATAATCAATAGTTTTTTTATGAAAGCATATTTTAATCTTAACATACCTAAGCAGGCATAGCAGCGCTAATATAACATACACATTCAAAAATAAAGCCCCTTTTATTGTACCAAAATATCCCATATGGTTAGTTACATAATAAGAAATTTAGAAAAATAAATCAATTAAATCCAAGTATTTTTTTTTTGTCATAGCCTAAGGAGTCTTTAATAGTAAAATGTATTAAGGCATTATATAAATTTGTCAAGACAGGAAATAAAAAGAGTACCTCAATAACTGAGGATGCTGTAATTCTTCCATTGACAGAACAGTCACCAGGGCAACGGTCCAAGGTAAGAGTTGTTGTGGCCACGACTCTCCCTCCGTGCGAACCGCCATTTGAGTTTGAGTTATTGTCATTCTTTAGGAAAATTGAAGAAATGCATATTAAGTAACAGGGCATGCAGGTAATAGACTTCTGTCATGATTTAACCTATTGGAAAATTTTCAGCAGGAAAAGAAATTATTGCCTCGTGTCATAAAATTTATAACACTGGTTACTTTTCATTCAACATGTGCAAAGCTTCTCGACCCAAGTATTAACGTAGGTTATACGAATTATTCATTTATCTTTGTAGAAATATTGAAATTATCACAAATAGCATGCTGCTAACACTGCTGGAGAAAGATGGAAAAACATTTTTTTCATAAAAATTTTTCGTAAAATTCCCTCATCATTAGATTCACTTGTGCAGAATATGTGCTCATAGATATCTATCCTATACTGATTAAGGGTCAGTGCAGATTCATTGAATTATAATAGGTAAATTTTACAAATTTTGATATGCATAAGATATGAGTAATGATGTTTTTATGATATTCCATTACAATAATTAAGCCATTGTGTACCAGATGAAGATGATGTTCCCCTTCCACCAATGTTAAGTGTGTATAAGCAGTAGTGTAATACAGAAGCATGACAGATAATGATTAACATTCTTAGGATGAATACCTTATTATGAGCTCCGGATGAGCGCCTTTTCTTATTGGGAGGATGATCGTCAGTCGAAGGAGGTCCCATCACAACAGACGGTCTGTGTCTCTGCCAGGATCGTCTGGCGTTAACTACCGACTCATCAAGATCATCCTCGGATCGAGAGAAGCTCTGATCGGATAGGAGATTTCCTACAAACAATGAGGTATCGGAAAATTAAACATTGCCTAGTAACGCAGAGATTGTTTTCTCACTATATATATAATCAAAGAACATAATTATAATATGGTTGAATTCTCATATAAAAATTCAAGTTAAGTGTTGTTTACTATGTTGAAAACTTTTATACATAAAGTTATACTAAAGTTTATTACTTGTCGATTCGGATCATTTCTAAAACGTATACCTTTCAATCAACAGGTTACCTGTATAAAATACATTTAATTTTCAGTAACATAACAAATGTGATTAACATCATTTTTGTCATCAATAGAAATTTTATATTCAAAATCAAGTTATATAAAGAAACTCAAAATTATTTTCATTTTAAGATGCATACCATGATGTTGTACATGTACATTATAAGATGTTGCACCGTGGGTGCTCTTGAGGGAACAAGACTAAGCTAGGAAACTCAGAGGATAGTAATCATTTTATGCGCCTCACCTGTTGAATTAAGCTCCGTAATGGTGTTCAATCTAGCATGGCCTTGATCCAAAGAATGTGGAACAGACATTCTAACAGAGGTGTTATTAAGGAATGCTAACTTTTCCAGTGTTTCATCATTCAGCTTTGACCTATTGTCATTGAACAGCACGTTGCGGGCTAGATTCATCTGCTGTTCCTATGAGAAATATAAAATATAAGCCATGTTTTATTTGAGGGTAAATATTATTTGTTTTGATGAATTTACAACTAGGAAATTGTTGAGATACACAATTAGTCAGGAGCTGTTTGAATAAATGATAAAAACAGTTACAGATTTTTCAACACACATATGTAACTATTACATTCATTAATGTAAAGTTTATTTCTAAAACGTTTAAGTGATAATCATATCTGATAATATTGCAGTGAAACATTATATCAACAGACAGGAAGCTGTGCGGTCATCTCAACGATTGAAGGCATAGTCAACCCACACAGTTGTGAAGTATTGTTTTTTGTTTGTTTTGTCTCAATAAATATCACATTAACATATGATTTTAAGAATGAAGAAGTAATTGTTTGGATGAAGTCAATATACATAAATTATTAATCAACAAACTATTAGTGATTTTAAATGATACACAGAATTTAGATTATTTTCAATATTCATTGTAACATTTCACACAGCCATCCATTAAACACTGTTAAAAAGTCTAAAGGCTAGAGATAAAATAATAAAGTCTAACACTTAGTGTAAAAAGTGGGCGTGACTGAGTATACAATGAAATTCATTACATCAGTAATTAATATCAAGAGGTTTATTGATGTGTAAAGCTTCTAAATAAATACCATAGCATCTCGGTCTTGTTCAGCTCTAATCCTCTGTTTCTTCTCCGCATCAAGGAGTTTACGAGCATGGGTGAATTTGGCCTCCCATACAGAAATGGCTTTGAGAGAGACTTCCAATTCTTTCTGAAGACGGGCGGCTTCATTTTCAGCTGACAGTCGTTGGAGACGCCATACCTCTTGTATCTCCAGAAACCGTAGGAAATCTGTAACATAATATATAAAATGAAATGAAAAATGTACAAGCTTCATGATAATCAACAAAAAAAAAAACGGTTTGTGTTAGATTACAAAAATATGCTTCCATATAAGAAATTAATCGATAGTCGAAAATAAAAACAAATTACAATCCTATAATGCTATATCACCATAAAAGTAAGATGAATTTATTCTGGTAGATTAATTGTTAGATCTTATGCACACTCTTTTCTTCATAGTAAGATTTATTATTTCAGCTTCAATTTGACAATAACCCGTCATGGTGGGTACGCCAATGCCAAAAGACAAGGGTATATTATAATGGTCTGTCAAAATGGGGGTACTCACATTCTTCAGCAATGCCATCATTCAATATGTTGTTGCAACGATTCAAATCATCGAACTCGGCGACGAGCGATAATACATGTGTCGGTGTTAATATTTCTTCACTCATTTTGAATAATCGTAATCACTGCTATATCTATAAATAATATAAAATTTCGGTTATGATAATATCATAGGTAACATTATTTTCTGCAGTTGAAATGGTCCCCAAATAATATGCACGACACTATTGTCACTTTGAAACAAGTATGAAATATTTAGACGGTTGATTTACCAAACAGTCAGCAGACTACGTTATTTAACATTTCAAGCGATGTCGTTAACGAGAGAATTCTAAAGAACGTCAACCCGAAGACGTTATTTTTGCCGTTGAGAACTGAAGGACGGTAAACTTTTCTGAATAATGTTGTTTAAATTTCGGCCAATCACATGAGGGTAGATTGATTCGGGCTAACCACGCGCAGAATGATAATTATCATATGGGCTCTTACAATGCTATGTATACTTAGACATAAGTTATACTTTTGACTATTCCAATTTTTAGTCATAATTGATATTTATTTTAATAAAATCGACGATAAAATGGTTATGTAATCAAAAGCAGAAATAGTATTTTTATCAAACATCTATTTCTAAAATTGATCAACAACATTTGAAAATATTTCATCGTTTAGTTGAAATTATAAAAAAATTGCCAGTAATAAACATTTATAAACATTAAATGGATTAAATTTGAATTGTTACCACTTTGTAAGATTTCATGTCTTATCACAAACGACCCAGGTTTCGCCCTTCGGCATCTTGAGGTATTTCATCGCACGGATGCAACAAAACTGACTTAGGTTAGTACAAGTAAGACATATGGAATCGTACAAAGTTGTAACAATTCAAATTTAATATTGAAATTCCATCAAGCACCTTTAGTCGATATCATAAATTATTAAATGGCTTGTTTTACAAGTAAATTTAAAAAGTTCAAATAAACACGTTGTTCAATATTCATCTCGGAAATTGTGTAGCAAAACACAAAAATGTTAAGAAAATAAATTTGTAAGGATAACCTCGATTTCCAAAACAGAAAGAAAAAATTAAATCAGCAAAAAAATATATTTTATTAATTACATGAAATCAGTATTGATTTTTCTCTGAACAAATGAAAAATCGGTAATAAATAAATAATAATCACTAAATTAGAGTAAATTTATAATGTTGTAAGTAAACTCGATATTAAAAATTGTTGTCTGTCGATACAAAATCGAATCTAATTTTGATGAAACATTTCACATTACATAATAATATTTATTTATAAAATGAATGCATACGTTCGAAGAACGCATTTAAAATATTATATAAAAATAATACTATAAAAGCCCCCCTCTTCACTTGTTTAAAAGTTGGTATTAGTTTTTAACAGCTGTTCTGTCTAAAAGCCTCAGTCAAATATGTAAAAACATGATTATTTTCAACGTCAGATTTGATTGGTGATTTGCGATAAAATAGTGTTATATGTTATTTTGGGATTTTATATAGATATCTGGCAGCCCAGAGGATTTTGTAGTAGTGAGCTTCTGTATGTCAGTGGAACGCATGCGCACAGCTGTGAGCTTTACTACCTTGAAACCGTATGAAGTAAACACTCTGTATATTTTATTTATACTGCGAGCAGACGGTTTTGACGTTTGGCCGTGCGCGCACCGTGCGCCTTTTGGGCGGGAACAGTTCACCAGGAAACGCATTCGGGTTTATTAATTTCGAGTTGTGCAAAGTGTCCAATAATCATGGCAGACGAGGAGAATAATTGTGATGAGGGGAATGAAATTTTCCCAGTGCTAGGGCTGCGTCTCCGCGGTCGGAAGGGTGCCCTCAAGAAGAAAAATGTTTACAACATTAAAGATCACAAATTCATGCCGAGGTTCTTCAAGCAGCCAACATTCTGCTCCCATTGCAAAGATTTCATTTGGTAAGTAAAAACATTTCATATCTGATAATGTCAATGCACCAACTGCAACTATCAATTTTTTGTTATCACTTTGGTTATTTCTTGCCGTGCATTTTACTCGCTGCAACGTTCATAAAGCTATTAAATTAATCTTATTATGACGTATAAATCGTATAATTGAATTTCTACAACGACTTTTCATTCATGTTAATTGAATAAATAATAAAACATTTCCGATATAACCAATTTTAAAAACAGGTAAAATGTGCAATCTAAACGATGTCATTCAATTCAAAAGTCGGTTGTTTTAATTGAATAAATTACGATTATTTGAGACTTACATATAAAAAAATATTTCTACATTTCATAATTGATAGTAAAATAACTATTTACAACAAAATGTAAAACGATAATCATTCATATACCGTGATGTTCACTCACAATCTAATTAAAAGTTTTATTGTGTTTCATTAAGATATTAATTACTTAAAAAATGATTTAACAAGTAAATAATTCATTATTTATCAAAATACTACATTGATTAATTTGAACATATTTATATACGATATTTATTTGGCCTTTTGTTATCTACTAATTCTTACTATATTGCAATAATAATATTTACTTCGATCTTCTTCATACGGAGAGATTAGTATTTTAATTTTTAAATAGCCCGCGAATACCATCAAATGGAATTGAATCAAATCATAAACTAAAAAATGACTCAATAAATAATACATTTTTTAGAATTGTAATACTTGACAATTCGATTTTTAAATTAACCGCGCAATCGGTTACAAAAAACTTCACTTATGCTAATCAACAGCCAATATAATATAATTTAAATAATATTCCAAGTTGTCGCTTGTTTGATTCTAGTTGGACCCCAATCGCAATACTGGTAGTGTTTTACATGAGAAATATTATTCGTGCTCTGGCGTTCGATTTCGCGTTACACGAATTAGCGTTATTAATAATCTCTAACATAGTTTTTACTTACTACATATTATTTTGTATAGTAGATAATTTTCACGAAACATTCTCCCCCGGGAAGAGCTTATGAATGATAGATAACTGTGATATTATTGGTTGATTCTTTCTTATTATTTTTTTTTCATCATCCCGAAATGCTCAAAAATACATTTTTAATTATATTGATTTGTGAACTGATATTTTTTTTCAGATGTGTCGCTTATAGAGATTTGAGACATATTGAATTGATACACAATGAATTATTTGAGACATTATAGGAAATATCTGAATATTTTGTCTTCCATTGGGTTCTCAACGACCCCCTAATGCGTAATTAGTGTTACAAAGTATTTACTAGAAAATTCGAGGTAAAACCCCCTAAGGATTCGATACATGCGTAGTACGATTAAAAATGGTTCCGAATCGACGTATAATTACATTATCTCTCCATAAAATGCCATCCGGATTGTAATTATTTACGATTTATAAATAATGCACTGTACTGAATTATATTTCGTACATTCAGGAAAAAGAAATTTAAGCTCCGATCGAAGACAGGTATTTTTTTACTGAAACCGAATTAATTCTGTATATTAATTGTTTAATACAAAATTATGTAAGAGTGGATTTACATAGTATACGAAAATGACGCAATAATATTATTCATCGGCAAATATCGTTTCGTCGTATTTGACTCATGATGAGAATTATTTTTCGAGTTGATAAGTTTCCTCCAAGCTCTCTGATAATTGGGTTATTACGCAGGTAAAAAACGAAATATATAACATATATTTCTCGATTTGTCTACTTATCTGTCATGATTTTATTTTTTTAATATATAACCGTGAAGCATGAAAATCTTTTATATTTCAGACTGAAGCCAATAAACATAATAACAAAATGGATGAACCAAAAATATTATAATGAAAAACATTATTGTGATAATTTTTGCTAAGTGTAAAATTCTCCACGATTTATTTTAAAACACACATAATAAAGACCCACAGATTTTCAACATTATTCAAAGCTTAAGTTGTATTGTCTATTATCAAATTAATTCAAGCATTGGCTGCGATCAAAACACCTTTAAAAAAATGATTTTAATCAAAATAATTTCTGTTTCAGAACTAAGTCCCACGCAAGAATGTTGACAGGTGGCACTGCTACTTGATAAATTTTAGAAGTTTGGACTGTGTTATGCACATGACTTTCATTAAATAAAGTAATGATAAAAAATACATTAAACCGGTTTTTATTATATTTCTTGAGTATTTAAATAAACATTATTACGCAACATGTATATCCACACTAATTATAGAGTTGTTTTAATATTGTATTGTTTTGCATAAACTTAATAGTTATGTCATTTAAATTTCAGATATTCATTGGAAATGTGAATAATTAATAATGGGAAATGGAAATATTAATGAGAATTACGATTATGTACGATGTCGATTGGTAACTACAAGTTTTATGGGACGTAACGGATATTGTATAATAGAACCAATGGCATTTTGGATCCTACTAAAAATTGATTCAAGACATCATCATATTTATATCTGACGTTTTCTGTCGATAACTATCTTACGAGCAGTATTGGAATTTTCCAAGTGAAATAGGCAAACCGGTATCTTGGTGTATTTATTCGAATTCCGGTATTTTGCGAGTTGCTAAAACAACTTATTATTGGCAACTTGACAGCATATTATTTCGGCTGCTAGTTTCTAGTTTCATTGAAAGATGAGTCGAAATTTCTATCGATATATTATCGAATTAATTCGACCAGAAAATAATTATACAATTAATTTTATGACTATTGTATTAAATTTTACTTTTCGTTAATATCAAATGCTTCATGATCTTTTAGGTACAATAAATAAAAAAATTATCTGAGATATTGATTTTATTTTCTCTTTTCTTTTTCAATCGTATTTTTTCTAAAAGTGGAAAACTAAAACTGTTTAGGAGAACTGATTTTTATTTACATACATCAGTGCTCCGCAACCAGTGTGGCATGGCACTTAATTTAATCTTGCTAATTATCTTAAATATATTTTGAAATTCTTTTTAGAACTCTTTTCGATACATTAACAAAATTAATTTTACTTTAAAAATCGTATCAGATAGAA
The DNA here is from genome assembly GCA_028555115.1 of Himalopsyche japonica. Classification (NCBI taxonomy): domain Eukaryota; kingdom Metazoa; phylum Arthropoda; class Insecta; order Trichoptera; family Rhyacophilidae; genus Himalopsyche; species Himalopsyche japonica. Next base: position 103,776 of record JAHFWJ010000535.1, on the reverse strand, counting down.
AAAATTGTCCAGGTATATACGCCACGCTGCTGAATTTTATTTTTGAGTACTTATTTCTGCATTTTATGAGCGAAACCGATCCTTATCATAAAATATATTGCGGAAATAAGTACTTGAAATGTCACGGTGAAAAAATAGTAGGTATTTTAGTTCTACAAAATGTATACGATATGTAGTTGACAGCTATTTCAGTTTACGCCGTTTTTTTCACCATGTTCTACCAATTATATGCCAAATCAGTCAACTAAAATTGTTGTTTTTATTATTTAAAATATCATGCCTTACCATATAGAAGTTACAGTTAACACCTTCAAAATATATATTTTGTGATAATATACCATGCATATATTACACGGTTTGAATATTTTACGTTGTGAAGAGGTTGAATTGGTAACGATAAAAAATGTTCAAATGGCCAAGTATTAAGCGGCTATAAATTCAAATCATTTAAAAAACTCACACATTTTTGCACGTGGTGTGCCGCGAAATTCTGACGAATTCTGTAGTGTGTCGTGTTTGAAAAAATGTTGCGTAGCTCTGATTTACACGATATGTGAAGTTCGCGAATGGAGGAAATTGAGATTGTTTTAGGCACTTTTCAATTTGTTCTAGAATCTTTTTCTAAAGTATAGTGACAAATGAAGCGACGACGAAAGTGCTCAAGAGATCACAAATAAGTCTAGTATGTCCTTGGATTCTAAATTTTAGAATAGTGTATCGGTAACCCATTCAAATTGTAAATGTTATGTTTCTTTTTTGCGCCCGCATAAAAACAATCAGTGGTAAACAATGTGCAAAAAACATGCATACAAATTTAAGAATCAAGCTACGAAATAAAAGAGCGGACTAATTATTCGACAGAGCGTGAAACCGTCATGGTTGACAGACATACTGCCACACAATTGGATATTCTTACCGAATGGATCTCCGCCCGAATCCATTGTTGATCCGGGGATTAAAAAAAGTGAACGTTAATCGGATCCAATGTCACAATATTATTCAGTGAGTGAATAAAATGAATAAAAAAAGATTTCCCGCCTTTTACAATAGCAGAGAAAATATGAATGCCAAATTAATGCCAATAAGAAATACGGAATGTATTTGTTGTATAATAAATAACAAATCATGCAAGACTTTTTTGAATATATTTCGAGAAGAAAATTTCCGACGATTTTTTCCCTTGAAATAAAAATTCGCTGTAACGTATATAATAGTTAACGCATTTCTGCTTAAGCTCACTTTACCCGGCTTTGCGTTCAATGGTACGAATCCTCGAGTGGACATTTTCATACATTGATTTTTTGAGTCTATTTATGGATTTGTATCAAAAAGGTGCGAGTGTCTGTGATGTAAGTCAGTGAATATAACGCGAATGAGTAGAATGATCCGAGTCATGAATGTAAATATGCATATTCTATAAGCAAGGTATCCTTTCAATAACCCCACGTATAAAATATTATACATTCTTTGAAAGATGTTATCTTCTTTATAAAATGTTATCGATTTACTTCCAATTCTGTTCATGTAGCAAAAGTATTTGACTATGCTTTAAGTATGTATAATGCTCATTCATTTATTGATTGAATTGGCATTCACTTGGTAGAACTCCATTATAGCACGGTGAAAAAAATAGCAATGTATTTTAGTTCGAAAAAAATATTTTTTTAAATATAGTTGATCGCTATTTCGGCTCACGCCATCGTCAGAACTATGCTTGAACGAACGTTTGCTTATTTATATATAGCTGTGTAGAAAATGTACACAATACATCTTCTCTCCTGTTCTAACGACCTAGCTTGTTTCTTGCTCGTAATAAAACTAAAAATTAAAAGGTAGAAGTATATCCACTCGAGCTAAGGAACATGTAAGATCATTTAACAGTAAAAAACAGATTCACAATTCGCTAATCACGTTATAAAGGAATCACATAACATAAACTTAAACTCAGCGCCTATGTGTTTGCATCTTTGTAGTAAGGGTCGCAGGATGGCGGCTTTGGAATAGCTGGAAATCAATAGACATCAACCATCACAAAGGATTATTAAAGAACAAACTAAGATATGTCGGTCCCTACTGCTTAACCCTCTGCGGGGTGCTTCTTTGTTTCTGTAATATACCATTTCCGTGCCATATGTAAACTTATTGATATAGCCGCCTTTTTAGTTTCATTTAAAATTTTTAGTTTTATTGCGAGCAAGACACAAGCTAGGTCGCTGAAACAGGAGAGAAGATGTATTGTGTACCTTTTTTACACAGCTATATATAGATAAGCAAATGTTCGTTTAAGCATAGTTCTGACGATGGCGTGATCCGAAATAGCTATCAAATTTATTAAAAAAAATAATTTTGTAGAACTGAAATACATTGCTATTTTTTCACCGTCTCATTCATTTATCCTGTTTTAAAATGTATTTACACCAATTGAATCTCAGTTATGTGAATACAATTTACATGAATCGGTATTTCAAACATTTGTGATAGCTGTTTCCTCAATTTAGTTTGTTTGCGGTTGATGGAGAATTTTTATTTCAAATCGATTTATATAGACATACGAATACATTCTAATTTACATGATGATTTCTTAGTCAAGGTTGAAAACGGTAGACGTTCATTTAAAATCCGCCAACTCTAAAATACGACCGATGTTTATTATCGAATCGTAATTGCAATTTTTTAACGTATTTGTTTGGGAAAATAGTTGATATTAAAATATATTCACGTATAGATTTATAATACTGTCATAAATTGTTATTTATAGCAACTTATTTGTATACCAAAACTATATTAATTAGTAAAATATTTATTTAAAACATTACAAAAAAATGCAAAACGATAACATTATAAAAAAATAGCTATGTATTTTAGCTCTAAAAAATTTATCATGTATGTATTATAGTTGATAGTTATTTCGGCTTACGCCCTCGTCAATAGTTTTGATGAGGTTGTAAGCCGAAATATGTATCAACTATATATTTTTTCACCATATTATAATGGAGTTCTACCTAGTAAATGTCAATCAAATAAATAAAACATTACTATTGGAAATTAGCAAGAATTCAACCGAGTTAGTTTATTTGAAACATTTTATTTATTTATTTGATACATATATGTTATACGCATTCAAAAACTTACAAATGAATAAAACTTTTTTTGCTTTTGCAACGAAGAAACTATTTATATTTTGTAAATATTAGAAATTGGCAAGGAAGTCAACCGAATGACGACTCAGGTAAAATCAATTATAATTCATTAAAGATATCGGTTATCTGAATTCACTCTTGTCCACAATCGAAGAAATATCATTGTACACTGTTAAAGCTCTTTTCAGTGCTATTCCCATTATACTAGATCTATACTTTCGAAGAACAAACAATTTACGTACATGACTTTTCAAAAAAGAACGTCAACATAAAGTTAATATTATCTTGAATTTATATTAAAAATGTATATCTCAATAAACAATTTGCCGTATTGGTTGGTTGATCTTTAATTTAATACAAATTAATAAGAAAGGTAGGAAATAACCTGACAAAAATAAACTTTTTTTAATCGGAGTCGTGTTTTCTTTAACCAATACACTCGTATTATAAATGACACCACAACAATATTTGAAAGCAAAAAGGACATCAGGTAATTGATTTTTGATATCGATTGAAAGTACTTCATATGATTTCAATATCGAATTTGAACTGTTGAAACTTTGCACGATTCCACATGTGTTGTCATTAACGACCCGGGTTTCACCTTTCGGCATCTCAAGGTATGCTATCACACGGATGCAACAAAACCCGAATCGTTCGTGACAAAACACATGGAATTGTACAATTTTTCATTTATTCAAATTTTAAAATTATTAAAACAATTTTATAATTTAACCTTTAAGCACATCTTACTATAATATAAAACTAAACGAGCGTTAGCATTAAAAAGCTAATGGCAAGGTTACGTTAAAAAGGGTATATTATACATTGGTTAAAAATATTTGTGCTGCAATAAAAAAAAGTATGAGTTTTATGTAAATTTATCCGTTTGGCGTATGAATCTGCTCTATTAATCATTATAACATGTTTGCATGGATCATATAAAGCACGAATTCTTTTGTTACAGTTATTAACATAGATGGCGAGTATTGTTAATCCTGTTTTTTGAATAAACAATGAAACCATTTCTTTGTAAATCGATGGCATTCATATTGAGAGATTAAGATCGTTATGGATTTTAATTTTTATGCTAAATATTTTAATCGCAACTCTTGCCAAGATAGAGAATATGATTTTTTGAGAGTGTTTTTTTTTTTTTTTTTTAATACTTTTACTTTGAACTGAATATATATGTGCTAGAAAAAAATGAAGATAACTAGAAATCGGTGCCAAAAAGTCTATCAATGTCGCGATTTGAACGTAACCAATGGAAAAAAACTATTGTGAATAATACAAAGAAAATTATTTTTGTACGTGCGTGTCTTTATTTCGACGGGGGATTTTTAAATATATATTTAGTTTATTGTATGGCTAATATTACGTATGTTTTTCAACTTTCTTGGAGGATCTCTAATAAAATTGTTAAAATGTTCACCATAGACAATAATCATGATCTTTTAAGAAACTACGCATGACAACTTGCTGCACTTATTTACGGAAGATTAAAAAATTTAAAAAATATATCAAATGAATATGTTTAAAATAAGAAAGAATTTCCTTTACTTTCATAACCGTAGTTGCTGATATAGCACCTTATGAAATATTAACTTCAATAAAGTAAATAAATTTTTAGAGACATTTTTTAATATATGAGTGAAACCGGTCCTGATAAAAATATTAAATTCTGGAAATAGTGCTAAATATAATGTTTTTATTGCTTAAAACAAAATATATGGTTCTTTATTCAATTTTGCTTTCTGAGACCATTATTAACCTGTTCATTGATCACACTTTTTCGCAAACATTGGAGTGAAAATAGACAAAATAAAACAACCTAATAAAATCATAATAAAGTAATGTTATAACTTTAACATTCACTGTAAGTGAAGCTATAGCGCGAAAGAATGAGAGACCAAAAGATTTGTGTGAGAGGCAGTGAATTACTGAAGACTGCGCATCGTGCGGCAAAAGCGCCGCTGCAGTATATCAACGAACGCACCTCGCGCGGCGGGGGGACTGCTTTAATTAACTGACAAAAGACAAATCATAACAACTATATTAAATAATTTTATTTGTATTTTATTTTGTACAAAATATATACTTTGTTAATGTTAATTAATGTTAGTGACCTCTTCAATATAAATATACTGGTTATCCTCGACTTACGACCGAGATACGTTCCTGGACTTTAGTCGTAAGTCGAATTTCATACAAAATAAGTATGTAGTTACATATTAAAATAAAACATGTGTATTTTTTTTATTGTTAAATTTATACTCATTTAGCTTTTTTTGCCGTGTTATAATGGAGTTCTACCAAGTAAATGCCAATTCAATCAATTAATATACTTATTTATTAATACAAAATAACATATTTACTTCATTAGTATTAAAAATCAGTACTTATATAAGTACAATCCATTGGCTCATCATCAGTAGTGGAAGAAGAAGCAGTAGTAGTCTTTTTATAAAACATATCCAATTTTAGTCAAGTTAATTGTTGTTTTTTCCCCGTATATTGCAGTGTGATGCAATTTTTAAAAAAATGCTATTTTTTGGTTGTAAGTGCGAATTGTCATAAGTCGAGGACAACCTGTACTATTTTTTTCTAATCAAAATTATACCAAATTTAATGGTAATTATCTTAGAAAAATATGATAAACAATGTGTTAATTTATTTCAGAACGATGCTTTTCCACCAATAAGTGACATTTACCACAATAAACGTCTCACGTTAGAATTTATCGAATTAAAAACGCATAATTATTATTGACTCTCGCAACGAAAAAACGAGCTATGTCGAGTTCATATTCCGTGGAAAAATTAAAGCAATTTTTGTTTGCTTAACAATTTAATTATTCAGGTGTTACAACGTTTGCTAGCGTGGGTGACGATTTAAGTTATGCGGGTCTTACGATAAGCTTCTCGCTAATTATAAAAATAGGAAAGGATAATGAAAAAAGACTGTCTGACAAAAACAACAGTGCGAAATGCAAAAAATAAATCACGACTTCTTTTATATTCAATTTGACCTACAATGCGAGAAAAATTCCCATCGGTCATTAACTCTAGTTAAGTTAATGTCCTGTACCAGTGGTTCTCTAAGGTTTTCTTTCCGAAAAAAGATATTACTTATTCAAATATGTGTCCGTTTCTTGTGATTAGAATTGTAAAACAATAAGGTGTTCTGCTACTTGAATAAAATATTAAAATTAAAGCAGAGAAATCGTGTGAAATTAAGCAAGAATACGAAAAATGTTTTGAATAGTAACAGCACATATTACGTACTATTTTCATAATATATTTGATGGTCAGGACCAGTTTCGCTCATCGCAAGCATTATTAGCTGATATTTCATGTGGATGAAAGTGAGTTCAGACGAATGCTATTTTTTCAGTCAAAGTAGATATTTCGTAAGCTTACTTGGCTGAATTTTTTATTTGCAATCCTTGTTGATTGTTTTACTGTGTATTTGTTGAATTTCCAATACTTTAATGTGTTAACGTTGCAAAAGCAATGAATTTATAATTTGTAAGTTTTGTACCGTGTAATTAAAAATAAATTAATAAGATACAAATTATAATCAAGCCTATTAACATTGAAAATTGGGAGTTAATAATTTATAGGTAAATAAAACGAAAGCTTTGAGAATTGGGAAAACAATTTACAGACAATAAACCTTTGGTTTTGTACTTCTGTTTATTATTAACTCTAAATTTTGTTTAAAAATGCTTGTTCTTAATTTGTATCCTATTATATAATAATGCTTGCGATGAATGAAACCGGTCCTGATTATGAAATATATTTTGAAAATAGTTACAAAAATTTGTTGTTATTATTTTGAATATTATACTTTTCCACTAAGAAGTGACCGTTAACACATTTAAAACAGAAAATACTATATTGAAACAACAATGAAATATGTGAAATAAATGAAGAAAAAGTGGACGGCGCTCTGAATTACAAAATGCGTTTATTTATTAATCTATATCCTTAGATGAAGCTTTCGTCAGAACACATTCCTTTCAATGAACGTTTGATATTACCAAATTGATGATAAAATATGAGAAATATATTCGAAACACACCATGTAGTTCCAAATTGAAATTAATTATGATTATATTGTTGTAATCTTCAGATGTGTATAATCGGCCGTTAAAATAAGATAATATTATGATATGATTTAACTATAGTGACCATTTTGAATTGCTATTTTAGTTAAAAAAATCTTTTTTAGCTATGCAAGTATTTATTACAAAACAATAACCACTGAATAATTATTCTTTATCTTGGAATCAGATAATCGTAGAAAAAGCATACAGCGATAATTGAGAACAACTGTGTTTTTTTCAAATTGAATTTGTGAATAGTGTAAATTATTCAAAACGAAAAAATAACGCGAAAGATTGCGATGTAAGTTATTCGTAAAAACGAATATTTTAAATTATGCACTGGTTTGAATATTATGTAAAGTAAGCATTTTGCCGAAACGTTTTTTAGTCTGTCAGTTATCTGATATGAAATATAATAATTATTATAGCTTATGTGGCTAGCAGAGGATATGCTTTTTCTTTGAACAAAATTATGTTGATGAATTTATTTTAGGGTTCGTGCATTAAAAAGTTTTTAATAATAAAAAAAACAGCTAATGTTTATTTTAATATATTCAGAAATCGTATTTTATTTGGGTGTATTTAGGTTTAGGTTTCAATTACAGAGTGGATAATTAAGACACATGTCGTCTAATAAGCAAACTTAGTTTGAAAGGCACAACACAGTTTTTTTCCTACCAATTCTACAATTTTATTTAATCATCGCTCTTGTATTCGTGTCCGATACATAAACATATAATCAATGTTTCGAAAATAATCGCAATGAATGTATGTGAAATATGTTGATTGAATTAAAGCGAGACGTTATTTAAATTTCTGTCATCTGTCGACTGTTTTTTGCCATGTGTGCTCCCAATTTGTAGCATATTGCTTCCAAATGATGAGTGTCTGATTTTTTCTTTAGAATTGGTATTTATTTAGTTACTCTCAAACACTTGATTTCTGCGTAGAAGGTACAAGGAAGCATTACTGTTTGTGACGATTAGTTGAGTATTCTATTACATAATTTATAGATACGTTTTGCGGATTTTTTTAAATATTTTGTAGCCAAATGACGCTATGTTATGCTATGCTTGAAGACTTGATGAATTAGAGTAGGGGTCGTCAAGAGCGGACATAAACTCTAATTTCACTTCATCTCAAGCGGCCTTATAACTCATGAGTTTATTATGTAGAGCTGCCGAACAAACCTCGACTCGAACGGCATACTCTCTACTACTCTTTACCCGGTCCACATATGATCATACTCGCGTTGATCAGCATAAGTCGTATGCGAATAACGGATGAAGATTTTAATAATTTAATATATTATTAATAGTACACTATTTGCCAGATATACTGATGCTATCAAAAGCGATGCATGGACACCGTTTTAATAAAATTTAAAAATAGAACATCTCAAACTTTTTTCGCCTAAAAATCCATATCAATATACATAGGATATTACGAATATGCGACTCTCTTGTACCTTTATCATCCTGCTTACATGTCAATTTGGTTCTTTTCGTGGATTAGAGTAGGATGTAAAAAATGTTAACATATATGCATTACAAAAAACAATACCATAAGCTAATTGTATAAATATATAAAGCTTGCGAATTGGTATCGACCCTTATTTACGACAAATATATTTATTTTCAATTTTTGATGGTGATATTACAGTCAATCCTAATTTCACGTAAGAATGCCTAAGAAGTTCCTAATAATAAACGTTGAATTTATATAATTCCTATTACGATTTGCAAAATTATTTCGTACTTATTTGATGGTACATATGACGTTAGCTTCTCAGGGTAAAAGTAGAAATGATTTTACAAGCACTTAACTAATATGTAGTATAAACATACCTGCTCTTTGCGATTATCTATCTAATCAGCGGGCAAAGGAGCGGAATGTAACAAATGACATTGTTGGCGAAATTTGATCGAAAATAAAATAAATTTCCTTTCGCACAATCTTTGGCGAATTTTGAGTTTATACCGCTGTCCGAAAAAAGTCACAAGTAAAGTTCTAGCGAAAGTTATTTATTATTGATAAAACAGATCAATCGACCTTGGTCTTTTACCATTTCCTGAACGTAATTAGGTGTATAATAATAAATTCTGTACGAACCTAACAATCGTTTTGTATGATGTTATTCTTGCAGTTCTGAAGTAATTTGGAATCAATAGTATTGAAAATGATACGCGTGGCTGTAGCGAACGGACCAACGCAGCTGTAGATTTGTATTATACCAGTGGTGGTAAATTTTCTTAAAACACAATTGTTAGAAATTATATCGTACTCAATACAGATATTTATTTGATATTGATTGCAATAAATAGCTTTGGGCTCAATTGCAATTTTTGCGGGTATTGAATCCCAGTATGGGCAGTTGAATAAATTATTTTTTTAATAGATTTATGGATTTCTGTCTTTGTATTACAATTCTCTTTCAATCATCCGGTCTTACAAAACTGAGCGCAGACAGAGTGATTAGCTTACCACTAGTCTTTTTTTCCATTATATCCATTACTATACTTTTAGAAAAAGAAACTGAAAAGTAACAAAAATTTGTCATAGAAAATTTTCGGTTGAGGAACTTCTACATTTTCACATTTTTAACGTATAAGGATTATTATTTTTAAGCATTTAAATAATGTCAATTCGAGAATATTAAAATGGTTGTACTTCACTGATACGTCTCTGATGTTAGCAGATTGACAAAGAAAGCTTATTTCACGCCTCAATACGAATTCCTTTATTACGGAATTTGTTAGACGTACTACGTACAATAAAAAAAAGTGAGAAACTCTTCTCATCCGACGTATGTGTTAATTATTGTATGTCAGATAGAATCCGATTGCTAGAAGACGCTTAACTCAAGATTTAGGGCCGGATTAAGGCGATCCCATGTCCTCAACACTATGGATATTATATTAAAATATGAAATAATCATGTGGGATTGTCGAAATGAGCTCTGCTGCAAAAATATTTAATTAGTATCAAATTTAGATTCAAACAACTAAAATTAAAATTTGATTTTGTGATACAAATTTGAAAATAAAATCTGGTACATCTCTTGTGTTATAATGACAAAAAATAACGATTAAAGCTTTTTGTTTAATTAATAAAACACAATTTTTAGTACGATTGACTGATAATTCAAATATTAGTTGACAATGCTGATCTAATTAATATAAAATTGTGGACATACTACTAGTTGTACTTATTATTTAGTGCATTCTATAATGCTTTTACACCAATAAGTAACAGTTAACACATTACAAGTGAATTATTAAGCTTTTGTTGTTGATAACTATTTCGGCTTCTGCCATCGTCAGAACAATGTTAAACTTACATATATCTTTGTTATACAGTTAAACAGTAAATAAAGCTAAGTTAAACATAAATTTAAAGACTGTAAGTTCTGACGATGACGTTAGTCGAAATAGCTAACCACAACTGTATTGAAAAAATGCGTCGCTAAATACTTTCTTTTTGTACCCATTATTTGAATGGGTTTCAATATATACAATACGTTCTTTGATTATTTGTAAAATTTTCCATGTCGATAATTATGATACTATACAAAGTACGAGAGCAATGCAAAATATAGTGTAACAAATTCTTTATTTGTTTTGTATGTGTATTGTGAGAATTATTTTTATTTAAATATTTGAATAATGTGAATATTCTTAACTTTTATGGTTTTATATTACTGTTTATAAAATTTTAATCTATTATTAATTCCAATTATATTTTGCATACTATTTTTCGTCCATTTTTATTTTTGTCACGCTCAAGACTGCACACAATGATTCGATGTAATTTTTTGAAAACTTAAAAATGCTTACGAAATTGATGATATAATATATTTGGTTTATTATATCCCGTGATCCTACTGCAGGAAGGATTGTTGGGCCGTCATTCATTAACTATTTTCTCTTTATTTAATAAAGTCTACAGAAACCAGACACTTATTTTTGATAATCCATTAAACTTAATTAAGGTATTCCCCGAAATCAAAACCTTAACAAAATTTAACTAACGAAGCTGTGTAAATTTCTACGAATTGACTGTCGAGAAGGAAAGAGGCTTTTCTTGTTTAAGCGCTATATTCAGATTGTATCTTCACCATTGTTATAATCGGATCATTGATAATAATCTCTCAGTCCGTCCCTACGCCGTAGAGATTTTACGTGTGATGTGATAATCTTCGTATTAGGCAGACGCTACGCCTACGATCACACGATTCCGTTCGGGATGATCATTTTTGCCACTGTCCAATTACCGCCCCAGCACTGTGCCGCATATTGCACCTAGGGATGTCTACGCGGATATCGAGTCTTCGGATACCCGCGAGGTTTTTCAATGATGTGTGATTAGGTACTCCATAGAGAATCTAGGCTAAATTCCCCTCTGACACAATTTTTACTGTTTTAATTACGAAAAGAGGCATGGTACGGAAAGAGTTTATATTTAGAACCGGATGTGAACCGAGCGGAATACGAAATCAAGGGGAATTTCTTGGACTCTTAAAACGCACAGCGATGCAATTTTATTAAAGATTTTTTCGCTCGAATTGATTTATTTCAATCAATTGAAAGTATACAATTAATTTTGTTTCATCGAAAAGAGGTTTTACCTAAGTTAAATTCAATGCTTTACCATCTGTATTCCCTGCAACATAAAACACTCTCAGTGCAAAACATATGAACCGGCCAAATCAACAAATGCGCTGCATAATTCAAAACTTTTTTCGTTTGAATAATAATGGTTTTTGCGTGTCAAAAATCTTTTTTTTAGTAATATTTCCACAATATATTTTATAATCAGGACCTGTTTCACTCATCATGTCTTGCATCTGGCTCTGAAATATATGTGGAAATAGTACGATTTTTTATTATTATTTCAAATATCATATCTTTCCATTAAGAAGTGACAGTTGACACTTTTTAACTGATACCAAAATCCGTTTAATCCCCATATTGATGATGGAAAAGAAATAACATTTATAATATGATATAATTCTTGAAAAGCTCAATGTATAATATGTTATTGCTTACATTAATACTGGTTCCATTAAAAATTCTTAAATGTTGTAATAATTAAGAGCGTGCATCTGAAAAACGTGTTTCCTGTTATTATAATCATAGACTTTAAATTAAGTAAACGAATAATTTCAAATTCAATAGATCTGGCTGTTATAATTCTTCTTAACTATGGTATTTTTCCAGAGCATACCAAAATTTTTCATGCCTTAGCTCCCTAAATCTGAAAAAATATCTGCGGCCCTAGTTTAGGAAGCACTGTTTTATTCTACTCTATTGAACAAATTCGGCAATATTAAAATTATGATTATCTTAGTATTTTGTTTATAGCATTAATGAATATCCGACTACCAAAAAAGGGGTGTGATTTGACACCCCTAACACCGAGCCAAATATAAGACGCCGCGTGAATTTCGCAGATAAGCATTCGTCCGGAAATAAGGTATATCCCCTTTACATCAGGCATATAGTATATATGTGCGTATATAGATATGCTTGAAAGTAAAGATACAATATTTTCCAATAAGCTTGAATGGTTTTTCAAGAACCGTAAGAAGTGAAATGGCCTCATTCAGCTAGGCTTTACAATTTGTTACATATCATTATGCCGTATTGTATGGAATCTATCTATCTAGAAAGCACTAGTAAACATTGTTTTTGCTTTGTGATACAGAAGAGGGTTGGTGAGCTACGCCCTGTGGGGCGAATCTGATACCTCGCCTTTTTGCACAGCCTAAAGCATAACATTTCATATTATTTAATAGTTTTAATTTTCTTAAAATTGAAGTACGCACTACAATGTAACAGCCTAAAGCAGAATTTCTTAGTAACTTAATATTTGTTATGGACGGCTGTAGTTGTTTACAGTGCCTAATGAAAGACTTAATGTCGAGCTACATTTTGTTAAATAAATTCATCGAAGCCTGTTATGTTATTATTTGATAGAAAAAAATGATTCTGTAACGTAAATATTCCTGGGTACACTGATTCTAAGAATGATCTGTGAACTCTGTTAGTCTTATATATAATATTCAGTAAACGAGGTACCTTTGAAATATGTGTGCCGTTTTTAGTGCTCCGTATTATATATTTTTCTAGGGCTTACTTTTGATAAACTTTATTAGTTGTTGTTATTGTCGCTATATTGATTTTATAAAATAAAACGGCCGGCAGGAAATCGACCATTATTTAGTGATTGAATAGGCATTTACTTGCTAAAACTCTTTCAATAAATAACAAAAGTCTTTCACCGCTCCTCAGACCATTGCGAGGGGTTAATACGTTTCCGTAATAAATCATCTCCGTCCAATATTTAAACTTATTGAAATCGCAGCCTGTTTAGATTCATTTAATTTTTTTTTGTTTTATTGCTAGCAGAAAATAAACTAGGTTGTTAAAACAGAAGAGAAGATGTACTGTGTACCTTTTCTACACAACTGTATATAGATAAGCAAATGTACGCTTAAAAATAGTTCTGACGATGGCGTGAGCCGAAATAGCTATCAACTATATAAAAAAAAAATTGTAGTACTAAAATACATTGCTACTTTTTCACCGTGTTCGTCCATTATTGTTTTCTTATTTTTGCATAATAATTTCAATATTAAAAAGTCACTCGAAGCTCGTTTGTTTTAAGAGAATATTTGATATACTGTATTCAACATGGAAGTGTTTTCATATGCCAAATAATTCAAGTGTTGCTAATTGTCAAATATAAAAATATATTACTGCTAGAGTAAGAATTAATATCATTGAATTTTTTGAATTGAATTATAAAAAAAAAAAGCTATATACAGAGCAGTAAGTCCTTCAATATTTCCTTACTTTTATACAACTCCGCTTTTTCTATGGAATACATCCCAATACCCTGAACGAAGTGAATAGTTAAGTGACAAAAAAAAATAAACACATCAAACTTGTCTAGAATGTTAGTAAGGAAATATAAAAATAAAATTTGTGTTTTTTTAAATAAATATTCTTATATGACCAATCCCTATGATAAAATCTGTTTTTTTCTACACTTTTTAACACTAGCTATTGAAAGTGCCACGTTGAGCTTTCGTATTCCGCGAGCAACTGTTTGGGTACAATTGCCATACGGAATTTACCATATACACACTATTCGTCACAAAAAACGTTGTCCGACACCTGATATAGGCCCTTGTTACGTGTTAATGTTATGTACATGCATAATGGATGGGTCGAAACTGTTTATTTGTTTTGCTTGTCAATTTTTTTTCTGTCAATATTGACATTGCATTCGCGACCTGGTTTTAAAAATGAAAACAGATTCTGGGCAGAATTTCATGGAATCCACTGTCCATATGGCAAATTAATGAGTAAACATAAATAAACACCCATATGCTAATGGGCCAATATTTGATCAGGTTATTACTCGGTCCGTCGGTCATATGGGAGCTAAATATTTTTTGACAAATATATTTAAAAAGGAAACGAGTAGCTCAAAAGCTAACGCAATTACATTAATTTTCGATTGGTTATTTACGAGATATAGTTAAACTTTAAAAATTTGCAGTCCATGCTATTTTATATGCACGGTGAAAAAAATAGCAATGTATTTTAGTTCTATAAAAAAATATTTTTTAAGATATAGTTGATAGCTATTTCGGCTCACACCACCGTTAGAACTATGCTTAAACGAAAATTTGCTTATCTATTTATTTAAATGTGTAGAAAAAGTACACAATACATCTTCTATCCTGTTTTGACAACCTAGCTTGTTTCTTGCTCGCAATAAAAATAAAAATTTTAAATGAAACTAAAAAGGCGGCTATATCAATAAGTTTACATATGGCACGGAAATGGTCTATTACGGAAACAAGACAGCCCCCTGTAGTGGGTTGAGCAATGGAGATCGACATATATTAGTTTGTTCCTTAAGAATCCTTTGTGATAGTTGCATACAAAGATGCAAACACTTAGGCGTTGAGTTTGAATTTATATTATGCGATTCCTTTATATGACTAATAGATGTTATCTTTTGTACTCATTTGTTAATTTAATGTACCATATATGAAATATTACTAAGTGAAAATTATTATGATCAATAGTGCTCTGCTTTATAAGATTTATATGTCTTAATGTATTGTAAACTATTATACTTTATTTTCAGGATAATAAAATGCGATGTGATGTTACGAAAGAGCTTAAGTATTGCTTCATATGTCGACGTGTTATGCGTCCACTATACTATGATATAGACCTTATACAAACTTATTTGATTTGTTTCTTTTTGCAATTTTTTCTTTATTTATTAAGATATTTCGTTAAGCCGCATTGAAAAAAATACTTCTTTAAACATTTTTTTTTATGAGTTTTATTTCAAACAAACGTGAATAAATTAATTGACAAATCTATACAGCTATAAAAAAATCCATTTGGGGATTTTGCGTTTGGAAGATTTTAAACTAATAAATATTCTAGTACTTTCCAAACTGGGGCTCGCAGGCTTTCTGGTTGGTTGACAATTTTTTTATTTCTAGCAGTAGCAGCACACGTATTTTGTTCAGGGGCCATGGCATGAAAAACTTTCAAAAGCACTGCGATAAACGTTTAAAAATCATTCCAATTTGTCACGTTCGTCGATAATGCAAGTCAGGAACAAAACTCAAACTTTTTTTGTCGTTCTCGAGATTTTTATAGATGTGTAGAATGAAAAGTAGTTTTTTTTATTTCTATGAAAAATAGAGTTTGTGGCTCGTATATAGTTGGCCCATGTTAGCATCTGCGTTTGACTTATTTAAATAACAAAACTCATTTGTGAGTAAGGTGGCCAATTGTCCTGGATTAGCAGGAATTGTCCGGACATGGGTGAATGCTTAATGAAACTACGTAATGAGTTATAATGACGATGATGAAAAAATTGTGTAATGAAATAAAAAATAATTTATAATATGAAAACGGTAGTTGAATACGCCACTGAGTAAAAAAAAAAGAAAATATTTCTCAACATGTAATACATAAACAGTACAAAATTTTATTTATCTCCATCCAATTTTTAATCGTTGACCACTCTATGCCTTTCAATAGAAACAAGAAAAGTCAACTGCCTAAAATTGAAATAAAATTGGAAAACCCTTTCCGACAACAAAAAAATGTTATTTCTGCGGTCAAATAAAATTGAAATTTATCATTATTATGAGGTTTTCGAAAAGTGTTTTTTTAATCCGTCAATATTTTGTGTTTTTTCACTCTACTGCTTTGTTAAATCGGCCGTTCCCATTCAAATCGAGCGTACTGTGTAAATTTGAATTTTATACCCAGGGGTCGAAAAAGGAAAGCATACAAACAATCAACCGGACTGTTGATTTCGGTCAGCGGAAAATCATTTTACTTGTGAACTTTTTTTATCTCTCTATGTGATTCAATAACCGGCTTTAGCAGTAATCAAGATTAGCATAGTAAAACTAATAAAGTAATAAAATAATTATGAAAGGTGATAACGAATTGAAAATAGTTGAAAATTGAGAGAGATAATTAAATTTTTCGTCAACAATAACATCAAAGCTAAACTTTCTTTTATATATAATTAATGATATCGACTGAAGGTGATTGATGGAATTTAAATATCAAATTTGAATTGTTACAACTTTGTACGATTCCACATGTTTTGTTCAGTTCTGTTGCATCCGTGTGATAGAATGCCTGAAGATGCCGAAAGGCGAAACCCGTGTCGTTAGTGACCAAACATGTGGAATCGTACAAATTTGTAACAATTCAAATTTTCTTTTAGGTATTTATACTAGTAGCAGTGTATTAATAATTCATGATATCGACCGAAGGTGCTTGATGGAATTTCAATATAAAATTTGAATTGTTACAGCTTTGTAAGATTCCACACGTTTTGTCACTAACTACCCGGATTTAGATTTTCGGCATCATTCTATCACAAGGATGCATTAGTGTAATAAAAAAATATTTTTAGTGCTATTTTCACAATATATTTTATGGCCAAGACCTCATCGCGGGCATTCATAAGATGATAATACTCGCAATTTGGAGACCAGAGAACGCTTTAACAGAAATCCGTAAATTCCTAAAAGCTGTTTGTAAAAAAAAACAACGTCCTGCCGCAAAGTCGGTTCTGTTGCGTCCGTGCGATATGATGCCTGATGATGCCGCAAGGCGAAACCCGGAACGTTAGTGACAAAACATGCGGAGTCGTACAAGGTTGTGACAATTCCAATTTAATAGTGTATTATTTTGACAGACAGTAAGTAATTGGTTTTTTAAGTAAGATTTGTTTTCTTTCTGAAATTCGTCGCAGTAAAAAAAAAATGTTGCGTATTTATTGTAAAAATTGATAATATGTCAGGGAGTATGTTCAAGAATTTTTGATAGATTTTTACTGCTCTGGGTTTTGTTACGAGAAGCTAACTAGATTCTACAGTTCAGTCACTTTTTGACTTGCAGTGGTGTTCTGAAAAAACCAGTGGGGTTCTGAAAAACCAAAAGATTTCTTATGCGATATGGAAGGCATTATTTTTCATCATGAGCAATATGCTTTTACAGTGAAATCCGGATATAAGAACGGATGGTCTTATGCCGAGTATTGACTGTATAATTATGAGTAGTAAATTGTAGAGAGAATTCTTATACGGGTGAACGGACTCTGGCTGCAATATGTTTCAGCTTGTGGCCCAGATCGATGCAGCGTTTGTCGGTTAATTCGATTAGAGAGTGTGGGGCATCCCGCCGCTACCGGGGCTTAGCTGCGGCGGACTTAAGCGACTCTGCGGGGCTTCCTCGAAGGCTATACCGGGCAAAAACTCGCCACGGTTGGACTTAATCCTATCGGGGAATTTTCCTGGCATGTTTATACCCACGAACATTATGCTTACAAGCCGTTATGTCCAGTTAGGTGGTAAAAGTTGTTTTAACTTATATATAATACGTTAACTTTAATCATTTCCCAACGTTATAATATTATAATGCCCACTAGAATGCAGGATACATAAGATGACATATTCGCTACAAATAAAATAAAATACCTGCGAAGGCTAAATCAACAAATGTCCGTCATAATTTTTAACCACTTTTCAAATATACCATATCTTGAATGTTTGAATATCTTTTTTGTGTTAATACACATAAATATTATTAATTTATGATATCGACTGAAGGTGTTTCAAGGAATTTCATTTTTGAATTTATATTATTGAAGGTTTTTACGATTCCATATGTTTTTCCACTAACGACTGACCATTGTCAGTTGTTTCATCCGTGTGATAGAATTTCCGAAGACGTCGAAAGGTCTTACAAAATTTCAACAGTTCATATACAAATTATTATTTTTTAATTCATACTATAACTTATTTTTAATTTATGATATCGACTGAAGGTGCTTGATGGATTTCAATATCAAATGTGAATTGTTACAACTTTGTACGATTCCACATGTTTTGTCACTAACGACCCGGGTTTCGCCTTTCGGCATCTTCAGGCATTCCATCACACGGATGCAACAGTACTGACGTAAACGTTCAGAAATAAAAAAAATATATTAGTATTTAACAATGAAATTAGTAAAATTGATATTATATATTACTTAACGTTTTACACGATTTGTTTATTAATATAAAAATATATGATTTATATTAGAATAAATTCTATTGGAGTGTGCGGCACCGTATAACTAGAGTGCGTTCTTTATAGAACATTTGGTCGACTCCCATTATGGAACTTATCGATTCATGTCATAAATTTTCCACAAAAACTGATTTTTTACTGTGTTTCTCAAATTTTCATTAAAAATCAATAAACCTACTAAAATATTATTAAGAAACAATGATTATTATGCTAAGAAAGGAACGCGGCCGTTTCAAGTTTGATCTTTTCTAAATATCAGACTTAAGTATGAATTGATCATTTTTGCGAGCAGAAATAAAGTTATAAAATTTTCTCACAAAAAGACCCTGTAAGTATTTAAGTTGACAAAGTAGGAACAAAGTTACTAATGGCTTGACTTATTCAAAAATATCTTAGAATAACTTTATGTGAAGCTATCGTTATACTTACGACAAATTAATATTATATTTATCTATAACTGTGTTGGAAATATACGTTGTTTAACTGAAGAGGCTTATGAAATATACTAAACAAAATATCAAATCTAGGTACGCCACCATTAAATTAATGAAGTTATCAAATTTAATTAAAAAAAATAAAGCCTAATATTATGACTAAAAAAATTACAACACATTTTAATTTGATCGATATTTAACCATCTCCAGTTTTAATAAGAATTAACACTGAAAAAATATCAATGTATTTAAGTTATTTTTTCATCGTGTTATAATGGAGTTCCACCAAGTAAATACCAATTCAATCAATAGTGAGAATTAAAACTGTATTTTAAAATTATAATGTAATCGCGTCACAAGTGCCCGTTTTCTTTCGGATTGATTTTACACAATTGCGGGTTCTTTTCGGCAAATCTCAAAATAAGTATTATATTCAATATAATATAAGGGAAACGTGAATATACAATATAAGGGAAATGTGGACAGGTGGTTAACGCATTTGAATGCTCGTATGCGACTTCGGATTTCAGTTATGTGAAACGTAGGATAATATTTTTTTAACGGGACCATTAATTTTATAATATAGCATTTTTACTGTGTCTGTGATTGAGCGGCCGAGTGGTCAACATCTTTGTCTTCGGTTCCGGTGCTCATGTGTTCAAACCCTTACATAGACAGCATAATTAATTGATTTTTTCAATTCAGTCAAGCTAAGAGGCTTTAAATACGTTTATGAAAATCTTATTGATTTAATATTAAAAAGATTATCAATTCACGGACCCAAAATCACGAAAACCATTCCATTTACCTTAATTAATTTATTTCATTCGTTTTGTTTTAAAAATAACTACGTAATAAATGAGAGCTGTTTTTTTTTACTATTCATTATTTTCTGCAAAAAAAAATAAACTAGTAACTCCGTTAAAAATTCAGTATTTACTAAGTGTTTCATCACAAGAAAGGTTTGGGTATCTCTGAACTATATAATATTTCTGTCTTTCTCAATCTCTCTTCCCTTACTCTCTCTATCAAACAATACTGACTAAATTATACTTTAATATTCTCATTCAACGAATTAAACCGGTCATAATCATATTATAGAAAAAGTTCTTCAATCACAAATCACATATTCATTATGTTGATTATTTAAAAAAATATACCAGATTGAAATTAGTTGATTGAAGTGTCAGAAAACTGAGTCATTCCTTATGGAAAAAATTATAATTATGTAATATTAAAAAAAAATGTCACTTAAAATTTAATACAAATTATAAAAATATCAAAAAAAAAACAGGATTTTATAAGTCAAGTGGTAGTTAAAACTGACTTCCCTATAAAAACTTGAACAAAAAGTTTGTTTTTTTTCCTTTTTATTATGTTGCCACAGTATTTTCGCTGAAACTTTTTAATAATATTAATTTAAGTAAGCAGTCAACTTTGAAGCGTCTCAGAAGAAACAGAGTGCCTTTTTGAGTTTTCAATCTGTTCTTTCATACAAATAAGTAATCATGATTTTATTTATCGCTGAAAACTATTACAAAATTAAATTGCCAATTAGAATTTTTCTTTTCTGTAAAGAAGTTACTTTGTTTTTGATCGTTTCAAGATATTATAAAAACAAATTATTTTATGCGAATGAATAAAAGTCGTTTTTATCTTAGGCACATATATAAGGCGAGGAATTTCTTTTTCCATTGGTCGAACGCCTTTTCTTTTAGACATACTTTATTTTCGCCTTCTTTGTCAAAGTGCCTTGAAACGAAAATTATTTAAAATATTATTATTTCATTTGTGTTGTGCGCCGAGCCGGCAAAGGCGGACAAAAGAAATAATAATAAATGATTATTTAAATGAGATTTAACACCGCCATTGATGTAAAGCGAAATTAAGACAAATCGAAAAGTTTACGATCTCTGAAAGCATTTATTAGTAAAACAATGAAAATCTGAACGCAGTGTTTAAGTACAAGGCGATCGGAAAATGATGACTTTCTTATACTGAAAATAAAATTTTACATTATATTTATGTAACACAAAAATATACCTGCCAATCTTGACATACTGAAGGGAGCTAGAATTTTTTTTCCAAATACTGTAGAAAATCAATTTTTTTATGAAGAAATCGTAATGAAATATTTGTTGGCTAGCAGTTATTGAGATCAACAACTAAATTTAGTTGATTGTGTGAAATCGATAAATTTATAACCATTAGACTTATTATTTCCAAAAAGACTTTTTATTACTTGTTTGATAGCTCTTTCGGTATCATGCCATCATCAGAACTCTATCTTAACATCAATATGACATAATTCGTGTTGATTTTATTTAGATAACATTTTCACGTTATTTTAGTCCAGTATTTTTGGAAGTAACATTACGCCAGATTTATTTTGTAACTAACGGCGAATATGGTAGAATATTTAATTTATATTGCAATTGGCTGTAAGCAGTCACGATGAATTCACTCAAGTTAAAAAAATCTTGATACGTTTTAATGATATACTAATTAGTGTTGCGTGTTTTTGGTCACAGTGTTGCTACAGCAGTTGGGTCTTTCAAATATTTCCCAGAAATTAGATATTAGAAAAGCGTAAAAAATAAAACGAATAAAAGAGTGTTTAAATTTCAGCTAGGAATCTCAAGAGAAAATCAAACGCCACGCTTGATTTTGTATACAATGTGATAAATGGTGGCATAATTCTAATGCCGAAACACATAACAATTAATTGACGAACATATAAATTAATTCAAACAATACATTTCCCACTGTCTATGTTATCTATTAAAACGACGTTGAGATATTTTTTTCAAATTTTGAAATGGAGTTTGTTAGTTCTTAAGCAGGTCTCTGAAACCCGACTGTAAAAGCTCTGATAAGCGAGCAGGAGTTTCCGGAATAGAGTAATAGCATATTCTTAACAGTATGTGTATTTTGAGCGTTCTGATAATATACAATCAATTTTAATGATGATACTGTAAATAATTTTGTGGATGTATGTTTATGTCGCTCGAACCGCGAGAAATCATTTTTTTATTGGTAACATTCTCAGAGTACTTGTTTACATTATTTCATTTTTTCCCATGGTAATAATACATCTTTTAAGTCTTTCTTATAAAGAGTTGAGACATGTTTTTTTTCAGATATTGTTTGACTTTAAGTTACCGAGATCTAATGTCTATTCAAAATAGATGAAAAGTTTGTTTTATATTAAATAGTTATTGACATGCAATTTGCAATTGACTGGATGTCACAAATCAGGGCTAATGAAGTCGTTAAAAAGAAATCACGACTACAACAAAAAACGTTTATTTTTGTCATTTTTTTCCTACATTTTCTATTGATGTGCATTAAATTAAATATTAATCCGGCAAATTGTTCATTGATATATTCGTGAAAATCGTCAAATCGAAAAAGTAGTCGTTTACTGTATTACTAATATTCTAATTAAGTATACGGATAAATTTTTGTACATTGGTTCTGTCAAAAATGTATTCGAATGAAACAATTGTTACATTAGATATTTTTGTGTATGAAACAAAATGTACTAAAATACGCTAGTCAGTATTTATTTGTGTGATCCTCCATAAACGTAATGAACTGCGCAGTGCCAGACATTACTGACACACATTTTCTCGCTAGAACACGTATAAGAAATATTTCCAACAATCCCAATTAAAAGTATGGCATTTTTAATCTCGACCGTTGGAGATCTGACATTCCTCTATTTCCGGTTAGCGCGATGCTTTCCCGCTACAAAGACCTGGATAACAATGGCGGCAAACATATCCGGGACAATGCCGTCTTTGCTTATTCTCATGACGTGTCACGTCAGTGCCGTACAAAAATGGCCAATGTGTAATAAATACATGATTGATTCATAAATAGCTAAGTGCTGAGGTATGTATAATGCCGTATATTGCATTTTTTGGACACACCTATGTTTTTAATGTGATTATAATAACTCAATTACGTACAATTAAGTAACGTATAAAAATGGAATAATATGTATTACGAGTTGCAATGATTCGCTACCGTAAAGTCAAAAAGTAAGATCTCATGCATTAAAATGACAAAAATGTATACTGTTGAGAGACGAAATCAAAGCTAATCAAACGTGTTATAATGGAGTTCTACCAAGTAAATGACAATTCAATCAATAAGTTTATTAATTTATCTGTTATCTTATAGGTCCTTATTATAGAAAATTCGATTAGATTTACGAACTGAAAAATAAACGCACAATATTTTTCAAACATTGAAATGAATAATATTCCTTTATCCGAAAAGTGTTGGTTCCGTTACCTCTAATACAATATGCGTTTTACAAAGTCTTAAACACAATGTGATTTGTTGTATAATAATAAAACATACGCATTCCATATGGAAAACGTTAAAACACAGTGATCAATACAAAACACCGTCAAATAACAGAACCACTGTGTTGAATGACATTCCAAAACTTTCATTAATTTCAGCCTTTTGTTAAACCTTCTGTACCCTTGTACCGAGGCGATGATATAATAATACGGTTGTATTTTTATACCCTTTGTGTTTCCATTATTCTTTTCTTTATTGGGTGTATTATTTCTCTGGATATAAGGATCTGGGTTGACCTGTATAGTGTTCGCGCCTACCTGTAGCAGATCTGTCTACGTGTTTACTGCTCTCTCGATATAGGCCGGCGAATCAATAAATTGTGTGCGAGTATTATACGAAGGCTTTGAGCTGTTGCAACACTGTTGAGCGTGTTACTGTGTAGCGTCAAGAACATGTATTATGTTTTAGCTAGGGTTGGCAATTGCGATGCGGTTTTTTAAATTCCGGTATCGAAAAATATTAATAACTATATATACAGATATATTATTTGCTACCGCGTTCGATTTAAATATTGATCACGTTGACGTCCTATCGAGCTTATCTAAGTAGACGTTTATCTACGAGATATTTTGTGTCAATCGTCTTTTATTTTTGATGAGAATAACTCTCGAATATTGAGGCAAAAATATATTTAAAAAAACATAAAATTTGATCTGCTAAAACTTTGTAAGATTCCATATGTTTTGTCACTAACGACTCGGGTTTCGCCTTTCGGCATCTTCATGCATTCTATCACACGGATGCAACAAAACTGAAAATCATGTAGAAACAATTCAAATTTAATATTTTGATTCCATCAAGCACCTTCAGTCAATATCAGAAAAAATATTGATTGAATTGTCATTTACTTGGTAGAACTTCAATATAACACGATAGTAAAATAGCAATGTGTTTTAGTTCTACAAAATTTATTAAGTTATACAGTTGATGGCTATTTCAGCTTACGTCGTCATCAGAACAATAGATCTGCATTAAAACTTAACAATGTTTATTTGTTTTTTGCAAAACATTTTAAGCTGGAAGACTATCATTTCATGATGCTTAACAAACAATTACGAAACACATATCATAAATTTTAATAATAGACACTATTACTTCACATATTGAAATATATAATTGCTAAGAATATTTTATGTCAACTCTGAAATAGTCCAGTGAACGTAAATGCCATCTGAATTGAAATAGGAAAATTTATATAATGGAATATTATGATGCTATAAAGGCAGACAATTAAATTAAATAGGTACTTAATAAAATTAAAGATTTTAAATGGCCTGTTTTTACTATATGATACATATAAACCAAATTTTACGATTTTATGAAGGCTTAACGTGTTTTAATTATATTTATTGAGAAACTTCTATTTTATTATTTCTCTACAATATACATGTCATGATTTAAACGATCGTTATAAAGCAATTATTCCGTATAAAAAGTTATATTTTATAATAAAACTTTGTTCAAGATTCATCAAGAAAACACTTTGAATTTATTGTTAATTAGTTTGACGTATTGTGTAAATTTAAAGTCTGAAGGCTTTCAATAACATTTTATTGCGAAGTGATTTTTTTTATTCAGTCCCGGAATTTTGCTGTGTCCCTAGTTATAGCTCATTTCTCTATTAAAACTTTGCTCCAACCTAACTTCGGTGTGCAAATTTACCTGTTTGTATTGCATTATGCAATGTAATTACACAGTTACAAGGGAACAAAATTAACCACTACATTGTAGTTAAATTATGTTACTTATATATAATTTAGCTAGTGTTAATCAATGAAGATTAACTATGATCAATTTGTTTCGTAATTTGATCGACATTTTCGATAAGTACTTTGCAGTTTTCTGAAATTTTTCATGATTTTTAAAAATATTTTTAATATAGTCTCAAATAATGGTGAGAGAAAAAAGCTGTATGTATTTCAATATTAATATCAGATCAATATTTTTTCGATCCAATATAAAATTTTACACCTTGGTCATATTTGGTCATATACAATTCTCCGTTGAGTTTAGCTATCTCATGTGATAAATTTGTTACTAATTATATGGTGGCTTAGTCAAATTTTCTTCGTAGTTAGATTTTTCAATACTCTATAAATAATACATGGTTTTTGATGTTATAACATTATTGCTTAAATCAGACTGTATCCTAATGTTGAAATATGTATGATTTAACAATTGGTGTCCATGACAATACATTTATATTAGTAAAAATTCAATTTTAAGAAAATGATTCAAAGTTTGAAAAATAAGTGTTTTTCATAAATTTTTACAAATGATTATATTCACAGCATAACTAATCGAAACTAGCTCTAATAAAATTTATTTAAGCTTGTATAGTAAGATGCTTAAAAATTCCGAAGATATGGAATTTTATTGGTTGAATTGGCATTTAATTGGTAGAACTCCAGTATAACACGGTGAAAAAATTGCAATGTATTTTAGATGGAGTAAGCCGAAATAGCTATCAAATATATCTCGTAAAAACTTATAGAACTAAAATACATTGCTATTTTTTCACCGTGATATGCAATTTTACACGTAAAGTTTTTTAGTATTGTAAAAAATCTTCTTACCCTATTTAAATGAGTGCTTCAATAGTGTATTTGTGAAGCGAAAAGAAGTGCTGACAGCTATCGATTTTATTGTATTATATTTGACTTTAAAAAACATAACTACGGTTTTCTCGATAATTCCCACGCTTTAAGATTTGAACATCCGAAAGAAAATTAAAGTGGTCACGTATTTCCTTTGGCTTCTTTGACGTCAAACTGAAAACTGCCAATCGTGAGTATGTCATACTTAATGCCTCTTAAGATTATGTGACAAGTCGTGGGCAATTGTTTATAATATATGTGTACAAAGAAACTGCTTATTGGCTTATATGAGTAGAGATTAAATATTGATTCGGATGTCAACGTATAAATGTTGCCAATCTCGTTCGTACCTTTTTTTATATTATTCAAAAATATTGTTTCCTTCTACGAAATTATGTAGTATTTTTGATAAAAATTGTATAAAGCACATTTCATTCAAATTACAATATTTAAAGTATTGCTCTTGTTTTTACTCCGATTGAAAAAAAATCGCAATGAGAAAATAACGTTTATTGCTTTTTAAACTACATCTCAATATCGATACACGGAAAAATAGCAAAATGCATTGTTTGTTGAATGAATCAAGAATATATTGAATACAAAATAAACTATGTATTGAATAAAAATACTATGACCTGGAAAAAATCAAAAGTTTTCTAAACGTTTGAAGTGGAATCCAATGCAAAATGCGTGTACTTCTGAGCAAACTCAACTAAGCAGGCGTGTTATACGATAACTGTTTGTTACTAGAAGAGAGTATGAGGATAAGTCTAGAACAAAACTAGAAATAAGCAAATCATTCTTGTTACACTCCGCAAACTCGTAAGCACCGTAACCGAAGTCTATGACGTTGACGACTCGGCTAAAAACTGGATATTCATGATAAAAGAATGATTATACGATATAAAATGAGAGTGCTTGATAGAATTTCACCAACAGATTTAAATTTCTGAAACTTTGTACAGACATCTGGAATTAAAGACAGAGTTCAATTAAATTCATTGTTTATACTCAATGATCAGCTTATCATTCTATTTTATTCATTGCTATAGTCAATAATCTCATAAAAGTGTTATTCCTATATTACATCATATAATATTTAATCCCACCGTTACCCACGACTTTGAAATAAGTAGCTACCTCTATGTTTAAAATTATCCAATTGAATTAACTGATTATTATTTATTATAAAATTCTTTAATCAACTAAATCAAAAACTCATTGATTTTAAGCATTGTTTATAAAATTAACACATACAAATTGAGCGTCATTATGATGAAATCAATAACTAAATTAAATTGTTTGAGATATATATTTGGATCCTATGTATTGGTTTTGCTTGTGTAATTCCTCTTTTATATAACTGATTCAAATTATTTATTGTTTTTCAGTTCTATTGAATTTGTTTTTGATGGAATGCCTGAAGATGTTATATGACGAAACACGGGTCGTGAATGTTAAAACATGTAAAATTGTACAACGTTTCAACAATTCTAGTTTGCCTTTATTGAAAGTGAAAACAGGCCAGTGAGAGTAGACGGTGATAATCCACATTTATCTGTTCTGGTAATTGACATGCAAAATTAAAACGTTTGATGTATACAAACTTCACGTTCGTAAAAACGTCTGCGTTTGAGATACATGATTTATAATGCTTTTGATACCATTACATAAATTATCAAGAGAATATTAAATTGAATGGCCGGTAAACGTTTTTTAAGAAGAAATGAAATGCAACCATGCTAATTGGGGTTCTAGAATCAATCTTCCACGTGAGAAATGTTCGGCTTTTATATAATATCATTCGAACAACAGTAGAAATCTTTACAATAAAGTAACAGATACGACGTGTACTTTTGGAAGTCTTATTCTAAAATAATAATAAAAAATATTTAGTTTAAATTTTGCTAGTTGTTTATTACATAATATTTTCGAGAAAATTAAATCCAATAACCAATTCAACGTTAACTACCCAATTAATATTGCCTACTTTGATGATTTGAGAAGTTTGACGCCTACTTGATAAACATTCCCAATTCAGAAATGAAATCACTAATGTGTTCCACCTATTTCAACCATCGATTGAATAAGAAGATACTAATTTATCTACATATATAAAAACGAATGAATGTTTGTTTGTATGTTTGTTTGTCTTTTACGTATTTCTATATTACGGATAGGAAATGTTTGAAACTCTCAACATATCTTCTTTCCACCATCTCAATGATTTTTGGATTACAACAACCATATGACAATACATCTGAAAAGTTTTTTTCACCATTACAAAAACTATTACGAAAACTTTGTCACACTTTAGAATTAGATTTTGTATACTGTCAATTGTTCGTAAATTAAATTTCATTTTAGAAATAACAGTTCACTGTTTTTAAGTACTTATCCAATTGGATTAATTTGAATCTAATCAAGAACTATCGGTATTTTAAATAGATTCATACGTACCACCTTTGTGAATCTGTCGTACTTTGAGGCTATGAATTTCTAATGACATTTTGCAAACCATCGATTGTAGCGAATAGTACAGGTCAGGTACTCGCTAGTATTTTATAGAAAAATCATCCAATAATTTTGTGATAGAGTTTAATGTTTAGAAAAGAGGTTTGAGTATTTAAGTGTTCGAAAGAAAGTTAAAACTGAAAATTGAAACAGAATATTATTTATACAATATAATAGAATTTTACGGAATAAAATTGTCCTATCGTACGAAAATCTTTAGCAATTCTGAATTCTATAATACTTAAAAAATAAAATTCATAGATGCGTTGTTATATTTAACGGAATTAAATAACCAAAACCTAATATTCGGAAAAAATACTTAAATCATGTTAGAATTAAGCCAACGATATTTGTTTAAGCTTTACTCGAAAACTTTCTTCACGCAATACATAACTCATTTCGACGTGTTATCATTATAAATAATTAAATCTTACATTTGTAAACATATTTTAAGCTATTGATTGAATTGGCATTCACTTGGTAGAACTCCATTATAACACGGTGAAAAAATAGCAATGTATTTTATTTCTACAAAATTATTTTTAACAAATATAGTTGATAGCCATTTTTGAGCCTTTTTAGATTTAATTTCACATGGTTCATGCCCTTTACTACAGCTATTATTTAATTTTGAGACAGTAATTTTTCCATTCTTTTTAAAAAAATATTTTTTTTTTGAGTAAAAATTTCTGTACGGTTTTTTTCCGATATAAAAAGATTCCGCACTTCTATCTTCCCCACTACTTAAAACGATAACCGATCTTTCTTAACTATTTCGATGATTTACGAATATATTAATTTATTTCGGGAATTCTCGCAAACCAGTGTTTACTTTAACAGTAAACGGTCGGCCCATTGTGGCTAGTTTACTATATCACAAGATAAAACATTTTTTTCATTTTGTGTGTGTATTTTATAAGCGTGCTTAATTTTTTTTATGTTGCCTTTCTTCTTCGTATATATATATTTTAAAACGCATAATAAGCCTATAGCTTATAACTGATTAGTGTGAAAAAAAGATACCGAAAAAGCTTGTAGAATGTTAAGTGTAAATATTTTGACTTATTACCGAACTACTGTTTTTGTAAGGGGAATTTCATAAACTTGAAAAAAATATTTGTTTCCAATGTAATTTAAAAAAAGTATATATATTGATTGAATCGGTATTTACTTGGTAGAACTTCATTATATGTGACACGATGAAAAAATACCAATGTATTTTAGTTATACAAAATTTAGAAAATGTAAAGTTGAAATGCAACAGAACTAGTTCTGATGATGGCGTAAGCCGAACTAGCTATATAACTTTTAACATTGTAGGACTTAAACACACTACTTTCATATTGTGCTAGTAAAATTTAAATTAGGATGTTAGATTATAAGAGAAGATGTATTGTGCACCTTTTCTATAAAGCTATATTTATTTATAATGTATAGATAGGTAAATGTACGTTTAAGCATAGTTCTGATGAAGTCGTAAACCGAAATAATTATCGACTATGTGTCTTATAAATTTTGTAAAACTAAAAAACATTGCTGTTTTTTTTACTATATTAAAAATAGTGAATCTATTTTATTATTGCTTTACAAACGTTGGTAGAAGTTCGATCAAGAATCAATCAATGTGTAATGTGAAACCACCGAGAGTATAACAGGCCGTTATGATAGTCGCGATGTGCGAAACCAATCCTGATCATAAACATATTTCGGAAGTAGTACTAAAAATGTGTTTATATTGTTTAATAAAATGCATTGTCTTCCTATCAAGAAGTAAGATTTCACACATTAAAAGACTTTAATATATTTTATGACATTAGTTTGTTAAGTTAGGCGTAGGTTTACTCGATGGCAAGTGTTTTTATTGCGTATCATATTTATCAAAACATACGCCATCTCGTGTCTTGTGAACTAGTTAAAGTCGTTGAGAGGTTGGTGTAATGGCACATGCACGTTCCTTCCCGGTCGTTGAATGAGATACATTTTGATTGTTCGCCAGTAGACCTTGATAAGGTGGCAATGAAACGTTGAATTAAAAATAGATTAAGAAACTCAAACTTATTTCCTACTTCAATTTATATGACTGTCTATTGCCTTAATGGCGCTCCATTTTATGGTCTATTTATTACGCGTGAATCTAATGCCATTATAATTGCATTTCGGTTAGCCGACACGTTAAGTAATTTAATTAGTTCCTTACTTGTATATATACGTAAAAGGTTTTTTATATTACTGGGTTTCTCGGTCACTTTTGATGTTTACTTACATAGTAAGTAACCGAGATGTCTTCGTCGTACTCTTCAATCGACGGTATAGCATTCCAATAAGGGCACTCTCATAAACTGTTTTTTTTTCAATATATTCATAAATTTTCGCACAAGGCATTGATATCTAAAACTCAATCTCTCATTAAAGTATTTTATGTAATTATTAAAATTTTCAAGGCAAGGACGCCTTGTTTATTCATATAAATGTTGTGGGCATTGGAATGACAAATAGAGAGCTTGAGCGACTCAGTCTCTCTCTTTTTTAAATACAGTTCTAGAATAAGTGGGTTTCGTAAAAAAGCTGTACAATATGCTACTTTTATAAAGATGGAGTATATGAACCGGTGAAAAGGTAGCAATGTATTTTCGCTCTACAAAATTTATAAGATATATATTTTATAGCTATTTCGGCTATCGGCATAAGAACTATTGAAACCGTAAGCCGAAATAGCTATCAACTATGTATTTTATAAATTTCGTATAACTGAAATATTATACATTGCCATTTTTTCAACGTGTTATGATGGAATATTACCAAGAAATGCCAATTCTACCAATAAATTAATATTTACTGCGTTTATGCTATATCTACAGTGAATAAATGGTTAAATATTGAAACATAACCTTATTAAATTGATATCGTCGTTTTAACTTTAAACACTTCATGGAATGATTCTGAACGTCATTTAGAATGAAATGTTTTTTTCAATGGTTAAACTTCACCAACGAACTTAAATTTAATCAAGAATAATATTTAATGGTGTACACAATTTAATACATACCTTTAAATGTCTACATCATTTCAGTGTGACGTACAAAAAAAATGTGCAGTCTATAGAATATAGGTATGCTTAGAACATTTCTTTGTGGTACTTACGATAACATCCGAACTGTTGTATAAAATGTACAATTTAACGCATCACGGATATCGACTGAATCAAAAAATTCCACTCTCTATTTTTTATAATTTTTTTAATTGAATATGAATCATCAGTTAGTTGCATTATTCGTTCTCGACTGGTGGTGTAGTGGTGATTGGCCAACAATCTGTTAACATTTATTTTTATTATCAAAACTTCATAATACGCCGATTATTTCTCTGTAAAGTTTAGATCATTATTATCGCTGTTTATTTGAAAATTCAAAATACAGCATTCTTCAAAAACATTCTAATCTTCGCATTCAGTCATCTGGTAAAATTTGAAATGACGTAAATTTTACAGTCCATTATTGCTGTCTTTTAACTCGTTCACTGTCGAGCTTGATATATCAACATAGAATATTAAAACAAATAATTCAGTGGCGTAATCTTCATAACCAAAGTTATGGAGATTACCATGACAAATTAGGTTGTATTTCGATAAAAAAATATTAGCGCTTGCGTGAAATTGTTGACACTGTTCATTCTCTTTTATTTTTAAGTTTCTCAAGAGTTGAGACGTTACTATTCAGAGGGATTATATAATATATTAGACGTACAAAATATTTACGTATTTTTCTTACAATAAAATAAGATTATTTTCTGCATAGTAGAATGTTTCCACAAAAGAACACTTAAGCGAAGACTGGTCTAATGCTGTTCTCAAAATCGCTTAGAGAGAGAAGTTGCTGTATTAATGAAATCGGCTAGATTAGTTATTATTCAATTGTTTTACTCCAGAGTTTTGAAGTGTATACGCTAAGAAAGAATGAAAATTGTACGAAATTCAAATATTAGTCAAAATAAATAAAATAATTTGCCATTTTGATGAGAGATAGGCAGGTATGGCAGAAAAAGATATGGAAATTCTTTTGCCAGAAAAATGATAAGTGACAGCAGTATAAATAATTACAATTTTGATGTAAACGAACTTCTGACTAATTAAGGAGCATCATAAGACTTCAAATATTTTATTTATGTATATTTTTTTATTTTTGTTATAAAGGTAGGTTCATGTAATGTTTGTAGAACAATACCTAAGAAAAAAATTGCAAGGACGAATGAAATAAAATTATGTTTCATTTATATTTGTATCTTTTTCGGAGTTTTTTTATGTGTTAGGAACGTACCGTCGAATAAAAATTTCGTATAAATTTAATACCCTTTCAAAAATTTTGTTACACTCGATCGTGTGTGATCTTTGTGCCGCAAACCAACTTATCCTTAATCTTTTGCCAAATAGAACATCGTTACTACTAAACCATGGCAATCGTCTGAGTCCAAATATTATACAATCCTGTTACAAAATAAATTGGTCGTGATTCGACGACAGCTGTTTCGTATGGGGTGTCGTATCCAGATATTGTTTGTATTGATCGTGACGTCACCAAACGTAACACTGTCTGTCTCTTTCCAACGGACTACTTGTTCTATTTTTGAAATCATCGTCCAGCGGTCTGATGTTTATTTGAATTTACGAGTGGTTCTTTTCAATTATTATTGTACTGGACACACCAGGTAACCATGATTCTGTAGAGGTATTTTGAAACATCGTGTTAATTAAATAATGTGTTAATTAATAATCTTGTATAAGTAATGTGCTTAAAATTAACCATATAACCGATTGAGAGTGCTTGACGGAATTTTAATATCAAATTTGAATTGTTGAAACAGTGTACATTTCTAAATGTTTTTTGACTTACGACCTGGGTTTTACCTTTCAATATCTTCAGGTATTCTATCACACGGATGCAAAAAGACTGAAAATAATGGTGTTTTAAATTGACTAGTTATTGTATTGATTGTAGATACGTGAATTTATTTTAATGATTGATAATATCGTGTAAATTAAATAATTTGTTAATTGATAATGCTGTATAAACAATGGTCTTCAAATTTACGGTATCGACTGAGAGTGGTTGACGGAATTTCAATATCAAATTTGAATTGTTAAAACTGTGTACATTTATGTTTGTTTTACTTACGACCTGGGTTTTGCCTTTCGATATTTTCAGACATTCTATCACACGGATGCAATAGAACTGAGAATAATAGTGTTTTTATTGTATTTTATACGGAATATATTATATAAATTATATAAATGTGAATTTATTTGCATGAATTTTAATATCACTGTAAAACACCCAGATCTTACTTAATCGGTTCACTGAATTTCTAAACTCCATTTCACATAAAATATGGTTTAATTATATCGATTATAAAATATTATATCCAAGTTGGCTGCCCACCTCCACCTGTTATGCGTATGCAGCCACTGTTAAACGGTCGCCTTCCATAACGCAATAGTGATAAAAAAATAAAAAATCATAATTTTTGGCCCGATACAGAGTTTTACATACTGATAATTAAGCCATGCACTATTATGCTTAAAAGAGAAGAGTCAAAATATTTTGTTTTGGGAAAAAGACCATATCTAATACAGGAAAAAACTACTTAATTAAAAACCGACAATGGATATCGGCCGTATCTTTTCATTTCAGAACGATACCTGTAGTCCTATAACGTAGCGACCGTTGGAGGCATTAATTGTAAAGGATACCAGGTATTAATTAAGGGAACAAAGTGAATTAAGCATACATTTAGTTAGTTGCATATGATCGAAATAATAAAATTTTGCAGCTGTAATAATGGTCGCCGTAATTTTGATATTTTATGTTTTATTGAGGAAGTGTTGAATTTACTGAATCCCGCAACGATAGCTAAACTTTGGAACAGTGCATTTGTGATGGCTTTTAAAATTACTATCGTGTTACTCGCATCCTAATTACACTAACCAAATTGAATCATTTTAATAAGCAGTCTTGTCTCAGCAATGGCTACATAGAGAATGAAACATAATATACTTGAAAATACGTACGATAAAAAAGTTGTCATATCTGGCGAGTTCGGGTAAACTGACATACAGTCACTAACTAATTGAAATACCGCCAACAAACGTTCGACTTCAATTTATAATATAGTACTTAGTGTTCATATGGCAACATTGATGAAACAAAATTACTGGCAATAAAATAATTGCCATGAATAAACCTTCGATCTTGAAGTCAGTTACATACATCGTGTTTTTTGGTAGGACTGTGATTAGTAATATTAAAAAAAAAACAACTTTTCGAGGGGGTGTAACGAGATTTTGTATGGAGATAAGTATTGTTAAAAAAAATCTGATCGCACACTAGTTCTAACAATAGTTGCTTTACGAATAATACAAATAATCTTTGACAATATTAAGCGGAATTTCTAAGTTTTAATTTCGATTCATTAATCAGTCGAGTGTCTGTTGACGAAAACTAGACAAACGGAAATAAATAAAAATAATGATTATTACGTGAAGATTCTGTTAGTTTCGGACGTATGGTAACACTGAATATATTTTATTTAATCGAATGGAGGAATTAAACAATATTTGCCTGGACTAGTTTATTCGAAAACCGTCTGCTCTTCAACTTTGTTCAAATATGAAAACAAAAAACTTTTCCGATACTTCTGACTTTATGAAATGAACAAAACGTGACTGACTAAATGCGTATATATTCATTTCAATTATACAATATCTCTGCGTTTCTCGATACATAACTTTGCAATATAATCGCACAGAGTTTTAATCCATCAATCAGAGTCAGTTGACAAAAGCGATTACAACAGTAAGCCGATGGAAAGGGAATTAATCCCATAGTAAACGAATCACTGAGTGTTGCACGTTTTCCCGCCATGATTGTTAACAGATGTATGTTACTTCTTTGAACCGTATTCGCGAAAAACAAGCTATATTGTTATGTCACTGTATTTAATTTTTTACATATGATTTGTTTCTTTATATTTTCAAAAATACTTTGCGAGCTAATGCAAACACTACGCTTAAATTGTAGCTATTTTTTTAACACGGTGAAAAAATAACAATGTATTTTAGTTCTACATTTTTTTTATAAGATACATTTGATAGCTATTTCGGCTCACGCCATCGTCAGAGCTATTAGATTCTGACAATGGCGTGAGCCGAAATATCTATATCTTATAAAAATCAATTAATCAACTATATCTCATAAAAAAATGTAGAACTGAAATAGATTGCTATTTCTTCACCGTGCTATAATTGAGTTCTACCAATTAAATGACAATTCAATCAATACAATTTTTTTAAATAACCTTATTTAACTAGTAAAACCACATTTTATACACAATTGTATAGTTAAAGGTAAGTAACCGAGTGGTTAGCGTTGGTAGACTTTCGTCTAATAGTCGTTGAAGTCACGTGCTCGAATTTATCTCTAAATGCATAGGTGACTGATATTTTAATATCTTCTCAAATATTTAAAATCCGTTTTTTTACCGGCTCCGTTACATCCGTGTGATGGAATGCCCAAAGATGCAGAAAGGCGAAACCCAGGTTGTTAGTGCCAAAAAAATATGGAATCATACAAAATTTTAACAATTAAAATTTATAATTTATAAAGAAACAGACTTAATATTTTCCATTTCATAGTTTCTTTCCCTAAACCCTGCAAAATTTTATCGGTTGAATTATACATTACAGCTTCCGGTAGAAGTATATTTGAGTAATCTTGAGTATGTTAACTTATTTATTTGTCTATATCAAATCGAAGGTTAAATGCAATAAGGACTGTGTAAGGACGAACCGTGAGTGATATTAGATAGGTTGCAATATCACGGTTATAAATTGAAACTGTATTAATTGAACTACGTTTAGTATTTGAAATAATAAAAAAATGATTTTTTAGTGCTATATCCACGTGAGCATCATTATCAACCAATGAACTTTATATCCTGATCATAAAATATGTCGAAATGGTATTAAAATATTTGTTTTTATTATTTAAATAATGATGCCTTTCCAGCAAGCATTGACAGTTATTTTGTTCATTAAAATTTCCGACTCGAATTTACTTCTCCTAATGAGTTCTTTATGCTTGTTTTGCTAACTGCTAATTTGCTAATATTGTTTGAAAATTATTAATAAGTGATTGCTAACATTTTAAATTAATTTAAATTATTTGTATTAATATTGCATGAATTCCTGTAAATTGTTTCTTAGTTCTTGAACCCATGGTTTTGTACACCTGCTTCATTTAACTCATAATTCGTATATAAATAGACTTGCTTGTTAATTGTATTTTATCAGTTGATAATGCTTGTGATAAGCGAAATCGGTCCTGATAAAAAATATATCGTGGAAATAAGTATTTTAATATGAGTTTTTATTATTTAAATTGAATGCATTCAATTTCGATTAAACATATTAGAGAACTATGTCTAATTTTATTCGATTAAAAATGAATATAACATTTAATTATGTCCTGTATAAAGTTGTTAATAATATGTTTCTCTTATAAATACAAAAATTCTAAACAAATACGTTTCATAATTCTTTTTATTGAGTAATATTCCTCGTCGTTTCTCTTGTTTGCCGACACAATCGCCATCTTAAGAAAACATAAACAACCGTCTGTTCCTTTTTCAAATATTTGAACAGATTAAGTAATACGCGTGAATAATAATTTATGCAATGATCGCGGTTCAGGTCGATAAAATCGCTTGTAGAAGATGGCTTCGGTCATTACATTTTAATTCTAAATAGATTTTCTACGATTAAAATTATATTTCAAGAGCATTTGCGGTCGAAAATAAACTCAAGTGCGGTTTGGTGTTGCGAATGGAATCATTTCAACTGACATTATATATTTATCTACATATCTATCGTCTGCTGAATTTAATAAAAAAATACATTTGTGTAATGTAAAGTTTGTGTAAATATTTTCATCGTTTTGTATGCGAGGCTGGGAATATTTGTGTGGTGTAAAGACATATAGAGTTTTCTTTTATAGATATTTCAATACAGTAAGTACACATTAAAATTATGTTACAGCTTTTTTATAAGTTTTTTTAAGTGACACAACTCATTTGTTGATACTTCCACATGTTTTGTCATTCACGACCCGGGTTTCGCCTTTTGGTATCTTCATGCATTCTATCACACAATGCAATGTAACTGATACACAATAAATAGCTTGCATCGGTTGTGATAGAATGCTTCCAAAGATTCCAAATGGTGAAATCATGTGAAATTGTACAAAGTTTCAACAATTAAAATTTGATATTAAAATTCCACCAAACACTATCATTTGACACCGTAAATTACAACTAAGTTGGTTTTGGGAATTATGTTATTCTTCTTCATTCTGTAAGTTTGGGAGTTTGTGACCTCGACTGGAAACCATTAGGAAACATGTATAAAAACTCATGATTTATTATCTTTTAATGTATAAACCGTCACTTTTTGGTATAAAAGAATTGTATTAAAGAAACACACATTTTACTTAGTATAAATTCACATTTAATGCAATAGTCAGAACCAGTTTCGCTCATCAACAAGAGCACGTAATAATTATATACAATGGTGTATGAAAAAGTGATCATTTAAAAGAGAGACTAGCCTACTACTATCTCTTTCCTAATGTTATATTTTTATTTTAGCCCTCGGGTAACTTAACTACAAGCAGTTTGCGTATAAAAATAATTTTGTCTAATTGAGATGTTCCGTAAGGAGTCTATGCGCATCATTTTGGGAGCATACACGTATTTTGTTTCAATTACACAAATAGACGATTTTGTAGCGAATCGCTTAATTACCGATGAGGCGTTTTTTTTTGTCTAAATTTAATTTAATTATTATTTTAATTGATGTATCCTAACGTTTAAATTTATCTTGTAAAAAGTGCATTGACGTTAACTGTATACCAATGTTTTCAAAATAGGAAATGGTTTATTTTTAAACTGGAAAATTGAAACTTAAAAGTCGTAAGACCGCATGTTTCTCATTTATGCTTTAGACCTTAAGCAATACCTTCATTTACTATTACGTTGTGCTATCAACCAGGCGTAACAATTTAGAACGGTTTCGATTTGTAACGTTGCAATGAACAAGTTAATTGTTTTCTTACAAAATAAACTGCTATTGTTTCATGATCCATTGAATTTAAAGAAAGAAGAGACCGACGAACAAATTCTTCATCAACTTTTTTTATATTTTTAGTGCTATAGTCTTTTTTGAAGCTTATTTGTTTGAAGCTTTCTTGTTTGAGCTTTTTTTGTCTTTTTCGTATATGAAGAATCACGATATATTAAATCGAATTTGCTAATAAACCCGTTCAATGCCGATTCTATTTATATACGTGACCAAGATTTGGGCTCCATACACCCACGACATACATATAAGCCCTGTTTCAAAAAAAAGATATTGTTGTTTCTATTTTTTTACATGTTATTACTGTAAAATGACCGATTAAAGTGTTATACGTACAAAAATCTAAACAAAATAAGATTTCATTAAAGGGGTTGCCAGTGGATATTTTACTACATGAGAAATATATTAAACAATATTTGATTTGCTTACTTCTTCGACGGCATCAAAATATTTTTCCGTGATGCTTTGTGAGACTCGATAATGCACTGATGTTTGTCGACGCGGTTTCCCGAAGTTTGTTCCGCTCTTTGACAGCTCTGTGGTCATATAATACGGGCACGTCGCTCTATTGGCTGTTGCTTTTATATTAGGCGGGTACTTTTGGTAGAATTGTGTATTTTGTGAATCATGTCTATAAAGAACTATATTCTACAGAGCATTTTCACTGAAAATAACAATGCGTTCAGTTGGCACACACATCTAAATATTTGGACTAAATAGTATAATTTGTAACTATTGTGTAACTTTTAATCTAAATATTTTTTCTTCCTTTTTTTTAATACTGAATTTTGAAGTTATTACAACCCATTATCATGCAGAAATCTTATTCATGGGATTCTGAAGAACGAATATATTCCTGCGATGTCTATTTATTTATTTAAATTATTTGAGAAATGTTTTAATCATTTTTGCTGCATTCATATGTATGCATCAGCCAGTTGAATACTCTTTATTGTTGATTAACATGATATCACTGGGGAGAAATTATTTACTTAAGAGTTTATGATTCAGCGAAATGTTCGTAGTTGGTTTTATTAATCAAAAAACTGTTACTTTGATGTGTTGCTTTGATTAAAAATATATCTAAGTACACTTTGCCTTAAGAAGATTTAAATTTTTAATGTGATCTGAATCAGTAAAATATGGAACATTATACTTTTGAAAAAAAAAAATTTTTAAATAAAGATACAATCTATTTTTTTTTGTAATTGTATAACGAAGTGTTTAAATTGTTTTTTTCTGGAAATCTATCGTTTTTTATCTTTGATAATTATCTTTAGCGCGTTGTTTTGTAAGGAATTTTACCTATTGAATTATTAGGTGCGGATATTCGCGTGGGAATTTAACCTATGTCGAATAAACCTTATATTTTTAAAATTTATAATGAATTATTTCCCACACATTGTTTCTCAGAATTTTGTTTGATAGTAAATTAAAAGAGACGTACGTTAAATTTGATAGGAACAAAAAGGATATGTTCTATTTGCGTAAAAATTGTTTACTATTTTTGTTCTTTTTATTTCTATAAACGTAGTCTCGTCTTTATAGATGTCAAACGTTTAAGGTTCACATCTATATTAACCTTTCAAGGAAGTTTTTAATACACGGTTCTACTGACTTTAAACAGAAAATAACCGTTGTTACCAGCTACAGTTTAGGAAAAAGGGTCTTACATAGCGATCAGATTGTACTGGTTTTAAAAAATGTAATAGTTACGTCAAAGAATACCCTTTTTCATTAAACATAATTGTGTACGTCGGGTACCTAGTCGGTAATATAGTTTTTGAAATTGAAAGATATTTAGAGTGTTGACAAAAAGTTGCAAAGGAAGATATTTTAAAAACGTATTAATTAAAATGCATACAAAATCTTTCTTCAAAGAAAATCGTCAATTAATTTAAACTTAACTTACTTACTTTACTTGATAATTATTAAAACTCAATTTTATATTTGTAGCCTTGTCAGGATTTTTATTTCAACATATTTACTAATTGAATTGGTATTTACTTGGTAGAACTCCATTAAAACACATTGAAAAGATAGCAATGTATTTTAATTCTACAATTTTTTACAAGATATAGTTGATAGTTATTTCGGCTCACCCCATCGTCAGAACTATGTGTAAACGTACATTTACTTATCTACATATAGCTGTGCAGAAAAGGTACACAATACATCATCACTTCTGTTTTAACTACCTAGCTTATATCATGATAGCAATAAAACTTATTAAATTAAAATTTTAAATAAACAAAACAGGTAGTACGTTCAATAAGCTTAAATACTGGTCGGAAATGATTTATTACAGAAATGCATTAGCCCTTCGGAATGGTCTGAGGAGCGGAGAAAGACTTAAGTCTACGTTTACGTAAGATAATATACGTTTAAACATAGTTCTGACGAAGACGTGAGCCGAAATAGCTATCAACTATATCTTATAAATAAATTTGTAGAACTAAAATACATTGCAATTATTTCACCGTGCTTATTTCATCATTTTAAGTCTATTGCAATGACTGAAATCTCCTCGTTTTTATTTAAAAAAATACATTGCAAATGGTTTCTTTTTATTTTAAATAAAATTGTTGTTATCGTATTGTATTATCTGTCTCGAAAGTGTAATGGATGAATTTATAGCTTTGATTCCCAGCTTAAATTTATTCCGATTCACCCATAAATCTCGATTGCCGAAATGCTCCGATAATCGGCCATTCAACACTGTAAATATTTATTTCCTTTACATAATCGATGTAAAGTGAGCGCAGAACACACAGCTCGACATCGCTCGTGTCTTTAGACTACAGAACAGCAATCTTTTAATCTCTCAAATTGGCCCGCCCGTGAATTTTTGCAGAACTTAATTCTATCTTCTATTTATTGATTACTTACGGTCTTTTGGTTTTTGTGGATAAAAACTCTTGTCCGTTATATCAATGCTTTACTTAAATTTGAATTGTTACAACTTTGTACGATTCCACATGTTTATACTGGACATTATGTTTTACTGTTTATATCGACAAATTGGATGAGGTCAGAAAATTTTTCTGAGTAATATTTTTACAGCACATACATTATACACATATTTTTATAATGCAAGTTATTCTTAAGTAAGTGTATTTTCACTGTTCAAATTTCAGCTGTCACTTTTTACGCTTACATATCGCATATTTCTTTATAATTTTAAGTGAATAATAATTGGCAGGTATACAAAACAAATGGTTTATGAACTAAGAAAAGAATTTACGGGCAATCATACGATATATATCTAAATGTAAAAAGTAATTAAAAAAAAATATTAATGAACTTCCAATCAAAATAACGTCAAAACCCTTAGAATGTTGGCAAAACGTGTTATTATCATTATTTAAAATAAGGATATTTTGATAAAGTTGAACCAGGACAAGTGGTTAAAAAAAAATCCTTCGCCGCCCTGTTTTTGGAATCAAATATATAAGAGAGAATTTTTTAAACGTCGCTGACATACTTTGATTTTTGCAACTCTTTGTATCGGGAATTAATACTGTTATATTGCAACCGAAGATCATTCAGCTAATATATTTTTTTTTAATATGTTTATTCTATGAAAACGTTTGATTGATATGAATATATATAACAAAAACTTATTTTATTTATTGATTGAATTGGCATTCACTTGGTAGAACTCCATTATAATTAATTATAATTAATAGTAATAGTTCTGACGATGGCGTGAGCCGAAATAGCTATCAACTATATTTGTTAAAAATAATTTTGTAGAACTAAAATACATTGCTATTTTTTCACCGTGTTATTTTATTTACATTTTTCTAAAGTTTATTTTATTTATATATACTTTTGTTTAGTAACTTGGTTATTCCGCTTGGTGTTTTATTAAATGTGACACGTGTTATGCAACTCCAGATTAATTATATCGGTTATTCATTGCTAAGGTAAGCAATAATTCTTAATCTTAACATTAAA
This sequence comes from Himalopsyche japonica, assembly GCA_028555115.1. Classification (NCBI taxonomy): domain Eukaryota; kingdom Metazoa; phylum Arthropoda; class Insecta; order Trichoptera; family Rhyacophilidae; genus Himalopsyche; species Himalopsyche japonica. The sequence continues at coordinate 60,818 of JAHFWJ010000535.1, read as the reverse complement.
TACACACATAACAGTAAATTTAAAAACACTAAATTATCAAAAGCTATTTTGTATAATGAAACTCTTGTAAACTAATAGATCATAGAATATCAGCTATTTCTCGAATAATGTCTTACTCTGTATGAATAAATATTATATTATATCTTGTATTGATTTTAGCGTAAACAGGTTTTCTTCGAAATTACTTATATTTATCCCGCTCCTTGTATCTTGGTCGAATAATGTTCACTTATCAAATGATTTCACATTGGTTTGCCTTAGTTTGATTGAAATATGACAAATTGTTTTTTTCCGATCTCTTATTTAATATTTTTATCTCGCTAATAGCGCTAATAATTTCCGAGTCTGACAAGATATTTATCTCAAAATACAAGTTTATTACATTATTTTTTCTAAGAAATGGATGTTCAGTAACATAGTTTATCAGATTAATTTCACAACTGATGTTTTTTTTTATAATCTGGAAATATTTCTAAGAGTTACAAGACAAGATTCTATTTCTAAAATAAACACTATTTGATTTTTGTTCAGTCATTTTTGGCTAATTAAAGTACGCTTTGAAATGTTCATTATACGTCATATTATAAGTGCATTTACAAAAAGTATCGAAGATTTAAAATATATTAATTAAATCTCCAATAATAAGATATACAATTAAAACGTTTAAGGTGTTAATTGTCACAACTTGATGAAAAGGCATAAAATCTTAAATTATTAAATAAAACACTTATTTTAGTAATTTTTTCACAATATTCCAAATATAATGTAAGCAATTATAATGAATAAAAAGTGAATCAAAATGATCAAGTGGATCTTTATTCTCGATCAGTACACAAAGCCATGAAAAACAAAAATCAATATGTACATAGTTTGGCAAAAATAAAAGAAATCGTTTGTTTGAGTCAATTCATATAATATTCAATGATAATAAACAACTTTAAAAACCTGACGAGCGCGTCAAAAATCAAATTGAATCTTTAAGGTTTTGATGACATGCAAAACCGGTTAAGTTTAATAGGCATAATCAAATTGTAATGTATACAATTTAAGTTCGCTTTTATCTACTAAAATGATCGGTATACTGATAACTAAATATATATTTTAGTTCTAAAAAATTTTATAAGATATAGTTGATAGCAATTTCGGCATGTCTTATAAAAAAAATTGTAGAACTTAAATACATTGCTATTTATGTAAATGCCAATTCAATCAATGAACTAAATATTTGGTCACTCTCCTGAGTTGGGAATAAAATATTATGGAATATATGATGTGGTATTGATTAACTAATTCTTGCGTTAATTCTCAAAAAACTACGCTTACTACTAATATAGCAATATGGCCACAGTGTCGTTTGCATATTTTTCCATGAAAGTCGATCAGTTTAAAATTCGAATTGACTCAAAGTCAATGATGATGAATTATTAAAAATATTTTTTTGTCCTTTTCAAGTGTTTTGTTGCACAACCCACAAAATAAAAGTATGCTCTGACCCCCGACCGCTCTTAGCTCGTTGTTAACAAGTTGCTTAGTGAACTTTGTTTGCATTTTTATCACAAATTTTTTTTAAATTGTACAAAACATCGTTTTCCATAGTAGCGCCCAATTCCATTCCGACTGACCTCGCTTAGTGTATTTTTTAAATTAACACTACCTATTTTTTCACTCGGTCGCAATTTATTAAAAAAAAAAAAATCGCTCTGTGGGCGAACCGGTTTCGAGATCTTCAATTATCGTGCTAATGGTACGAATCCTCGAAGTCACAATATCACGGCACGGCTGTTGGTTGGTTTAGGGATTTGCTAAATTATTAAAACGTAATAATTTTTATTATCTTGTACCATTACATATAATGGATAGGACATATTTTGTTTCATTGTTGGGAATGAGATAAGAAATTCTTCTCAAACTTACAAATATATAATAATTTTACAACGTAGTCTAGTACAGTGGTCGGCAACCGACTACCCGCGGGTAATTGAATTACCCACTATGATATTTTCAATTGCCCACCAAGAAAATATGTTTTTTTTGTAAAATTATTTATTCATTGAAAATACCAATAATAAAAAAAATAATATAGCTATGTATATATTTCATATTATGCTAATAATTTTTTTTTTTATTTCATACTTTTTTTTTTTACTTTTACCCACTTATCAAATAAAATTTTCCAATTTTTTTTTACCCAGTCTCTCAAACGGTTTCCCGGCCACTGGTCTAGTACTTTATGTAAAAAGTTAAAGGTTTGAATAACATCTGAGATTCATGTGTTTTGTTGCCATTCCATACACACGTATATATTGGTTGAGGATTCAATAGCAAGAAAAAAAACCGTCTCTACCTTTCAATGAAGATTAAATAGATATTGTATTTGAAAATTTCAAAAATTTAATGATTAATTTGGCATTAAATACATTTCACACAACTGTGAATGAAAAAAATGTTATTTATTCCTTAAATATATTTGACAACAGAGTTTACAACGTTTCACTATTTCGCTATTTTCAGAACGAGTTTTAAAATGAGCGTTGCATCTTTATAAAATATTATGCTTATTATCTTATATTATTTATTAATGAACATTCTTTTTTATCATTTAATTTCGGAATACATATCTCTCTATCTTTCAGTCTGTACAGTTTTTTGAAAATTTTATACGTCGTCTTAGTCATTTCTATGTCAAATTGTCCTATTTTCAATTTTGAAAATTAAAACATATTTTTGATCGATAGATTTTATGATAAAGTGTTTTATGCGGTATTATTTTCCGGTGACATTTTCATCTTTCGACATTAGCTTGAGCTTAAATAACGTAATAATGAAATCGAACTTTAATAATGGTAAAGTTAGGATTCTAAAATCTGAAATTAATTTTGGTAATTCCTGGATTCCTGAGATCGAAAATATACCACAGGATTGCTTCAACTACTTTTGAGCCTTTACTTGCGTGAAATACAAATAATAATATTTCGTCGCCTATCATAGACTCGTATTTACACATTAGCTTATAAGATTTTTGCCATGTTTGAAATATACAATAGCATATGAAGAAATGACGCACTTCTTCAAATAGAAAATGTGTTATAAAGAGATAATATTATATAATACATTGAACATGCGGTCCAATATTCGAGTTTTGGACTATTTTGGTTGTATGATATGTGACTTAAAGGCTGCCATTTCTGATGTGTTTTTTATTAATTGACAAATCGTGTAAATTTACTTTACGTTTGAAATAGAGGTCACGGAATACAATCGTTAAAGTCGTGATCAGTTACATGGTTAGTAATATGACAGTAATTGAATGTGAGAACTGAAAATTAACTCGAGTATAGACATGTATACACTTAACGTTGCGTTTCATCTTTTGGTCTCAGTATCGTTTGTATTGAACTATCCACTACAGGAAATTAAACGCATGAAGGAACTTATTTATAAAGAAATGAAACGACGTATTATATCTGGCAAAATAATCTATCACTGATTATTTGCGAGTGGAAGAGTTTTAAAGTTTTGCGGATTAAAACAATCCTTCCAAAATCGAACATTTTTTTTAACATTTTCTGGAACAATTACCGAATTTAGGCGGCCAGAGCGTTCAGGGTCATAGGTGGTTGTACGGCCGCGTTTAAAATCAGCAAACCACTTCTCTACCATTTGTCTCGATGAGGTAGAATCCGAGTAATATTTTTCAAGGCATTGCTTTATCAACACACGAAACTCAGATTTTCTTTAGATTTGAAAATTACAAAAGAAGCCAATTGTCGCAATGTTATGAAATTTTAACGTACACAGTTTGAAGGTTGGTAGTACCTAAAAATCATATATATTTGTCAATTGGGGTGCCATCTATATGTCAGCCTACGAACTTATTGAGTGACGCCGAAAATGTTGTTTCTTATTATTTTATACGATAATTATTTGTATTTAAATGAAATTATTGTCCGAATACTAGTTGTTAATATCTATGTTGTAGGATAGACCAGGGTTTCCCAACAAAGCGGACCAAATCGAGACTTGAAGGTACTAGCAGATATTAATGGTTGAGTGAACTTTGCCTTCTAAGCGGCCATCTAAACAGCTTAAATGTAAAACTTCGGGAGAAAGGTAAATGATTCTTTGTCAGTTGAAGTTTATATACGTAAAATCATTTTTGTAGATGACGTATAGAGTTTATGAAATAAGCAAAAATAAAGGCTGAAAGAATCTGAACGAATCGATTTTTATTATATACTACTTTTAACGACCATACCACGTTGTAAACACCGGCTCTCGTGCGATCACCGAAGTTAAGCAACATTGGGCGCGGATAGTGCTTGGATGGGTGACCGCTCGGGAACACCGAGTGCCGTGTTCTCTTGGCTATGGGAAGGAAAACCCAGACAGAAAACCGAACACCAACCCGCCTGGGCAGCGTGGTGTTGCTATGTCCAAACCCCCCCCTGAAATAAAAAAAAAAAAAAACAGGGGGAGGCCTTCATCCAGCAGTGGATCGACCCCGGCTGATGATGATGATGATGATGACGACTTTTACAAACTTTTAGGAACACTGAGAATATCGTTTAAAAAAGAGAGAAACTTTTCGATCTACGGAAATTTCGTGTCAAAAAATGAACAAAATTTTCCGATATTTTAATATCTTTTCCTTAAAAATTAAGTATTTAATTACTTTTCGATAATTCTTTTTCAAAACAATTACGTAATATTTTTTGGTTATATACATATTTATATATATATATTATTTATACTGCATTAGTTTTGTTCTGTATGAAATATAAAACATTTATAAAAATACAGAAATGTTTTGTATCTATGCCATGTTTCAAGTACAAAGTTTTTCCTGAAAATCATTTACGTTACTCATTAAAAAATTCTCAAATTTCTGTAATATATGAAATATAAATGTCTATGTATCGAGATGTGGGGAATTTTCAATCTTTCATCAAATCAAATATTTAAAAAGTAAATGGAAGAGACATTTTCTGGTCTGCATAAGGTTTATATGTTGTGTGGAGTTTCACACCTTTTAAAAATATATTTTTTCAAGAACTTATATTAAAATGCGTTCTTTGCAAGCAATAATTGACAAATATACTACACCGCTAATGCAGGGATTTTGACACAAGCTTCGTTCTTCAAAAATTTATTTTGGTTGATCAAGATGGCAATAAATTATTATTTGAAGACTATAGCAGATTTCAAATCAAAATAATACCCTTCTTAAAATTGCCAGATTTCCATCAGATTGTTAATTAGGTGTTTTAATAAACCGCCAGACTTGGAAAGGTGTTTATTTTTAAATAAATTGAATTGGTATAAAATTAAACTCTTCCCAAATAAATTCTGCTGAAAAAATTCCCGCCATACAAGATAACAAAGCTATCATATATAAGTAGAGAGCCCATGAGATGCTCATTGTCAGCCGATATAAAGGCATTTTGAAAGTCCCTTGTCGTCTTGTTGGTTATGCGTCAAAAAATGAGTAATTCTGTGTGCGAAAGGAAACCGGCGTTAAGTCTAAAATCATTACTTTTCAGAAGGACCAAAGAGATTTACGTTATTGAAAATTTTCTGAAAAATTTGATGCTTAAATATGACATTTACGAATTCAGCAGGGTTGGCTCCGGTAGTATTTTCGTTCTTTTCTCCTTTACGGATTATTTTAGTACATTGAGCCTATTTTTCAATTATTCAGTAATCTGGACTAGGTATTGCAATTTACCGTCAAATTTCAGTAACCGGTAAACGGTAAATAATTTCACCTCTTACCGGTTATTTATCGGTAAATGAAAAAAAAATAGACGTGGATTATATCATTATAGTATAACTGTACGTGGCTACTTTCACTAAAAATGGTACCTGGATTAAAACATAAATAATTTAAGATACATTTCAGGTGAAAAGTAATGTCATAAAATGTACTTTAAATATGTTTCAGGTGAATACATGTATGTTTTAAACGTACTTTTTTATGTAAATCAGATAATTTATTATTTGCCTAGACAAAGATTGAATAATTTAAATTACGACTATGTAATATTTGGATTATCTGCCTGTAAGAAGTTCATACGCTAAACTATTAGTTTATCCATTAACTTATTGATTTAGTATATGTATATATTTTATACATGTATGCCTAATTTGTATTTATTAATATAAATTTATAATTTAAATAAAAAAAATAAAACAAAACGTATTAGATTCTCAACTTTATTAATGAATAGTTTATTACATTGGTATAATGATTTATCAGAATTAAAATGTGTTCTCAGAAAGTAAATTATATCAATACTTTCGTCTTTTAAATTTAACCTGATTTTTGTACATATTTGTCCCACAGATGAAAACGTTCGTTCTGATTCAATACTAGTTAGTCGGCAAGTTATTAGATGTTGAAATACAATGTTTAAATATTTGTTACGATTTTTTTCGAGTTCAAAATATGATATTTCACATTGTAAAAAACTTTTTATCAATGTTGCCCGAGTTGAAAAAAAAGTTCTCACTCCCTCATGCATATATCATAATAAAAATTCGTTATAATATGCCTGTATCTGGCATTAATTCGCGATAAAAACATTTCCGATAAAAACAGGTAAATATTCAATTTACCTGTAATTACTGCTGGTGACCATTTAACGGTTAACCGATAAACCGGTAAACTGGTAATGCAATCCCTAATCTGGACATACCTACATATTGGAAGCATCAATATAGAAATCTAAATATACTTTAAAATTATTTGACTCTATCGAATTCAATTCCTTAATGATATTTTAATCTAAATCACGACCCGGATGTACGATGATTGTTATTTATACTATTTCCTTAATACATCACAAATAAAACTTATGCCTTTTTGTCTTTTTTATTAAACAATTATTAAATTTAAGTGGTAATGATTTTATAAGAATCAATTTATCCGTGACTGATTATTGGTAACCATAAATTGAAAAAAATGTTGTAGAAAAACTGACTAAAATTATATTTCCTTGAGTATTGAAAAACAAAATAATCAAATATATTTTTAATCACAGAACAAGAATATCTTTGATGACTTCAACCATTCTCAGCCTCACCTTAAACAACCGCAAGAAAACGATTAGAAAATATTTTATATTGAAAATAAAACAATTTTAAGAATTTTTTTCGCAATTAAATTTTTTTTTTTGTTATTTTATAATAGGTAAATCAGGACTAGTTTCACTCATTTTCAGTATTTTCAAATGATCAGTTGATAATGCTCGCGATGAGCAAAATCGGTCTTTATATTGATAATACAAAATTGTTGAAATACTACTCAGCTCAGGGTTGTCATAAAATATGGCATTCATTTAACTGTTGAATAAAACTATAAAATAATCAATTTTACCCGCTCCACTTACAGCGTGCATTTTTAACTTAGCATCAGAATGGTGGCGATCGAAATTTGTCCTGATCATAAAAGAAGAGTTAGTAAAAATATCTTAAATGTTTTTAAATACTATGTAGCTCCAAAAATATTTGGTACAGTAATAGTTTTCAACATAATTTATGTCATCTAGAAAGTTTATGATATCTACTGAAGGCGCTTGGTGGAATTTTAATATCAAATTTAAATTGTTACACCTTTATACGATTCCACATGTCTTGTGAATTTTGTCAGTTCTGTTACATCCGTGTGATAGAATGCCTGAAGAAACCCGGGTCGTTTGTGACAAAACATGTGGAATCGTACAAAGTTGTATCAATTCAAATTTGATTATCTAGAAAGGCTTATCAATTGGACGAAACCTGTTATTGGTATATTATATATAGAAAAACAGAAAAGAAAATATGTATTTTAATATTTTATGTATTTTTGAAACCTTTTTACAAATAATCAAAGGGAACGCGTAAAATGTTATAAACATAACCACTTTAAACTTATCGTCATTAAGGAATGATCATACGGTGAAAGATTTTTTTTTCCTCGACGTATTATAAAATCTGAATATATTTTTATAAAAATAATAACTTGTCAGAAATGTGGAACCGGTAACATACTTCGACTGACTGACAATGTAAATAAATAGTGGATACAGTTTGTCCAAATATTTTTTTACTAAGATGAATTATTGATCAGTTGAATATCGTATTCGACAGGACAAAATAAAACTGGGTAATTCAAAAAAATAATAATATTCAAAATGTCTACTCATAAAACTGTACTAAATGCCATTTAGATAAAATACGCCCACCAGTAGAAAACAGTGTATAGAGAATTTTATGATTTTTTAACTTGATAAAAATATTTTCGATATTCATAAGTTTCCATTACGATGAATACGTAAAACTTCCATCTCATTGAATTCTAATGTTTTTTGCGAAGGAATTTTTCATGTTTATTTTCCATGAATTTTTATCGTTACATATAGCTTTCAAATATTTATCAACCAACTTTTGACTTGGAAACCTTTGAATAATGAACTTTCATCAGTAAATATGTTAAAGAAAATAAACTCAAAATCAAATTAACTTTGAATTTTCAGACGAGTGATTTTCGAAACGTGTTTGTGATTTTCAGAGCGTTCTGTATATTTTTTTAATAATAATTCATTTGCATAAAAAAAGAATGCGCTAATATATTTCATTTATTTTTCACATGCTCTCTAATGAACGATATATATTAAATGACTCGGTTTTATTAATTGTACGATTTGTTCTTGGTTATTGCTGCCATAACTGAGTGATTGCTTTTAATTACGTGGTATATTTTTTAATCTTCCGTATCACACTGCCAAGAAACCTACACCCACATATCGTTTACAGCAGGTGTGTTCAACCAGCGGTCCAAAACAGAAAGGTTGTGCTATTATTAAAAACAGCAATAGATGATAGCAGATTATTTTGAAAGCAGTGTGCTATAATCTATTGGTGTTTGAGACAGTTTGATAAAAGAGGACAACAATTTTTTTTGAATCAGTTTGACATATGTGTAATGCCAAAATGTAATGTTCTTTAAAATATTATAAAGTAGCGTGATATACATATCAACATTTTTTTTACGAATTATTATCAAATGTCAAGGTGTTTTATAATTTTCGTCTTTGTAAATTTAAAATCGTAGCTCTAACCTTTTGCTGTATCAAATAATGAAATACTATTGTGGACAAAAAGTGGAAGAAGGCAACATTTTTATCAATAGCACTTTGTCACCGCAGTACAAGTACTGATAAAAATAGAAAAAAATATATGTATTCATTGCTTTTTAAGACATACTGAAATACACCCAGTCCTTTTTTTACGCGATACATTGGTTCCAGAAAAAGGCGCATAAAAAAATCACAACTTTCATATATTTTGATAAATTGGTTCCAAAAATTAAAATATCGCGTAAAAAAAAGTACCAGAAACGTATGAAAAACCAAAATTTGCTCTTTAAAATTCGTGCAAAAAAAATTAAAAATATTTTCATGTCTTTATTGTTTATAAAAATATAGTGAGACTTTATATAGTGAGATTATTCGCTGCTGTCACTCTCGGTTGTGAAATGTAATCGTTTGCGATTTTTTGAACGAAAGTATTGAATTTTGCATAAATCAAGTTTAAGTTTTGTAAACAAAATTAAGTTTTAAAAATACACATATTTATTTTATTTAAAAAAATAATTAAACGTACATGCCTAGCATCATATATAAATTTCTTTAAATTTGGGGAAACAGATTTGGGGAAAAAATCGCGTAAAAACGAGTGAAGCGCGTAAAAAAACCTAACCGTGCCGTCAAATAAAATCGCGTATAATCGATTTCACGTAAAAAAAGGACTGAGTGTACAGTGAAATTTAAATTCTACGTTTTTCAAGGAAACTTAAAAAAACGAAAAATATAGGGAACGTAGAATTCTTCTAAGCTTAAAATTATAATAAAAAAATAAAATCTTAAAAAAAACATAGTCTCCCTTTTAATTTCCAAAAATAGGGTTTTACAAAATTTGCTAAATATGAGAGGGTTGTGTAAAAATTATATTAAATAAATTTTATTTATCGAAATAGTCGAATAGTGCTTAAAAATTCTTCTTGTGATATTTTTTACTAAAGAAAGTCTCAAGAAATTTGAGTGAACTATATATATAATATTATATCATTATTTTTTTTTGGTTATTATATAAAATATTCGATATGCTCAAACAGACAAATTGTATTCGATAGAAACATTTATCTACCAAAACCGGTCAATCGGGATAATATTTTATTTGAGACGGGACCATAATATTTAGACGATAGATCGAGGAAATCGATAAGTCGGGGAACGGTTAATGCGAGATTATGTAATATTGTTCTTATGGGTTATTGAAGAGGCTATACAAAATGAACGATCCATCCACGAAAACGTATTATGTGAGAACGGTTGATCGGTGTACCACTGTGATCAATCAAATCAATCAAATGTTCCTCATTTATTGTTTTTCAACGTTGCATACAATATTTATTTAATCGTAATTTTTCGTAAAAAAAATGCATTTGTCGTACGTTACAAATCGCGTTTTGTTCAATTTTCACTGAGAAATATTTTGAAACGTATTATGTTGCGAGCGTGCATGTATTTTAATTAACTGATTCATCTAAATATAGTTCACGCTTTACAGCATAAATTGCCACTTATTTTATATATTGACTTGGAGATGAATTGAAATCAATTATTTTATAAATTACACCCGATGGTATTGGTTAAACAATATTGAGCGATCTAATTTCCATTAGTCACAAGGTACATTTGATATTTTTGTATTATAATATATTTCACGAATATTATTTTATTTATTGCCACATCTTTTTTTGTTCGTGTTTTACAGTAATATTTCAAATAATCTTATTATCAAAGTAAATAGCCTGACACTACTGGTTACCGACATCTTTGAAGCCTGACAGATCTTTATATAACAGCTATAAAAACGTCATTTAAAAAAAGAACTACCAATATTTAACAAAATGAGAAACACAAAAATCAAAAGAGAAACACAGAATTCATAACTGCAATACTGAGGAGCATAATTAATTTACTATGAATTTTGTGTAAAATTTTTTAAATATTTATTTCAATGTTAGGGTATCTGTGTGTCGAAATTTGTTTGTTTAATGTGAAATAAAATAATACTTGTTTTTGCTAGTTTAATAATGAAAAAATAAGGTCAAAATGCATTATTTTACTGATTTTTTTAAACACAGGATGTATTTTATAAAAATGGTAAATTCCATTCTTTGCAATGAAGAACGCATTGAATAATCATTTCTTCTTACTGCCATCTTTTAATTCTTACTCAAAACGCAAAAGTAATCGGCAACAGCTGAAGTGCTTTATAAATTGAACAAATTTTAATTCTTAAAAAAAGGTATGGATTAAGGAATGTTCTGTCGATTGTTCCCGCCCCTAATTTTCTTCCTTACTTGTTGAATTTGTTGTACTTTTTAACGTTACAATATTAATAGAAGAATCGAGAAAACTTTTCCTCGTAATATTACATCTGGATTTGATTTTATTATAAAAAGCCTTCTTGCAGGAAATGAGTATATAGACGATCTTAATTTTCAGGAACGTATTTAGGCAAACACAATTTTTAGTTCACTTAAATTGTTTAACACCATAAAAATAAAATATTTCATGCATACATTCCACATCTTAGTATAGGCATATTAATATATATATTATATTGGTGGAAATAAGACCATTATCCAAATCGTCTTCAAGGCTTAGCGGTATTCATTTATTAGGTGTATTTTAAAAATAGCTGACATAACTTGTATCGGTCAAGGCAGACATATTTAGGTCTCTTAAATCACATTTGATAAAATCTAACAAGAATCGTTTTTTAAAGTTAATTGATATTAATTTAAGGAAAAAAACATTACTGATAACAATATCCAAGACCTAAAATTTAAATTTTCAAAATATAAAGTTGATATTAACTTTAGGTAATGTTACTACCCATATATAATATATCGTACACTTTGTGACAATTGCTACTGTCAAATAAAAATTGAATACTATAACTTCGTTACTACATGTGGCACGTGTTTCGCTTATTTGAGAAGTTTTTTCATTCTGATTACTAGCCGAAACGAAATACTTGCCACATTATCACAAGTAAATCAACAAGTGAAATATAATAATAAAAAAACAATCTATTTATTTAAAAAAACAATGTATGTGTGTCTGTTTGTCCTTTATGCATTATTACACCGTTCATCCGATTGATATAAAACGTTAAGAATTTCTTAAGTACACTTCTGCAAATGTTTATACCATACCACTTCCTCCCAAACCCTCCAAATAGTAAATGAATTGAAGTTACCCTAAAACCCATCGATAGATTTTCTTAATTAAATTCCATAAAATGTTCATTTGATCCGGATTATTACTTGACTAAATAAGTTAAAATTAAGAATAATCATTCGCTGGTTGATTGGCGTCACTGACTCTTAATGTTTTTGTAAAAGTGTTGTGGATGTCTATAATGTTGAATATTTTTTGAAAATAAAAATCCTTTTCGCCCACAGAACGTATTCAACCCTGTCAACGTTGAACGCCTGAGGGCAGAACCTGCTGTAAAAGTTTATTCTTTCAGGGATAATGAACACAATAAAGCATTTAGAGGAAGAAAAAAAGCTCCGTAGGAAATACAATGATTATTTACTTGGGAACATTTTCTTGGCATGTGCTTATAATTCGTAAAAGTTCATCCAGTCTAAGAGGTGACCTCCAACCTTTCTCGCTGTTTTTATTTAGATTTGAGCCAAATTAACAAGAAACAAACTTGTGATTATGTTCCTACTTTATTATTTATCTTTTTGTAACTGAAGATCTAAGTTTACCAACTGCGACATCTGCCTTATGTTAAACTTCAATGCAACCAACAGTTTAGTAATATTGTGACCGCCAAATTTCTTTAGTTTTTGTTTTCTGATTTTGCTTTTGACAAAGATGAAAAACTTAAATATATCAAATAATTATTTTAAACTATTAATTTTTTTCGAGAAGCGACATATTCAACGTAAAAAATAAGCAACACTTTCGTGCGCTTCAACCGTGAATGTTTAGTCTGATCGACATTTGATTTCAAATAAAAAACAGAGTACATACATTTATTACCAATATGTTTCCAATAAATATAACTGAATGACAATACGTTGATCTGTCGATTTTTTATTCCATGACATAGTATAAAAAAATAAACGGAACAAGGAAACAGAACAGTATGATGGAGTCAAATTAATATGAAATTTCTATAATTGCCTTTGTCATAATATTGGTATCAATTTGTCGTTCGTCCCTTATTTGACGTTATTTTTGATGTATATCGTATTCCACAAAAGCTTAAAATTGATTCATTATATTTCTATACGTATCTTCAACAATGGACTTTTTAACTTCTTAGAATTAAAACAAATTAATTGAAATGTTTCGACGACAGATATCAGAACAAATTATTTTGTTTTTTACTTAAAACATGACTTTTTCAGGAAAGAACTGTTTCCAAGAACAAGGATGACAATTGTTTTTTTATCCAATCTGATTACAAATACACATAAAAAAACAAAACACAATCGTATACTATTTGAGACACAAAAATACGTATTTCATTTGTTTAAGAAAATAATTCAATAGTGAATTTTTAAGTGATAAGTTTCACTTCTTAATAGAAAGACATTTACATAAATAATCCGTTATGATTTTAATTACTTTCACAAATTTATACCATAGAGGTTAGGACAGGATTTTTTTCATTGCTAGCATTATCAACTGATTGTTGTATGCGGCCTAAATCGGTTATCTAACAATTAAATGTGAATAAAAATGTTCTTTTATCATGAAGAATTATCGAGTTATTTTTTATCATTCAAATCCAGTATTTCTGACATTGCCGTCACTGTCAAAACTATGACAGTATACAGAAACATAATACAAAAAAAAACCTGCGAAGGGATGGATCTCTTATCAATCTTTGTACGTTTTTTTTTCTTTAGTTAAGTGTAGATACGTTATAAATTATGTGTATTTTGACATTTTGAGGTAGGCAAATTAATAAATCATCATCCGAAAGCTCGCAAGATAGATTACGAGAGGTTTGTGGAACGCCGCTTTATCAAAAAGCTTCCACTAAGGTCGGCAAAAATTGCCGCGAAAAGTGACGTCGCTAATCGCGGGGGAGCCATTTTCAGTTTTCGCTGGATTTGACAAACTTTCAAGATGAACCGTTAAATAACATTTTGGAAAATAATAATGAAAACCTTAAGTATTTATTTTTGAAACAATATTGCTGTCATGACTTTACTTGTTTACTACAAACTTAAACTACACAACGTTTCGCTACACTAAAAAATCATATTTGTAGTGTAGTGAAAAGTTCATGTTAACTATGTAACATTTTTTTTTCTTTCTTCCCACTGATTAATGGTCACTAATCAAGTAAAATAATTCCTGCTCATTGGATTGCATTGTGGAAACATCATTCCAAATTTCATTTTATTTCACTGAATATTATGTACATGCTTCCAGCAAGAATTAACAGATTTATTATAGATCCTATAGATTTTGAATATACATCTTTTGAATAGTCATGATTTCAATGAGCTTATTCATTAATACTATATGTAAATTTGAAAATCTTTCTCATGACATGACATGCTTATACTAGTATTGATTACTTTTGAAACATGCTTAAAAATTACAAAGTTGAATTTCTTGCAGTCTATTTAATATATCCGTAGTAAATTTTTTTCGTACAAAAATAAAACTTAATAAAATCGGTGAAAAAAAAACGAACATACAACACTAGTTTGGTTAGTAAAGTGACATCTATTATAGTTATTGATTTAAGTGTTTATATTAGAAAACGTTGGCTTCTTGTTATAGTCCTGACATAATCGTTTCAGAGTTTAAATTAACTATTTTGCAAATGGTTTCTTTTATATGTAATAAGACACCTTTTTAATCTTGAAAGATTAATTAGTTGGTGTAAAAAATCGTCTGAAATTTTTATAATGTATTTTTATAGTTGAAATGATATCGGAACTTTTAATGTGTTAACTGTCACTTCTTGATGGAAAGGCATGATATTTTAAATAATAGACACATTTTCTTTAGTACTTATTTCCACCAAATATTTTTTGATCAGGACCGGTTTCGCTCACCAAGAGCACTATCAACTAATAGAATACAATTTATAAACAAGTCTATTTAAACAAAATATTTGTAATTTGTAGTTAAAGATAGTAAAAATATTAATTGTATTAATTTTGTATGATGTCCTGTAAATTTTTTCTTAGTTCTTGATTCCATGATTTTGTATATCTGATAATTTAATCTGTTTTTATTATTTAAGATTCTGGAACTATTTGAAAAATGGTTGTCATCAAAACCAGTTAGTTAAATCAAATATATTACATTCGTAATATAGAGAAAAATTTAGTTGAATAATTACTTTAAAAAATAGTCTTTCAAAATCTTAATATTTTCACATAAATGTTATCAGTAAATCGACAGCATAAATTGTGATAAATATTAAGAACCCTTGAAAAAATCATACATTTAAAGGTCGTAATCATATTCATATATTATTATGTCTGATGTTATGAACTACCCTCACATAGCAAACCACTCACGACCGAGTGGGCAAGTTGGTAGCTGACAAGCGAATTAAGCGTGAAAGTATCACTTTGCTCCACAGCTAGCGCTAGCCAAACCCTAGCGTAGAATGTTCGTATTTTCTAAACGACTTTTCTATCAAGACAATGAAATACCAGTAGCGTTTTAAGTGTGCTAACTCAAAGCAGTCAAATTAATATCTTTTTACGCCACACCACTGGAATTCCGAGAATATAATATATGTCAGTGGAATAAAGACCCATCATTCATAGTTCACAATTTCGTTTGATCTCTTTGTCAGTTCACCGCTATTTTAAATAAACCATACCTTCTCAAACACGATAACATTTTACTTCAATACTGTGTTATATTATATTTACGTATGGCTTGAATATGAAATTCGTGCATTATTAATCTGAAGTGTTTTCATACTAACTCGCAATTATTGTACAGGTTATCCTCAACTTACGACCGAGATACGTTCCTGGACTTTGGTCGTAAGTCAAATTGGTCGTAAGTCGAATTTCATATGAAATATGTATATACGTACTTACATATTAAAATAAAACATGTGTATTTATTTATATTTTTTTATTATTAAATTTAAACCTATTTATAACTACAAAATAAAATATTTACTTCATTAATATTTAAAATCTTTCGTCATCTGTACTTATATAAGTACAATCCATTGGCTCATCATCAGTAGTGGAAGAAAAAGCAGTAGTAGTCTTTTAAAAAAACATATCCAATTTTAGTTAAGTTAATTGTTGTTTTTTCCCTGTAAATTGCAGCGTAATGCAATTTAAAAAAATGCAATTTTTTGGTCGTAAGTCGAGGACTACCTGTATTATACTACATTCATATAGTATATGTGCCCCAGTTTTTACACATATTTAGGAATAACTAGATTTAACAAAAAGTTATCAACAGTTCAAATGTATTTGAATTTTTTTCAATATTTCTAGCAAATATGTACCTCCACACAACTATGAAAAATGGAGTTTTGTAAAAGTCTTATTGTTTTAATTTATTTTCTCTCTTTTGTGGAGCAATATTTATTTTAAGTCATTTTTGTATTCTTGATTTTTGTATCGTATTGATATTCATAAAAATTCCAAGACTAATATTTGTAAACATTATTTTGACGTATTCAGCGAAATCTTTCCTGATTGTTTTAAAAATGTTACAGAAGCAAAACATGTACAATTATGTCTCACTAGAAGATTATTTAACCCTGTTAAAACTCTAGAGCCGATATGTCGGTTTTTCTAAATGTAACATATATTTTTATGTGCGTAACACGCACATTTGACTTTCTTTATATCATCATTCATTGAATTATTATTTAGAGACACTAATAAATATGCCACAAGAATTTTGAGCAATTACTATGGTTCTGAACAAATTTGTCAAGATTTTTAAGGCCAAATAACTGAGTTTGTTTAGTCTGAAAAAAATGTTAATGTAGAATAAATCTATATTTTCCCTTCATAAAATATAAAATATTTAAAAAAAAAAAATGTCTATTTTTAATACTGTTTCATGATTTTAATAAAACAGATTTTTCCAGGGTATTTTTGGTCCTAAATTTAAATTTATTTGCTTAAAATTTGCACGTTGACCTGTGGTCAGTTCTATTGTATTTGTGTGATAGAGTGTATGAAGATACCTAAAGGCGAAATTCGAGTGACAAAATATGTGGAAATGTAATGATTTGATATTGGATTTCCACCAAATAGCCTCAGTCGATATCGTAAATGAAAATTAATTAACATTAATATAAATTCGAATTTTCCCTTTTTTTAAATGAGTTTAAATACACGCGTATAACACGTGCATAATTAATCCAAATAACATGAGTGATTTAACTGTTATTAGTTTGATTTGCCTGGCATCGATTCCCCACAATAAATTCTACAAATATCTCCAATACAATTTCCTCCTTTCAAAAAGCGTTCAATTATTTGAACGGCGCAGCAATAATTAATCCGTAATTGTAACCGAAGACCAAATTTGTATTCTGGACCCACACCTAGCACGCCACTCAATCTTCTACGAATATCTATCTACAATATATCGAGACCTCTATGTTCGCTACATTGAGCGTAGACGTCGTAGACCGGGTGGAAAAGTGCTACAGCCCGGATTTAGGGCCTGGATAATGGAAAGCAATCACTGTTTATGTGATTGACATGTCTTCTCTGAGATAGATTCATCACACGCTGTTTTTTTTTTTTTTTGTACTCCGTCGATATTTTTATTTTCGTTCTCTTAGCGAATTCTATGATATATTTAATATATTTGCAAACTTCCGGCATTTACTTATAATTTATTACATGGAAAAATCTCAATTTCGAGAGCACTTGGCATGTAAAAATCTTTTTGTTGCGTTGAATATATTTCGCTAATGTTTTTGCAAAACGAAAATCATTTTTCTGCGAAACACAAACATTTTCATAACGTTGAAGTAAAAAGACAGATGTATATAATTTAAATGTATTTTAAATTTAGGTACAGCGGTTGATGTAGAAGGCTTTCGTTAAAAATTTCGAGGCGTATAGCTTTAATAAATTGGTGGATTTCTCTTTGAAACGTTCTCTGATCTCCAAATTGCGAGTATTATCATCTTATGAATGCTCATGATGAGGTCTTGACCATAAGATATATTGTGAAAATAGTACTACAAATATATTTTTATTACACTGTTCATCCGTGTGATAGAATGCCAGAAGATGACGAAAGACGAAACCTGGGTCGTTAGTAAAAAAAAATGTAAATCGTATAAAGTTTTAACAATTCAAATTTGATATTGAAATTCTATCAAGCGCCTTCAGTCAATATCATAAAATTATCCAATTTCCTTTTCCTGAGATGCTCAATACGATGGATCTAGCGACAAGCTAAATGTTAATAACCAAACCTCTATACTTACAAATCGGGTAGAAGGTGATATTATCACAGACGAACGAGAAATCAATTCTCCACAGTGTCACTTAGTATCAAAATGTAATAAACTGACTAAAATAAAATGGATGAATGTAGTCTTCACTTTTGATTTGATTATAATTAAGATGCGTATAATGTATATATTACCCACATTTTTGTTTGTTTTAAATCTATCATTAATTTGAATATTTGTTTTGCCATATTTTACTCTCAGTTCATTATTATCGTGCGCACATCTTAGGTGCGTATTTTTAATTTCATTTTAAAAGCATTTTGAATATTGAATTTATGGCGACCATTATAGTCGTAAAACCAAAAAGTTTTACAATTTTTCTTTCCTAAGAATTTGTATTTTTTTAATTTCACAGCCAATTTTCCTAAACGAAACTACTATTCCTATGGGAACAACATCGCGGTAAATGATGTCATTTTTAAGACGTCTACGACTTTTCACCACCATTTTTTTATGATATAAGAGTAACGCTTGGATAAAAATACTTTTTTCATTCACTGTAATTTAAATAGATTAACACGGTGAAAAAATAGCAATGTATTTTAGTTCTACAAAATTATTTTTAACAAATATAGTTGATAGCTATTTCGGCTCACGCCATCGTCAGAACTATAGTAGAACTTAGATAGTTCTGACGATGGCGTGAGCCGAAATAGCTATCAACTATATTTGTTAAAAATAATTTTGTAGAACTAAAATACAATGCTATTTTTTCACCGTGTTATAATGGAGTTCTACCAAGTGAATGCCAATTCAATCAATTAAATAGATTACATGTTAAAACAGAATAATCACATAATTTTAATGAGAAAAAGGTTCTCATGTATAAATAATTGAAGTTTACTGAAATGTATTCAGAAAGACGTATATTTCGCTACTCGAAATATATATACTAGATCGTAGTGTCTCAACCTTTTGACATCCGCGGACCATCAAAAAATCCAAAAATGTTTTACGGACCATAAACATTGGAATAAAATAATAAGTATTTACAAGACAATAACAAAAAATATACAATTTAAAAATCCATAAAATACAACATAAAATTTGATTGTTTCGGCTCACTTTAAAATCTTCGTGAACCACCGGTTGATGAATTATGCACTAGATCATAGGCTCCCAACCTGGGGGTCGCCAACTTATACGGTTAACAATTTTTTTTGTATGCTTTTGGATTGTATTGGCGGTCGCGGGTCACATAGATTTTATGAAAAGGGGTCGCCTTGCCGAAAAAGGTTGGAACCTATGCATTAGATGAAGGCTAAGTTACTAATAAAAAATATATTCATTTTTAGATTATTATTGATTGTAACGTTTTTTTATTTTTTTACGTTAAGACGTTTTTTTTTAAAGCGGCAATATTGTAAAATATTTCTTTTAAAAAGTATAAATACTTACTTTAAAAGAATACTTTTTTTATATTTATTGACGTTTTTTCGTCTTTTCAAACTTTCATTGGTTGGCCTATGTAAAATCATTCGCAAGTTCTGTATAAAATCTGATAAAATTATACATCATTAAATATATAATCTCGTTACATTGGCAGTAGTGAATGATACATGAGTGCCAAGCAAAGGGCTAATTATATTATTGAAGAAACATCTTCTCCGTGCTATATTGACACAGAAGAGCTAATTACTATGATAAACTATTATTCACGTACAAAATTTAAATAACCACGTGTAGCCATCCATAACCTTCGTTATGTAATTAATATCTAGTTTTGTTGTGTAACATATATTTATAATATATAGAAGATGTCTTAGATTTGCCGCGTAAATATAAATACTACAATTAAATGTCAAGGCAGCGATATTGTTGTGGAAATGAATTATTTATGTGTTTTGAATTAAATATTATAAAAAAAACCAGTTTGCTAGCGTAAGACAGTCTCGGCTCAAGTGTGAAGAAAATAATTTATTCGATATTAAATGATTAAAATGCATTTTATTTAGATTTATTTACCATATCTTCTGACTTTACTAATTTTATCGTCAATGAATGATGGTTTTGTAATATCGTTTTCCTCATACTGTTCAACTATAGCTGTTCTCTTGTGACCATCTCTTCTCAGGTAATATGGCATTTCTATTTCAAATTTCAACTGTTCAAATTTTGTACACATTTTTTCATTCGTTTCTTGGGTTTTGCGTTTTTACATCTGCAGACATTCAAGTAAGCGGATACACTCACTGTGGCTATTATCGTCGGTTTAATTATAAGACAAATCAAGAAAAAATATTGTTTGATTGAATTTAATAAATGAATTGATTATAATCAGGGCTGTGAACTCGAACTCGACACTTCATTGAGATATTCTTCAAAATTGTCTAATCGAAAAAGTAGCCGAAGTCACTCGTCCCTCACGACTCTTGCTAAGTCTAAGTCACCACGATTCCGACAGACTATAACTAATACTGAGGTTTTTTAAACATATAATTTTTTTTTTTCTACGAGAGCTGCATTTCATTAAATTAAAGATCACGTTTCATATTATTTATGTTTATTTAAAATATATCGGTTGATTTCGCATTTACTTATAAGAAATCCATCACAATAAGGTGGAAATATCAAATAATTTAGCTCTAAATAAAAACGCATTATAAAAGTGAGGATATATTACATATATCAAAATAGTTAATTAAAAGAAAAACACAAACCTTAAGGGTAAGAACTAAATGACAACTAAAGCAAATTTCAATAATATTGATTTAATAATAATAACACTCAATCGTCTGTGATACGTTACGTTTTATTAATTCTAAACACTGTTAATGAATCATTCATGAAAGGATTTTACGACAAATAATAATCTGGTGTCATGAATATGCAATTGGGAGTTTTTTTGGCTTAGAAATACCTACTTATTTTAGTTTGGCAGGTAACGATATGTAATAGTTGTTCAACG
Organism: Himalopsyche japonica; assembly: GCA_028555115.1. Classification (NCBI taxonomy): domain Eukaryota; kingdom Metazoa; phylum Arthropoda; class Insecta; order Trichoptera; family Rhyacophilidae; genus Himalopsyche; species Himalopsyche japonica. The sequence goes on along the minus strand of JAHFWJ010000535.1, from coordinate 39,343 downwards.
TATTGTTCTATTCTATGTTCAACGGTATTGCCTCGGATGTTGACATATTTCATGTGGACGAAAGTGAGCTCAGACGAATGCTATTTTTTCAGTTAAAGTAGACATTTCATGAGCTTACTTTGGTTGACTTTCTTTTTTACAATCATTTTTGATTGTTTTATATTATTTGTTGAATTTTTATATTTTGTATTTATATATGTTAATATGTTACGGTGCAAAAGTATTGAATTAATAATTTGTAAGTTGTGTACCGTATAGTTGTAATAAACAAATAAATAAATAAATAGACATGACGTAATATAGGAAATTTAATTTATGAGATTGTGTACTCATTGACCTGATGTCATGTAAAGGATATAACAAGGGGAATTTGGGAATATTGAGCAATATAACTTGAATTTAATAATTAACTACATAATTTTATTTTTGAAATTCCATGAAGCACTTTCAGTCGATATCATATTTTTTTTGTGTATTTCTATTTTACAAATTCTCAGTAACAGATCGCGCGTAGTTTAATGTCACCTTCACTTTAACAAAGAAATTAAATTTAAAAATATCTTTTATTTTTTATAAACGTCTGTTTCTACACTGAAAAAAACTTTGGTAGCTTGTCGATTTGTCGTGTTACACCCTGTGGGTGTGAAATTGTATGCGACAAAATGTCTATACAGTATTATTAATTCTGCGCGCCCAAATATCGAGGGAGAGGAATTCCCGTCAAATTTTCACCTTTGCACTTTCGAATATATTTCGAAATATCACACACACAAGTATTATAAATACACAAACAAAATTTATTATTTATCAAATATTATAATTCCCACTCGTGTTCCTTAGTATTCCAACAAAAACTCAAAACCATACAAGAAAGTCGCTCTCTTGAGTTGTATCAACTCATATGTTTACTTTAAACGGTTTTATATTTCTGGCTTGGAAATCATACGAAATTAAGTAAAATGCTAAAGGTTCTCCCGAATTTCGTGCCGAATATACCAAGTGCTTAACGTATGTCGATGAAGTGTAAAGTTCATACAAATTAAGTTAAAGGGCTTCTGCCGTTTACTTGTTGTAATTAGATATTTATAATCTTCGTATGTTTTTAATCTACTTGTTTAATATAAGAATATACAACAGCACACGCCAGTTCTCTTTGATGTGTTTCAGCAAAGTCAATTAATTAACCAGGGCCTGGCAAAATATAACAAGGAACTCGTGCCATAAAATCACGAATAATTAATTTCTGCAACAGGAATGCAGTTCTCGATAACATTTTAGCATTATTCTTGTTCTAGCTTTACTGTTATGTTCTTAGCGATGTAGACGAACGCTATGACCCATCGATCTTTTATATATGTGTAATACTTAAGATGAGACTGCACAAAGTAATCGTTTTAGGCCGAGAGTGGTTCTCGACGGCGCCCCGTAGATTTGTTAATACTAATTTTAATAATCCGTAGGGAACACACGAGCTCAACATCTTGTAAATAACTTTTCAAAATTTACTTCCTGTATATTGTATTGTAAGTGTATGTGTGCCATGTTTACTGTATTCACTGTGGTTTGCTCAGCTCTGTAGCGACTAGCTTCTACTGGCAAGTATAAAAAATTATGTCTATAAAAAAAGACTTGAAGAACTCTGACGTAAGCGCGTTATAGATCTCAACGCTCCATCAAATAGATATCCCAAGAAAATGTCATTGATTATTTTCTTCAAAAAAGATTGGTTGAGTTGAAAACATTTCTCGCAGTAAACTCTTCTTTATGAGTCCACGTAATCCATTTTAGGAGCGGTAATCCGAAAAAAAACATACGACTAATTGTTCCTTAATCGTACGTTTAATATTATATTTTATTAAAGTGTGCTGAATATAGTGAGATTCGCTAAAATTTGTCAAACATGATAAACTATGAAATTTACTGAAATCACTCCAGGGCTCACTTCCGAGTAAAAGCCATTTGTTACTGTATAGAGAATTTCCGCATTCGTTATATCTTCTTCATTTTTTAAAATGTATTCAATAAATTTTCAATAGTATGTATTGAATTATTTCAAGATACAGTATGCCGAAATCATAGAGTATATTTTATTCACTTATTATTTACAATATATAGGTAAGCATATATTGTTTAAGTGAATAGTTCGAAATTTTACTACTTGGCGGAACCAAGGTACATTAAAATACGCCATTTTAATAGCATATAGAGCAACGCTGCAAAATCACTAACATGGTCCCTACATCGTTGTTCTTGTGACGTCTTTTATCGTTAATTATATAAGACTAATTGCCAACGACCATACCACGTTGTAAGCACCGGCTCTCGTGCGATCACCGAAGTTAAGCAACATCGGGCGCGGATAGTGCTTGGATGGGTGACCGCTCGGGAACACCGACTGCCGTGTTCTCTTGGCTATGGGAAGGAAAACCCAGACAGAAAACCGAACACCAAGGCGGGTTGCCTTGGGCAGCGTGGTGTTGCTATGTCCAAACCCCCCCTGAAAAAAAAAAAAAAACAGGGGGAGGCTTTCATCCGGCAGTGGATCGACCCCGGCTGATAATGATGATAAGACTAATTAATAATTTCGACGGATGATAGTTAAAATCATGGTCACACAAAAATATAACTCGTTAACCTTTTGTTAGTCTATTTCAATACTATTTACAAAACTAGAAAACCTCTGTAGCGAGCGCAGCTTATTGTAAAAGTTAGAGCAAATTATATTTTTTCTTTTCGGTTCTAAATTAAATTTTCTCTACTAAACATTAAATTGTCATAAAATAATCATTTAAATAACACAGTCAATTTAACCGTACATGCTTCTATGATCACTCACAGGTGTTAACTGTCACTGATTGATGGAAAAGTATGATATTTTAAATAATGAAAACACGTTTTTTTAGTTTTATTTTCCTAATGTATTTTATGATCAAGACCGGTTACGCTCATAAAATATATTGTAAACATAGTACTAAAAAATATTATTATTATTTAAACTATCACGCGTTTCCATAAAAAAAAGATAAAATAATTAATAGAAAAAGAAATTGAAAGACACATAGATAATTATAATTTGCCATATTTAATCAATTTGGTACGCGCAAACGTTTGTAACTATTTATTTAACATTTTTTTAAAATTAAATAGTGGCGTAGAATTTGAATATTTAAATAATTGTTTTCCAAGAATATGGGACACAGTTAAAGCCTTAAAAATATATTTTTCCCTAAAAGATATTTGGGTTTTATGGTCAATAGGTAAATGCTATATATATACCCTGGAAATCAAATAGTATTGGATTTGAATTGTTACAACTTTGTACGATTCCACATGTTTTGTCACTAACGACCCAGGTTTAACCTCTCAGCATCTTCAGGCATTCTGTCACATGGATGCAACAGAACTGACGTAAAATAAACAGTTAGCATCGTCTATACAACAAAGTTAACACAATTAAGAATATTAAACTAATTGTAATTAACACGATTGCCTGTGATAATTTTCAATAACGATCTTTTAATGAGTCATTAAGAATGACTCATTATATATTATTGGTATATAGACAGTGCTAACTGTTTAATTGAAGTTTAATTTAGTTCTGATGCATCCGTGTGTAAAAAACAAAAGTTGTAACAATTAAAGTTTGATATTGAAATTCCATCAAGCGCCTTCAGTCGATATCATAAAATAGTGTTGGATTACTTTCTCAATTTAATATTCCAGATCTTGAGCATAGATGGTTGCTATGTTTTTTCTCCTCGAGTTGATCTCAATTCTCATTAAGTTTATATTGTATAAAATTATTTCAAACGCATTATTTTTTTGCCAGACAGTCATTATCGCTTAGTTTTTAAAGTCTTATATTCCCGCCTAACAAAATCAACGCACAGAACCTTTTTTGTTACATCATCGCTTGTAAAATAATTTGATTTTTTTCCTTACCGCCGCTTCAAAATGCCATAAGTTGTTTTCATATATCTCGCACTCCGAAAGAGCTCGTTTTTTTAATATTTAATTGGCTCTCTTCGGAGTTATGCCCTGGGGCCACATCCAACCAATCAAAAAATGGTACACTGGATGAAAAAAGTAACCGTAAAAGTTACGATGTAGATGTACACTACATTACACCTTTTTTTCTTGTAAATCTGTTGAATCTTGGGAAAATATTTTCGAAGCATGAATAATGTTTTCTTTTTATGACTTTATACCTTTATTGGGCTGTACCACCAATGTAGACAGTTCTTTTTCACAAACAAAAAAATCAGTTTGTGTTATCATTACTATTGTCAGCACTCGTTTAATGTACGTGAGATAATAAGGCGAACAGTGCCTAGTCGAAAAGGGAAAAGGCGTGTGTACTATATATATATATCTTCGTACAAATTTTCTCAATCTTATTATGCTCATATTTCATTTTTGTCGCATCTTTTTTCCGTCGTTGCCAACATAGATTAGTCGCTGCAGAGCTGAGCATTTCACAGTGAATCTAGTTCAGGTACACTATATTCACACACATGCAAAGTCATTGTCAATAATTCGGTGTCAAATAAGCTGTGTTTGCTAGGTTATATATATATATGTATATATTTAGATAATTTTAAATTAAAATACACATGAACAATATAATAATAATTATTATTGTTTCTTATGTGTGTGCGGGCAATTATTATATATGATTCAGTATCCTTAAATGATACGGGAAAATCGCTCAAGATTAAACTTAATTATATTCATTTGCCTCTATATTCGTGTCAGCTTGAAGAACTAATAAGACTCATGATTAAAGCTCTGACATTAATTAAAGTATTTTTTTTGTACAAAGTTGGATAGTTCAAGAACATTTATATCTAACCAAGATAGTTTCTTGGAGCAAAACGAAATATTTTTTTAACCGTAACTAAGGGTCGATTCCACTGCGTTGACTGGATAACGCAGTTTTTCGAAACAAAACTATAAATTTATACCCAGTTCAACGTCAATCATTTTTATATTTTATATAAAAAAAGCAATGATTATTTAAAACTGTGAAATCGGAATGAACTTTTGTTCATAGTTAATATTCTGCGCCAAAATTTCTAATATGTTTTTTTCTGTATTCTACAGGTAAGTTCGAGGAGATTACCCATACAATAAAGCTGGAACTACAATTTAAAGAATTGACAAAAGTTTGTATATTAATACACTATTCTCTTACTTACTCTATTTAGTCGGTCCTTTAACATTTTTTTTTATTATATTTACTATTATAAAGGGAATATCATTGTTTAATAAGAATAAATCGACATAATATCGATGAGGGATTTATGATTTTAACGGATGCTAAAATAATTAAAATTTTTCGTTGGTACATTTATGTTGAGACAATTATGAGGAGTGGAAAAAATAATATAAATACTTTGCTAATTATTAATGTCAGTAAAAAAGGCATTGTATATTTAACGTATATCGACTAAGATGAAAATTCAATATAAAATTTGAATGGTTTAAACTGAATACATTTCCAAATAATTTGTTACTCACGACGCAGGTTTCATCTTTCGGCATATTCAGGCATCTTGTCACGAAGATGCGGTAGCATTGACAGATATTAAGCAGTTTGCATCGATTAAACACAAGATAAATCATGCAAGATATTTTTTAATTACTTCAAATATATATCATTAGTCTGATGGGCTATTTTTATGTTATTCTGTCAGTTTAATTGCATTTGTGTAGTAGTATGCCGTATGAAGATGTTTAAAGGCGAAACGAACAAAGTTTCAAGTAAGAATTCAATTTCAGCAGTAATCTATTCATAATTGAAAATAACGTGTTTTGAGCACTGAATAGATAACATACACATGTAAAAATGCCAGTGATAAGCAACATTTTAATGTCCTACGCAGTGTGTTCATTATATATAAACTTGAGAATAAAAGAATCGTACTTTATCTTTTTGTTACATTCAGTTTATACGTAAAATTTTTATAAGTGTCATAATATCTTTTGCTATAATATTGCTATTAAGTGTGAAAGTATGTTGCTCTTACGATAATGTGAAAATAAACTTCAGCAATGTATTTTAATGGTCTATAAAATCACCGCTCAACAGCTGGTGGTTTGCACAAGATAACGTCTTATAGAAAAAGTGTTATTTTTTAGTGTTATATAAATATGATCATATTGTATGTCAGTAGCGGCGTCCAACCAATAGGAAGACAAACTGAAAAATACAATTATATTTCAAGATTTTTACAAAATATCTTGAAAAAAAAGAAATAAAGAATTTTATTTGAATTGTTACAACTTTGTACGATTTCACATGTTTTTTCACTAACGACTCGGGTTTAGCCTTTCGGCATTCTATCACACGGATGCTACAGAACTAAGGCGAAACCCTGGTCGTTAGTGACAAAAGATGTGGGATCTTACAAAGTTTTGATAATTCTAATTTGTTATTGAAATTCCATTGAGCACCTTCAGTCGATATCATAAATTATAAAATGTAAAGAGTTTTATAGTACGGTGAAAAAATAGCAATGTATTTTAGTTCTACAAAATTATTTTTAACAAATATAGTTGATAGCTATTTCGGCTCACGCCATCGTCAGAACTATCGGCTATCAGTTCAAATCAGGCTAGTCTTATAGTGTTAAAAAAATACAGTAGGTGATCTGTTAACGAACATTTCAGACTGCGAATATATGGAACAACGAGCACTATCACGAAATATTTTTGTGTTCAGACAACTATAACGAGCTAAAACGGTCTTTCTAATCCATTTCTATATATATATATATGTTGCGTGTTTAAATGGTTGCGCTTCCCTGCTTTAATCTTTATGCGGTAGAGTTAAAAGATTTTAGTTTATATGTAAAGCCAATCTTAAATCAGCCTTTTTAGTCTTATATGTTACAGATTTTAGCGAAAAATTTCATTATTTATTATTTTATTGTAAATATCAACTTGACAGAGGGTTAAGTCCTAAGAAGCTAGCTGTATAATAGAAACTATCTATATTTATACTGGCGTAGCGTATACCATAATTGGGTGAATTATCGGTGTATAGCGGTACAATCTTATTTTTTATTAACATTTATGATGTCGACTGAAGGTGCTTAAATGAATTTTCATACCAAATTTGAACCATTCTATTCTATTCTATGGATGCAGCAGAACTGACACACAATAAGAAATTAGCATCAGTTATATACAACACGAGTTTATTACTAATCTTCCCGATCCTACCTCGTTATATATCTTATGTGAGATTAATTCAATGATCTGAAAATCTCATAAATATAATTCCTATATTATACCACCTGATGTGTAATTCCCACCGTTAACACACAATTTGAAAGAAGTAGATATATCGATATATATATAAATGATATATATAGTAATTTATGATATCGACTGAATGTGCTTGATGGAACTTCAATATTAAATTTGAATTGTTGCAACTTTGTACGATTCCATATGTCTTATCATAAACGACCCGGGTTTCGCCCTTCGGCATCTTCAGGTATTCCATCGCACGGATGCAACAGAACTGACTTCATAACTTCTGAACTGTCAGTTCTGTTGCATCCGTGCGATGGAATATCTGAAGATGCCGAAGGGCGAAACCCGTATATATAGTAGATATATAGTTATTATATAAAATTATCCAATTTCATTTTAATGCTACTTGATTATTATTGATTATAGAATCCATTCACCAAAGATTCATTAACAGTATTCAGTATTAATTTAAATTATCACAGACAATTGATTGTCATTATTATTAAATCAATAGTATTGAAAGTTATCTCTGTTGTATATTTGGATCTTAGCCTTATGGTCTGTGTTTTTTCGTTGTAGTTAACTCTTCTTGTGTATAACTGATGCTAGCTTTTTATCATGTGTCAGTGCTGTCGGAATTGTGTGATAAAATGCCTGAAGATACCGGAAGGCGAAACCCGGGTTGCCAGTGATAAAACATGTGGCATCGTACAAAGATCGACATATTTTAAGAAATCGTGGAAATGAATTGTTTGTTCTTCCAAAGTGTAGAACCGGTCTGCCAGTAGAGATGCCAATGGTAAGAGCATTAACAATGTTCAACAGTATTGCTTCGAATGTTGACATATTCCATGTGGACGAAATTGAATTCAGGCGATTACTATTTTTTAATGTGTTAAAGTAGATTTTTCATGAGCTTGCTTGGTTGACTTGCTCGCTATCCCAATTTTTGTTTTGTTGTTTATTTCCTCAATTTCCGACATTCATTTTTTTTATATTTTGACGTTGCAAAAGTGTGAGTTCTTAATTTTTAATTTATAATTAAGATTTTTTAATAAATTAAGTTTCAACAATTCAAATTTGATATTGAAATTCCATCATGTACCTTCAGTCGGTGTCAAAGAATAGATCTTTTCGTATATGTTATAGTATATTCTATACTGAAATCTTTATATTTTTCAATATATAATAATATTTTTAGTCGGGCTTAAATAAGACTACATCTTCGCTTAAACACCAATTCGCTACGATAAAATCGACCAAATTTGTAAGCGCATACTAACGTCGTTAAAAGATACCATATATGACGTAAAATGAATCGTTAATTGATAATAATGCGTTGTTGACTTTTTTCTTTAAGATTTATTTTCAACGTAACTGGTCTCCTTATATATTATATTTTTTATTTCAGATGACTGTGAATATAAAGAGGATTATTTAAAATACATGATATCAAAGATTTACTTGTTCTCGTGTCTGCATGATATTTCTTCTTCAATGCATATTTAATAAGATGTTTATATAAATAAAATGAATAATATTTTATTAACGTACAAGAAACTGATTCAAACGATGGATTTGGTAACGAATCGTGCCCATTGCTAATTATAGTATCCAGATATGTACTGTGACGCCCACACGTCTCTATTTTCAATGCATCCATACTTGGCGAAATTATTTCCTAGACATGCAAGTGTCTGCATACCACAATTATTGCGATGCATAAATCATTAAGTGTAATACAGATCGGTCCCACAAAGAATTGAACGTATGAAGTATTGTTCTGTTTACAAGGTTTGCCAGCGGTCGTCAAAATTTTGGCAAGCTAAATCAGAAAATATTGAATGTAATTTTTTAAGAACTATAAATAAACATTTTTTTAGCACGATTAAATGATCTAATATTCTTATAATGCAGTGGTCTTAAAACTTGTCGACTCACGAAATCATTAAAATTTTAAACTCATTTTGGAGAGCTCCATTGTGTTAGAAAAATATATCTTAAAATAAAATTCAAAGTGTTATAGTTACTTAATATTATATAGAGACGATAACAGAAAACGGTGAAAAAATGGCAACGTATTTTAGTTCTACACAATTTGTAAGACATATAGTTGATAGCTATTTCGGGTTACCCCTCATCAAAACTATTATATATACCCTTTAAATTTTATACAACTAAAATACATTACTATTGTTTTACCATATTATAATGGAGTTTTACCTAGCAAATATTAATTCAATCAACGATTACATAGTTTTTAGCAATTTTTTTTAAATAAAATTATTTTATTTACTCATTAATAATACTGTTCTTTCATATATATGTAGTTGTAAGTGTTCACATTTTTTGGATTACTTTTGTTTCATATTTCTGGATTCAAAAACTGTTTCTGTCACATCCCGAAATAAACCATGCATGTTATATTAGGCAAAGTTTGAAGTCCAGAAGTTGCAAAAAGAAATGTTTTTTTTAATCATAAATATAAATCAGTCACTGGATTCTTTCTTAATATTATTACGCAGGCTTAACCCAATCCTTGTGTCACGTAACCGATTTTGATTTTACATGGTATTGAAGAGCCGGAATTAGGTCGCAAGTCGAGGCTTGATGATTACTTATATACGTTGTTGAATTTAATATTATGTTATTTTTTTTTAAATTATAGGATATTAGCTACTATAACGTTTATCTATTAGTTTATGAAAAGGTATTTAAATCTTGTTATGATACAATAAAAATACTTATACTAAGTGATGTCAATCAGCCACTCTCAGGCATGTACAATATTAAGACAGCTATTGGGAAAAGCATAAATTATTAACAAGAACATATTTATTGATTGAATTGGTATTCACTTGGTAGAACTCCATTATAACACGGTGAAAAAATAGCAATGTATTTTAGTTCTACAAAATTATTTTTAACAAATATAGTTGATAGCTATTTCGGCTCACGCCATCGTCAGAACTATGCTTAAACTAACATTCGCTTATCTATATATAGCTGTGCAGAAAAGGCACACAACACATCCTCTCTCCTGTTCCAACGGCCTAGCTTGTTACTTTAACACAATGACACTGAATTTTCAAAAATTCCAAATGAAACAATAGGTGTCTATGACAATAAGTTTATATGTGGAACGGAAGTGGTCATTATGGAAGCAAATCAGACCACCTGATTGAATTAAAATATTTAAGTGCTAGTCATTTGATTTCCCATTCTTTATTCTTGCTAACGAGTATTGAATGATTATTTACTAACTTTTAATAGACTTTTCAATAATTAATTTGGTTTCTTTTTGATTACATATAATAATTGAATGGTCATTATCATTTCGTTTAACTCTTTAACTTCATAGATATATATTGTATATATGTAGTGTATGTATTATTTAAATTTTATTTGTATGTTTAGGTTAAGGAATTTATTTTAAATAATAAAAACACATTTCTTAGTACTTACTTCTACGATATATTTTATGATCACGACCGGTTTCGCTCGTCGCGCGCATAAAATATGCTGTGGAAACAAGTAGTGAAAATGTGTTTTTATTATTTAAATCCATCAATAATTGATAGTTAACAACTTAAAAATATAGGAGTTTACCTTAGTAATGAATAACTGAAGATGCTTATCAAAGAAGCGAAACACGTGCCATATATATTATATAAAAACACCAAATGGAATAACAATGAATAAAATGTAATTATATATCAATATTAAATGGGTATTTTCGTATACGATTTTCTTGTATTTCTTTCTCTTGTAGTTTTATTAAATGATGACGGAATCTATTCCTGTCAAAAATATTTTCGTCATAAAGTCGTACGATCAACGTTACTTGTAATTTTATGCAAAATATCAAATTGATCATAGAATCACGTCGGTAGAATATTCACTGATAATAATATATTAGATAATTATATTAATTGTAGGAGAGTTCAATGAACTAGTGTGCAGAAAAAAAAACTGCCAGACTAACCGGCATCCCACGATGTTTAATGTTTGTAGTTCCTACATATATTATTAACTTAACGTTTCATGAAAGTCTCTCGAGTGCGTAGGGAAAATGTGAAATCATGACAAACTGGTGAAATAACGGGGTTTAACCCTTTGCACTCCACAAAAAAAAACAAAAAAGCGTTGCAGCAACTCCTCGATTAATTTTAAGATTTTCGTAATATTCGACCGTTATTGAATCAAATGGACGCTAAACACGCTATAATTAACTAATAACATATTTTATAATTATTTCTTGGTTGCAATGCTTCAATCTATCAAATAAAAAAAAATCATTTCAAAATATGGTATTTTAAAAATAATATGTACTATTTGAAATTTTATACTGAAATATTATATTGAAATACTATATTACATTTGAAAGTGTCATATTTTTTAAAATATTCCTCTGGGTGAAGGTTTGGTTTCCTCTCACAAGTTTCACAAAAGTCTGTGGTCTCTTTTTTCCACCTGGAACCCTTCTATACCATGTTACCCTGGAAAATACTATACCAAAGTTACCCAAACTGTACGCCGCGGCGCCCTTGAGTGCCGAAGCTGTTCTATAGGGCGATGTAATAATTTTCATTTTTTTTTCAAAATTTTATTTCGATATTATCCGCTTGAAAGTCTTCGAAAAATTCGTTCAAGCAGATAATATCGATAAATTCTCATGGATTTCCATTTAGAGCAGTGGTCGTCAACCTTTTTATTACTACCGCCCACTTTTTGTCTCTGAAGAAATAATATTTTCTAATCTAATGTGTAAGTTTGTAACTAAAAAACCCTGTAGCAACTCCTCAATTAATTTTACTATTTTCATAATATTCAAATGCTATTGAATCAAATGGGTGATATGCATGATATAATTAACATTTCAGAGTGTGATATTTTAAAAAATATCGACTATTTAAAACATTTTAAAGTATGATATTTTTTAAAACATTCCCCTGGGTGAAGGCCAGGTTTCCTCTCACAAGTATCGCAGAAGTATGTGGTCTCTTTTCTTTCTCCTGGAACCTTTCTGTGTGAACATACTATGAAATCCTTATGTTTTTGTTTTTCGAAAACATGATACGGCGTCCATTCAAGCGCTGTTCAGCGTCACATGTAGAAAGACGCCCTGGTTTTGATGTAGGTGCACAAACCTCCAATTATATTTATAAGTATAACCTTTCAAAATTTTCTATGGGATATTTGTTTTAGGTTTGCTTTGATAGTATATTCCTTGTACAATATATACGAGTTAACTATAGTGGTTTCCAAGCCACAGAAAAATAGTTTTCTCTACCATTTCAACGTCTTTTGCATGAAGCAATACGATGTCGCATATTGGTCAGCGACATCCACACCGCCCATATTGATATTGTAATCAAGAATAAAACTTGGTTTATCTATGTCATCCTGACTTACACCTTGAAGAATGGTTCTTGGCCGTCTCCTTGCTGACTTAGAAGTAGAAGTATGCTTTGTGCTGAACATAGTAAAAACCCTTTTGTCACGCCACGCTAATACTAATGTTTTTCCTTTCCTGTATGCAGTTTTTATCCAACATCCAATTTTGGTTTCTTAGTTTGTTCCGGTAATCATTTACGATTGGTCATTATTGTACCGCTCAGGTAACATTTAATCTGATAGTAAATATATAATATCCTGTGGCATCCGGAATTGAATCTTGCAATTGCTTGTAGAAATGAATCACAATCCGGCCAGTAAAATACAGTTCTGGTCTTATTAGCCCTTACATGGTGATTTTACCATAATATGGTACAAATGAGTACATGTTGCTGCTACGGGAATTAGCGAAAACATAAACTCGAAGACCCCATTTTGCTGGTTTTTTTTCAGGTTAAAATAAAAATGTTTATTTTACCTTTGAAAGATACTCTTAACTCATCAACAGATAAATTTTCCTGAGGTATATAATGATCCATAAATTTGCTATTGAGATAGCCAAGAAAGTTAGTGACCCTTTCTGTCTTTTCTTCCTCAAAAGTCCGGATGGAGAGTAAAAGTTCTAGCTCAGAAATTGCAGTATTAGCATAGTCTTCCAATACATCGATTTCATTTTCAACTTGAGACATATATTCATCTTCACTACTTTTAAACTCATTATTGGTTGTGGAAATTCTTTTTGTAATCCGTGGCATCTTTATTATTATAGAATTAATAATGTAAAGCAAAGAAACAAAATGAAATAGTTCAATCGAAAATATTACGAGACCACCTACTCGTCATTCGGACATCACACAATATTGCTTTTACGTACAAAACATAGCTCAAAATACTTATTATTTTGTAATTTATCAGTGTTACTACTAGTATTTATTTTCAGAAACACAGATGTGGTACAACTGCAGACTGGGTATCCTTTATGGATCTAGGATAATGGGAACAGCTGCACGTGTAAAGATTGTTTGTTTACGGTCGGCATTCGCACTTAGACATTGCCGCTTTGATTGCTTTATTGCCATTATAATATTAATATTTTATTATACCTAATGTTGTAATCGGACAAAATTAATCCTGTACAACATCATTAAATGGTTTTTGAAAGAAAAAAAGGTTGTAAATAATCGCAATTTCATTTTTAAAATGTGCCGTCAAATGTCGAGTCAGACTCGACATAGGAGTTGGCGTAAGATATGCGATGTCGAGTCAGGCTCGACATAGGAGTTGTAGCGGTTAATAAAAAAGCTGCCTCGGTACAAGGGTTCACTATTTCGGTACTGTGATGGTGGACAGTTATAACTGCTGTTAATATAATTGTTCAGGAGAGCAAAAATAAAGTTTCAAAATCAATCTGACAAGTTAGATGACATGAGCTTTTGTATAACTTTGTGACGAATAAAAATGCGGCTGAAGTATTTTGTCAAATCAAAGAATATACAATACGGAATATATATGGAAGAAAACTATTATATAAACGTGACAAAAACAGCAGTTATAATCGTTTGCCAACATAGTACGGATTTCACAAAAAAATAACATAAAAGATTTTGTGTATAAACGGGTAGCAAAGGTTAGGGATTTCGTTTATAGAATCGATCAATACCATAATTGAAATTTTTTTTGTTTTTATCATTGTTCCTGGTGTCCGCAAATATCTTGAGAACGTATTGTAAACATTTTTATGTATTAATTTAATTGAATTTAGTTATATATAATTCATGCTTAAAAAAAGAAAACATAATTTTTTACTGAGCTCTCCATAATGCTCGCTATAAATGAATAAAATACCTGATGATTTTCAAAAATAAGGAAATAATTCAAAAACCGATGTTCATCTTTATAAAATTATATTCAATTATAGAAGTAAGACTAAACATTGTATTTTATAATATAAGTATAGTATCAATTATTAGCTTGATCTCAGTGTATAGCTACTATTCTATGACGGTCGATAATATGTGAAAATAGTGACATATAGACAGACGTATTTCTTGTTAGCTCATGAGTATTTAGGATAACATTAAAATATTTTCTTAGCCAATACAAAAATCCAAGATTAATTTATAATATGGTCAATCTGTTCAAAACTTTAAAGGTAGGTTTACTGTTTTATCAATTTTTACTCTCAATGTTTTGCTATAATATCTCTTCAAAAAATATTTGTATAAAAAAAAAACATTTCCTCAATTCCATTACACGGAATTCCGCGTTTAAAGATAATAAATTAAGTATTGCCAATTCCTAAGCCGGAAGAGTATGTCCGACAATTTAATTCCATATCGCCGCCCATTCTTTCTTTCTTGAGAGGTGAAGGTTGATAAAGAAATAAAAAACAATAAAAAAAATAAATTTTTTCATAGAAGGTAGAGATCTGCACTGACCCAAGCTTGCACTGCGAGGAAAAAATAGTATTTTATAGGCAAATGCGACAAACAAAACTTTATTCAATCGCAATTGTCTTTCAGAAGATGAGTCGTTTGAATTTTCATAATGAGTGTTTCATACATATTTTTGTAGACGTTTTGAATTTGTATACTATACCTTTAAGACACTTTTTCTGTTTTAAATTTTCTAGCCCATAAAACGATTTAATTTTCCGAGAGTTGTATTGCAATCGTAGTTATATTTAAGCGGCTCTTGTTGTTATGTAAGGAAATCATTGGAGAAACTGCCAATGCAGGTAAAAATGCTGCGAACGAATTTATTTCCTCGATGTACAAAATTACTGTAGATGGCGAATTTTCCCTCTGTTAAATATTCGATACTGATGAGATGGGTTTATTTTGCAAGATATGAATAATTGAGTTACCTCCGGATATAATATTGTTAAATAGATTCGCGCATTATTTTAAAATAGTAATTTTTTCACTCCTTTACTAGATAAAAAAAAACCAATAGCGTACAAAGTTCGACAACGGACTTTTATCGCAGACCAGGTTATTAACCGTAATCGAAATAGAAAAGCCCGATAACCTTGTATCCTATATTTAGTGTTGTTGGTTGTTTGCTTGGTGCTGGGGATGTCACAGGCCGCAACATATATCTGGTGCATATCATCATCATCATCAGCCGGGGTCGATCCACTGCTGGATGAAGGCCTCCCCCTGCTTTTTTTTTTTCAGGGGGGTTGTTTGGACATAGCAACACCACGCTGCCCAGGCGGGTTGGTGTTCGGTTTTCTGTCTGGGTTTTCCTTCCCATAGCCAAGAGAATTTGGCACTCGGTGTTCCCGAGCGGTCACCCATCCAAGCACTATCCGCGCCCAATGTTGCTTAACTTCGGCGATCGCACGAGAGCCGGTGCTTACAACGTGGTATGGTCGTCGGTCTGGTGCATATACATATAATAATATTTAAAAAAAATATGGAAGAATCAGTTACACTCTGTAGCGCATCAAGAGATCTAGTGATACACTAGCTATTTGAATATTCAAATAAAAAAATAAAATCCACTAAATTGAAAGGGCACGTTACTAAAAAAATGAAAACGTCTTTGAGTACTATAAATTCATATTTATTTGAAAATTAAATAATTCATTCGGATAAACATATGCGCATAGAACGGACGTGCTTGGGCTACAAATAATATAGTGATATTTGGGGTCAAGTCTGGAGGAATAGGATCTGACTTCGAATTGAATTCGACTCGCGCAGATACATCTTATACGAGACCTGTATTTGTGACATCACAACAATATCGGAAGATATGTTCAAATTATTCTTAACTAACTCTAAACTGTGCCGGGTCTATCAATGTCATTGTTTTATTATTAAATTATTTCTGGTTTGCCTACAGTGATATGTGACGTGTATCGGAGAAATGATCGCTATCAATGATTTGTATTATTCTGTAAATATCCGATGCAATTGATATCTTCGATTGAAAAATATCAAATAATATAGGTTACCCTTATAAACAATTCAATTATCTTTACCAATAAAATCTGCCGATTCAACTGAATATAAAATCAAAAGGGTTATCTATATAAGCGGCATTTAAAAACTGTCTCGTAGAACTTGTAATGCAATATACGTAGGGTATGCAATATATTTCTGCCTATTACAATTAAAAAAACTATTTTACCAGTTTTGGGCCATATGTTTCAAAAAATTGTTAGTTCTCTCTAGTTACAATAAACAATATAAAATAATTATATTGTAAATTGTTTGTACGTATTTTCTGTTGCTATGTTAAGGATAGGAAATGTTTGAAACTTTCAAAATAAATCTCTTTCCACCCTTGCGAAGATTTCTAGATTGCAGCTACACGGCAACACACAAAAAATACGCATACAAAGTTTTTTAAAAGATTACAAAACCCCTAACGAAACTGTCAACCATGTCACGCTTTGAGATTAGCATTTTGCGGACTGTCAATTCGTAAACTAAAATTCATTTTGGAATAAGCTTTTCACGGAAAGAAAACATTTCTAATGACATTTTGCAAACCATCGATTGTAGCGAGTACTACATTTTTAGTAGTTTATTTTGTTTGAATGGCATTGCAATGAATGCCGGGTACTCGCAAGTACGTTTATAAATAGTTCAAACATATTTACAATTTTGACAAAGTTTTTTACGTAACAACAGTTAATTAAAGAGTAAAATTAATATTTTATTTTAAGCCGGCGATTTTTATAAATATATATATATATATCTTTAATATTTACTTTACTTTTCTTTTATTTCCGATTTTGCTTCTCCGGATCCAATTCACAGTATTTACCGACTGTTCGTTAATAATAATTAGCATACGAGTCTTGTAAAACAAACCAACCGGCCGTGCAAGTAGAATCTAAGAATGTTAGCAAACTTTATGAGTTTAGCACACAGAAGAAAGTAACACTTTTACTGGGGGTGGGAAAATGAATCGGATGTTAAAATTATTTGCTTTGTTTGTAGGAAGGATTTATTCAACGATATTTCAAGCGACAAAAGAAAATGTAAATAGAACGTTAATTAGAAACTGAGATTTCTTATTTTTGTTGAAAATAGATATTCGAATTTCGAATGGAATTTCTTTCAAATATTCGAATAATATCACGTGTATTTATAATATTGTTTTTTCTTATTTCTGGCAACACTTATTTCAATCTTAGACGATATATATATAATATTATACACCCAGTCCTTTTTTTACGCGATACATTGGTTCCAGAAAAAGGCGCGTAAAAAAAATCGCGTATAAAATCGCAACTTTTACGCAATTGCATTACATTTCTTTACACACCCTAAAACATAAATTCGCATAATAGCCGATACACTAGTCTACACTACACTAGTATGCATATTTAAAAAAATGGAATTCTTTACAAAATTAAGTTTTAAAAATACACTTTTATTTTATTTAAAAAAATAATGAAACGTACAAGCCTAGCATCACATACGAATTTCTTCTTTAAAACGAATTTGGGGAAAAAATCGCGTAAAAACGAATGAAAGGCGTAAAAAAATGTAACATTGCCGTCCAAAAAAATCGCGTATAATCAAATTCGCGTAAAAAAAAATCGCATAAAAAAAGACTGGGTGCGTATACACTACTACGAGTATTATGGTACTCAAATAAATGAAATACATTTCACCAAATTTGTAATGTAACAACGTTTTTATTTTTCGTTAATTCATGGGATAAAACATTATTTTCAAGTAAATAAAACATCTGCTGTTTATTATTACTGCCACATTTTATAATGTTATGTGGATGATTAAATAAAATATTTCATGATCGGAGTGCTACAGAATATAGATTTTTTAAATTTTTAGTTAAATCAATATATATAATTTCAAAAATTTAAAATAATTATTGGGATTAACCGGGCAACATTGCATTCGTTTTTTAATCATCGTTCTGCATTTTTTTAAAAAGTGAGCCGCTCAAGGAAAAATTCTACGGAAATATATTATAATAAATTGCTGGATTATCAATTTATATTCTATTCAAAGTGACTCTTGATGGACAGCTTAAAATTTGTTTATAAGTCAAACTTTCAAATTTTCATTTTGAAGGGGGCTAAAAGTGTAAACCAATTCTCGTCATTGCATTTTTAATTTATATTGCTTTTATAAGTGTATCATTCAAACCCAATAAAGAGCCATTAAAGAATTGTGTTTTCCTAAAGAAAGCATAGTGTAATATTAAACCGTTGTACACACATTTGTTGTAAAAAAAACGTACGCTTTATAGCATTCTATTTTGTTATTGTTTGTGGGATTTATTGCAAAACGAGGTTAGAAGATCGTTCCCTGAATACCAGGACAGATGTTAGAAGTATCTTTGGAGACACCGCTATAAGTACACGGTTAAGTGTAGATGTTAAATGCATTTTCGCTCTAGGACACACTTAACTTTACAAAAGATTTAAATACTTACCCTAACATCAGTGTATATTGAATATGTGTAGAAGACATATTGAACAATGCCTTTTTATTATTATTGTTGATATTATTAAGTGTGGATTGGATACAGAAATCTCAAGTGGTGCTACACGTAACTGATATGATGACAAGCGTCATTTTTCCTTTTAGGGAGAATTTGTTTACCGATGTTTTTTCATTGATTCATATTTGATAAGTACTTAACACAGGTATGCTGTATTATAAACATCAATCGAAACGAAAGAACAGACATGTTCAAAAATAAATATAAAATGGATTTATATATTTTTTTGCATAGTGAGACTCCTAGACTTGATATTCATTTTTTTGTTATTAGGTAGTAATTTTGTCATTATCTACCTAGGTTTCATATTTTGACATCTTATTAAGAAGTAAATAATTCATATCATATTCGGTTGTCATATTTATACTATTTTTCAATGAAACCTTCTGGTGTTGTTTTCTATGTTGTACTATTAACTGTAAGGACAATATTTTATAGTTCTAATATGTTTTTATAAGCTTTGACATAAACCTAAGCTTTCTTCAAATTTATTTTCTTGGAGGCCAAGTTAGCAGCCAAAAAAGAAAATTTATTTATTTATTACACGTTATAAAAATTACATATTACAAATTCATTGCTTTTGCAACATCAAAATATTTAAATAGAAAAACAAAAAATATGGATAGCAAGCAAGTCAACCAAGCAAGCTCATGAAAAATCTACTTCAACACATTAAACAACAGTATTCGCCTGAACTTACCTTCGTCCACATGGAATATTTCGACATCCGAAGCAAACATTGTTAATGCTCTTACCATTGGCATCCCCATTGGCAGACTAATTCTACACTTTGGAAAAACAAGCAATTCATGTTGCGGTGATGAAGCCAAAAATACAAGAAATAACATAGATTAATTTTGAGTTTTTTATCAAATATAAAAAAAAATCTGTGTTTAATCAAATTTCACGTGATTATTTATAATAAAAGTGTAAATCGATCTTTTGAATCTATTTAACATACAATTGAATCTAAAAATTCTTACGGAGTAGACCACTATTATTTACTACAATATGTTATAAGATGTTTAAGCCGTGCTTCTTGTCAATATTTACTCAACACAAACGAAGCGTAGGCAGAGAGAGAGAGAGAGAGAGAGAGAGAGAGAGAGATGGTTGATACGTGTAGTATACCATTAAAATTCACTAAAAAATTTCTCGACCCCCCCCTTTCTTTGAATGCACCCACAGAGAGAGAGTGTTCGTGTATTATGTATTCCATATATAAGTACACCTGAAAGTAAAGCGTAACACTTTCAACAAAAATCGTCTTTTTAATTTATGATGATCGACCGAGGTGCTTCATATGATTTCAATATCAAATTAGAATTATTGAAACCTTGTACGATTTCACATGTTTTGTCACTAACGGCTGACCGTTGTCAGTTCTGTTACATCTGTTTGATAGAATTCCTGGCGATACCGGATCGTTTTTAGATCGTAGTTAATTCATATTTGATCGTACTGCTATTTACGATTTTTTTAAACTTTTGAATTAAAACTTTTTTGAGATGAGACACTCGTCTTGCGGAAGTACAATGTTTTAAATAATAAAAACACATTTTTTAGTACTTATTTCCACAATATATTTTTTGATCAGGACCGGTTTCGCTCATCGCATTTTCTGTAAAAAAATAAACATTTTACAGAAAATATTGGAACGCCCCTGACTGACCATATCTTCCCATCTCATCGATTCATCTTTAATCGACTTCTCATTTATTAATTTATTTTGTTCCAGTAAGTGTGGGTTATTTTCGTCATTAAAAATTTCCCACTCCTTACTTCCTTATTGATTGTTTAGAGCTCCTAATGGATTTACCATAATTGTAATTGTAATTCTTAATAAGTGATTGTGAACATTTAATTTTTATACTAATTTACTTTATTTGTATCAATATTGTATGATTTTATGTAAATTGTTTCCTAGTTCTTGAACCCATGGTTTTGTACACCTGCTACCTTTAACTCAAATTAATTTTTTGTTTTGTATAAATAGACTTGTTTGTAAATTGTATTCTATCAGTTGATAATGCTCGCGATGAGCGAAACCGGTCCTGATCAAAAAATATATTGTGGAAATAAGTACTAAAAAAATGTGTTTTTATTATTTAAAATATCATGCCTTTCCATCAAGAAGTGACAGTTAACACCTTAAAAGTGAAGTACAATGTATTGTTACTAAAGCGTTTCAATTGAAAATGTAATCAAATTCAAAACAACAATTTCTCATCAATGATAAATGAGAAAATGTAATTAGATTTATTTGATATGTCATAAACCAAAATTGTAAAATCATGTCTCAAATACCGAAGTAATCTCAACAAATGGAAACCCTCTTAATTCGCTTGTGTCACAAATCATTGGATGTAATATAATATCTAACTGTTAATCTCTTAGCATTAAATAACGCACTGTCACTTTATGGGACACCCTGCCTTTTATACATTAATATTGATAGGTGATAAAATAGTATAATACATGGAGCTGATAAAATTAATGTAATATTTGATACAATATAGGCCAGTGCGAGTGGATACAATAGTAGATTATTATTTATATATTGTATTAGCTATTATTATGTTATTATACTAACAAATTCATGTGTTCATAAATCACATATAAGTACAATTCACTGGTTTATATACTGCAATGACCCAAAAAGGAAAAACAGATAAATACATGTTGAACAAATAACAATATATTATATTTAAGTTTTACAATATATATAAGATGTATAGTTGATAGCTATTTCCGTTAACACTGTCATTAGAACTGCTTTTGTATTAATTTATATAAAAAAAAACTTCCACAAAGTTACTCGAAAACCCATAGAATGAATCTGGTAATAAGCTTTCGTAAAACGTTCATTTGATCCAGATTTTCATTTTACTTGATCGAATATATTAAAATTAAGAATAATCATTTGCTGGTTGATTGGCGTAAATAACTCTGAATATCTTTATAAAACTGTTGTGGAACTTTATAATTTTGGATATATTGTTTTAGGAAATAAAAACCCCCTTTTGCCCACAATGCGTTTTCGACCCTGTCAACGTTGAAGTGCCCGAGGGCAGAACCTTCCTTGAAACGAAACGTGTTATAAATTTTGTATAATTGAAATTGATTCCTATTTTTTCACCGTGTTTTAATGGAGTTCTACCAAGTAAATGCCAATTCAATCAATAGAAGCAGTTATGTTAAAATATGTTCTACTTTTTTATGATTTTGTTTTAAGGTTTGCTATGTTGTCATAATTTCATGCGGTCATGTCCCCGTGTTTATTAGCAACTGGATACTTATAGAATCTAAGCATAGCGTTCAACATAGCCGCAATGAAAATCGTATTTAAATAACGTACAACAATGTCTACTCATAAAATGTCTATTGATTGAATCGGCATTCACTTGGTAGAACTCCATTATAACACGGTGAAAAAAATAGTAATGTATTTAAGTTCTATGAAATTATTTTTTTAAGATATAGTTGATAGCTATTTCGGCTCACGTTATCGTCAGAGCTATGCTTTAACGAAAATTTGATTATCTATATATAGCTGTGTAGAAAATGAACACAATACATCTTCTCACCTGTTTTAACGACCTGGCCTGTTTCTTGCTCGAAATAAAACAAAAAATTTCAAATGAATCTAAAAAGGCGGTTTTATCAATAAGTTTACATATGGCACGGAAATTGTCTTTTACCGAAACAAAACGGCCCCCTGTAGAGGGTTAAGCAATGGCGATCGGCATATATTAGTTTGTTCGTTAAGAATCCTTTGTGATAGTTGATATCTACTGATTTCCAGCTGTTCTAAAGCCGTCATCTTGCGAGCTTTATTACAAAGAAGCAAACACTTTATTTATGTTATGTGATTCCTTATAACGTGACTAACAAATTGCGTAGCTATCAACTATATCTTAAAAAAATAATTTTGTAGAACTAAAATACATTGCTATTTTTTTTTACCGTGTGATAAAATGTAATGTGTCTGACGTGAAACTGTCAAATTTAATACCAAATCGAAGCGTGAAGTGACATTCTTCCTACTTGTCTATTTTAATCCAAAGATTTCATGTTTTCAATCTCGAGTATTTTGCGACAAAAATCGAGATTAAAACTACGGACTGTGTCTAGATTCATCTCAAATAAGTACCTCGCAACTCGGGTTCGTGTCTTGAGATAGTATACACATGTCTTTATATATCATAAGGCGGTAAAGTCACGATTTAGTTGTTATTTTCTCATATAGTCGTCTTTACTATATATGGTATCTGGTAGCGGATGGCGTCTGCTACTGTATCGAATCGTGCCAATTGTGAGATAGTATTACTGTAAAACATAATGTCGTGATATAACGTTACAAAAAATTATTCATAGGGACTGCAATATCGATCAACCATATGAATACCGGTAATAGATACATATATATTAATAGCTAATAAACTTTGCGCGATACCTTCTAACACACCAAATTAATAAATTCCTTTTCTTTGTTCATTCAAAAACTAAATGCTTGTGCTGCAGCTCAAAAAACATAAACTTCAAAATTAGTTTTATTTTATGATATTGACTGAAGGTGCTTGATAGAATTTCATTATCAAATTTTAATTGTTACAACTTTGTACGATTTCACATGTTTTTTCACTAACGCCCCCGGTTTCGCCTTTCGGCATCTTCATGCATTCTATCACACGGATGCAACAGAACTGACTGTCAGTTCTGTTGCATCTGTGTGAAATAATGACTGTAGATGCCGAAAGGCGAAACCCGGGTCGTTAGTGACAAAACATGTGGAACCGTACAAAGTTGTGACAATTCAACTTTAAACAACAAAGTATCAAAAACCCACAATGTTAGAAATGATTTTCCGTTTTTTTTATTTGAGTAAAAAAAATGGTTAAACATCGTGTTTAATTATTTATAACTAAAAATAATTAACTCAAATGGCGCTTCTTTGATTGACTTTTGACTTTAAAAAACAAATTTTATTCTTCATCATATTTTCATTCAAATGAGAAAGGATTTTTAAACGCATTATCTCATTCAAAGGTGCTTATATTAATAATCTTAAAATAATTCAATATCTTTAAACTGAAATACCGGTATTTTTCTAATTTCCATGACCGTGAATAGTGCCACCCCTGCTTGTGAATTATTACTCGTGAGATGGTGATATCTTCGTTTGAAAACGATCAAAATAATATATGTATTTACACACTTATTTATTTGAGACAACGCAGACTAATTATAACACTAATAACATACATTAGTGCTAAGCAAATTGACTGTAGCGAAATGAACATGCCTTACACCAATTTACATATATATGATATTATGTGATAAATTCAAAGTGATATATGTATTACAAAGAAATAATACCAAGTATATTATCTTCACCTCTAATGTATCACATTTGACATATAATATATTATATTAAGCTTTACGAATCACCAAATAATGTTACCAATCAAATATACAACTATTTTTTTCGATACCGGTTCGTAATATCGTTTTTACAATTTTACCGGTCCAAACGTTTTAAGAGTAGCATGAATCCAAACAAACAATATATCGGAGCATATTGGGTTATTCGCACTAACAAATTACAAATTCTTGGTAACGATAACAATTATAGCTAGTAAGTGGTTCATTATTTTTTTAAGATTATGTGAAATTGACATTTGAAGCTAATTGGCATAAACAATACGTCCAAAAATAATACAATTTACGGCGCTTTTGAGATGACAAAACATAAAAGCTTTAGTAATTTGTTGCTAGATGACTGGTTTGATGAATTGTCTATGATAAGAAGCGCACGTTAAGACAAATACGTTACGATACGACTTGATCTGCAACCTGTCTAGTGTTTCCTGAATATTCTTGACAGATAATACATTAAATGTCTGTCATATAATTGACTATACTAAGGATTTGAAAAGTATGATATTACAGCCTTAACGTTTTGTTTTAATTATTGGATCAGAGATATGTGGAAGAAATTTAAACATTAAATGCATCATTTTTCAGGATTCAGGAATCGGGTAAAATTTGACACACCAAATCACACTGTAAGAAATATTTTGTTTTTCATCAGGTCCGGTTTCTCTCATCAAAAGTATGACATATATTGTTATTATTATATTATTTTATTATAAAATGGCGCTAGGGGCCGTTCAGGTCCATGGCCGACTGCACAACCTCTCTCCAGGCATCTCTGTCGAGCGCTCTTTCTCTCCAGTTGACTATCCCCAGCCTCTCAACATCCTTTTGAATGTTATCCGCCCATCTCCGTCGAGGGCGACCGAGAGGTCGGGTGCCAGCTGGTGTTCCTTCATAAGTCTTATGGAGAGCTCTAGACTTCTCAGATCGTACAACGTGACCCGCCCATCTGAGCCTTCTCGATCTCAAGACATTAATGATTCTTGGTTTGTATCGGTCGAAGAGCTCAGCGTTCGTACGAATGCGCCACTGGTGGTTTTCATTAACGGGTCCAAGTATTCTCCGGAGGATTCTGTTTTCAAATACTTGGAGGGCCTTTTCTTGTTTTTCTGTTAAACCCCAGGTTTCACATCCATACATGACTATCGGCTTAATGATCACGTTGTACACCCGGCACTTGGTTTTGATGGACAGCATTTTGGACCTAAACAGACTATTTAGCGCGAAGTACGCTGCATTTCCACTTCTCAGTCGGTCAGCAAGCTCCAAAGTCATCTCATTTCTAGAGGAAATATTAGAGCCCAAGTACTTGAAAAGAGAGGTTCTCTCGAACGAGGAGTTTCTTATTACAATGTCTCCAGAGGGTTCGTTGCCTCTTGTCATTTTCAAATACTTAGTCTTTCCCACATTTACTCGTAGGTTTAACCTTTTTGCTGTGTCCTCCAAAGGAGTGAAAATGTCTTTTATTTCGTCTTCAGATTCTCCGAGCACCACTAGAGCGTCCGCGTAGCCCAATATTTTGTGGGACCCATTCATTATAACTCCGCCTTCTGCTTTCATTGCCTCTCTTACGGCTTTCTCTAAAGCTAGGTTGAACAGCATAGGTGATAAGGAGTCTCCTTGTTTTAGTCCTGCTGTCACCTCAAAGGATTCTGATAGACTACCCTGCATATGAATTCTGCTCTTGGATCCATCCATACATACTTTTATTATATTTATAAGTTTTGATGGTATTTGGAATTCCTTCAATATATTCCAGAGAGCTTCTCTATCTATAGAGTCATATGCAGTTTTAAAATCCACAAAGAGACAGTGAACATCTTGGGCGTATTCCCATTTCTTTTCAAATATTTGGCGCAGTGTAAAGATCTGATCAGTGGTGCTGCGGTTTCTTCTAAAGCCGCATTGGTAGTCACCAAGAATGTTTTCGGTATGCCGGCAGAACTTTTTCGAGAATAATATTTGAAAGAACTTTGTATGCAGTAGGAAGAAGAGAGATGCCACGGTAGTTTGCACAGTTGAGTTTGTCTCCTTTCTTGAAAATAGGACAAACCAGTGACTCTTTCCACTCTTCGGGGATCTTTTCTTCTTCCCATATTTCTTGCAGTAATTCAAGCATGGCGTTAAGAAGGGTTTCTCCTCCATACTTGAGTAGCTCTGATGGAATATTATCATTGCCGGCCGCTTTGTTATTCTTTAAATAACTAAGTGCTCCCATTAACTCTGACTTACTTGGTGGTGGTATTAGAGGTTCTGCTGTAGCGATATCTGGCGATTCCAGAGGTTCATCTGGTGCAGAGCGTTGAAGTAAACTTTCAAAGTGGGACTTCCATATGTTAAGCACTTGCTCTTTGTTTGCCACTATTTGACCTTGTAGGTCTTTGATTTGTAGCGTGCAAGGCTGAAAGCCTCTCTTTTCGATGTTCACTTTAGAGAAGAATGACCGGGTTTTATTCCGTTTTGCTTCTGATGACTTATGTTGTGAATGTCTTATGACATATATTGATAAATACAAATTACAAACCTGGTTATTTACATATTAAAAAAAAACGTTAAATAATCAGATATATATGTAAAACCAATGGTTTAATAACTGAGTAAAAATTAGACCTCTAAATAAAAGTTTTTATCAAATTAAACGTTCATTAAGAATTTAAAAATAATTATGATAAGCAAGAATAATGAGTAAATTTTTTTACAATCAAATATTTTAAAGAAAACCGTTCTTATCTAAAAAATATAAAACTGTGAAAATTGTAGTAGGCATAGTGTATTTATTATTAAAATTTAATGATTTTCTACTAAAAAATGGCTGTTAACACTTTACAAGTATGTTTAAAAAAATATGTTGCTTCTTAGAGGAACAAGGAAATGAATACTACGAGTGTACAAGGATAAATTCTAGACGGAGAGAAGGAAGACCGAGGTATTTAGTATATGTTTTATTGAATGATGTCCACGATTTGTTAACTAGAAGCTAGCAATGTCGGCAGATATCAAACAATTATTGTTATCGTCACGCGAGACCACCTTACATATATTTTAGCCAACCGCTCGTACGGCCTTGGCAATCATCTCAATCGGTGTCGTGGATCGTGCACCATTTTCTCATGCTACCGAGTGTAACGGCCGTGGAAAATGTAAAGGGGTGTCAAAATTCAAGGGAATCGACCGTAACATTTATTTTATATTACATACACTGCTTGAGAACCGGTTGTATACAATTATTTTAATTGATGAATAAGTAGAGATTATTTTAATAAAATTCATATAAATTTGTTCTCGCTGCATTGTAGATTTTTTTTCTTATGACTACTTCTTGATTCGATAATTTCAACCAAAGTTGACGTGAATTTCTAGAACTGCTGTTGTTCGATGAAGGTTTTTGAGAAAGTTAGACAAAAATACTGGCAAGTTAATCGCTCAAAAGTATGAAATACCAGTATTAATTAAAAAATCGGGATCCCGGTATTAAAACTGTTTTCAAATAAAAATACTCAACTTGAAAATTTTAAATGCCAGTTTACTGTTTGAATTGCCATTTATTTGGTAGAATCCCGTTATAACTTGGTGAAATAATTCAATTATTTGCTAGTTTTAAACTAAAATGAAAGTTAAAATGAAAATTTTGTAGAACTAAAATACATTGCAATTTTTTCACCGTGTTATAATGGAGTTCTAACAAGTGAATGCCAATTCAATCAATAAAATGAAAGTGTTTCTCAATACATAATTATATTAATATTGATAAATGTTCAACATGTAATATTGTATATATTTATTGATTGAATTGGCATTCACTTGGTAGAACTCCATTATAACACGGTGAAAAAATAGCAATGTATTTTAGTTCTACAAAATTATTTTTAACAAATATAGTTGATAGCTATTTCGGCTCACGGCATAGCTCTGACGATGGCGTGAGCCGAAATAGCTATCAACTATATTTGTTAAAAATAATTTTGTAGAACTAAAATACATTGCTATTTTTTCACCGTGTTGTGCGTATTGTATATATTATTTGTGAGGACTGTACCTCAGGTTGACTTATGTGTTTGAAAAACCGGTCTAAAGAGATCAGATTCCACTATATATACTTGTAGATTACTTATTACTTTTTGAAAACATTGCTTCTTTTCAAGGTTACATTTTAATTTAACAAAAAAAAAACATAACGTTCTAAAGGAAATTATTTTGTATGCTTATGATAAACTTTACAATGCGACATATTATAATAACAATACTGATTTTTTCATATGGTTAGTGGTCACTTAACTGACCATGGCTGTAATTGTTTTTTTTATTTTTTATTATCGGTTTTGTCATGTTTATCCGGCAGGATGGAACCTAGACATCCAAGTCACACTATACATTATTAAAAAAATATTGTTGAAATTTCCACAAATTATATTTAATCCCATTGACATTCCAACGAGGAGAACGATTTTGACCATTTGACCAAGAGAAAAACTGAGACAAATAATTTTTCATATTGTTTTATTTGTTGCCATCAGTCTAAATTAAGATGTTTATATATAGGTAATGCCTTTACAAATTAAAAACAGACTAATTCACTTAGACGAAATTTTACAGACGCCATTAGTTTGCGTTCCCTTACTTTGCAGCCATATTACGAAATAAAAATGTCTGACTCCTAGTGCTGTTGAAACGCTAATATCTTGATTATTGTTAATTAGAAGATTGTTTTCATTGTACATATCTGCAAACTACACACGCATTATTAACAAATATATACGTGAAAAGAGAATCGTGTTATTTTTTTATCGATGGCTATATAAACATGTTACAATTATATGATAATTATTTGCTATAGGCGGTGATCACATGTAGTTTTTAACTACTATATATTATACAAGGAATGTTAGTATCACATTCTCTGCAGAGCTGTGTATAGGATTTTGCAATAGCAATCTTATAGAGCTTTATTTTCTAAATTATTGAAACTTTGTACGATTCTACAGGATTTGTCAACAAGTAAAAAATCATAGTAATGAAGAATTGTAAATTCCAATTTCGCGAGTTCATGAATTGAGTTCTGGTATTAATGTCCTAGCCCACAATGGTCGGCAAACCTTTTCGCTAATTTAAACGTAGCATGTATACAAAACCAAAGTATGTAATATACCGATGTGGTTTTATAATATTGATTGAATTGGCATTCACTTGGTAGAACTTCATTATAACACGGTGAAAAAATAGCAATGTATTTTAGTTCTACAAAATTATTTTTAAAAAATATAGTTAAAAGCTATTTCGGCTCACGCCATCGTCAGAACTATGCTTAAACTAACATTCGCTTATCTATATATAGCTGTGCAGAAAAGGCACACAACACATCCTCTCTCCTGTTCCAACGGCCTAGCTTGTTACTTTAACACAATGACACTGAATTTTCTAAAATTTCAAATGAAACAATAGGTGTCTATGACAATAAGTTTATATGTGGAACGAAAGTGGTCATTATGGAAGCAAATCAGACCACCCCTTTGTACAACGGCTGGATAAGTGGCGATATTATTATGTTAGTTTGTTCGTTAAGAATCCTTTGTGATAATTGGTGTCTATTGATTTCCAGCTGTTCCAAAGCCGTCATTCTCCGACCCTTACTACAAAGATGCAAACATTTAGGGGCTGAGTTTGAATTTATATTATGTGATTCATTAATAACGTGATTAACGAATTGTGAATCTTTTTTTACTGTTGAATGATCTTACATATTTCTTAGCTCGAGTAGATATATTTCTACCTGTCTGTCCGATATAAACGAATCAACATGAGCCACAGGACATTTTATAAATACCGCTTCGGTCCAGTTTATTAATTATATCTTTACTATATTTAAGATGTCTGCCTGAGTTATTGTTGACCTTGAAAGCTACGTTTATTGAGTTTTTAATCTCCCGATGATATTTTTCGCTAATATTGTGCTAATAAAGTGTTTTTATATACCTGCTGCTTTCAACTCTAATATTTCGTATAAATATACTTGTTTGTAAATTGTATTATATCAGTTGATAATGCTCGCGATGAGCGAAACCGTTACAGACCACTTGTGTTATGTAAATTAAGTCCACATTTATTCTTTTGCAGTATTTACAAATCAACACAAAGACGATCAAATCTATAGCGTCTTTGTGTTGATTTGGAACTTACACGGCTGTTTGTAATACACCTATCCCTCGCTTTACGCGGTAGATAGATTCCTGAGAAAAATGTGAAAAATCGAAATTGTATATTTTTAAATGTAAAACCGTGTAAATTAAAAAGTATACAAAAACACATTATTTGGTTGTTTTCTAAAGTACATAGCAAAATTATCAAAATGTATAAATATACATATTCTTTTATTAATTACATTAAATACACATAAAGAATATATAGAGGAACAAAAAAAATTCAAAAGATTAATAAAAAAATATTGCAACGGTTGGTGGAGTTTTTATCATTTATCAATATCACAAATCAATTTCAATCTTTTCTTCGTGACTGGTTCAAAGTCACTTTTATCGCTCGAAATTATTTGTGCCAATGCGATGTTTGAAGTAGAAAAATTTATGCCTCGAGGAGATTTGGTAATAAAATCCGTTATTAACATTTGCTCCGAATGGCGGGAGGAGACATTCGTGCAGTGGAATGCATATCGTTAGATTCGTTTAGAAATGGACTCGCCCAGACGAATACCTTGGCACACGGGCGCACAAACAAATACAATTGGCGAGAACATTGTTTCTGTTGATCATAGTCAGATATTTTAAACATTTTTATTTCGTGTTAAATCGAAAACTTGTCAAACAACTAACGTGTAAATCGAGGAATAGGTGTTTTTTAAATTTATTTATTTATTTTTTTATGTCGCATTTTGCCGACCATTGCCCAAGTCAACAGTACTCAAAATGGGAATAAACTTGAATGTTTCAATTATGATAAATTACCAGTAAATTAGCAAGTGTGGTTGTTCAGCTAGCTTGATTCCCCATTGCGATTTTAGTGTGCAACGTGCTAAATTTGCCTTGCTTTGTTTTACGGCCGAACGTCGAGTAGCGTATTCCGCAGATGACCCCTTGTTACGTTGCGTGAATAATATGCGCTCTTCTTTAATAATTATTCCAGGCAAAGTTGTTTTTAGAATTTGCATTGCTAATTACTACACCAGAACTGGTCTTGTTTTCAGTATAATGGCCAAATTATTTTTTTTACCGTACATGAATAATGGTCATATTTGCACTTGTGGTTCGTGTGACACGTACCGCATGCTTTGTTGCTTGCTTTTGTGTGGCCCTCATCGTTTTCGACAATTGAAAATCAAATGATTTGCAATGCCTTTGAATTGATTCTTTTTTAATTTGTCAAAACAAAAATATTTTTAGTCGTTGACTTTCACTTCTTAGTGGAAAGACGCTATATTTAAACAATAAAACACAATATTTATTACTGTACATATAATTTTAGATTTTGAGAATCAGCACTGATTTCGCTCATCGAGAGCATTCACAACGCGCAGTTGATAATGCTCACGATGAGCAAAAACGGTCACAATCTTAAAAATATTAACTTGTAAATAAGGTAATATGCATTGTGTTTAATTATTTCAATAGAAAGAATATATATCTAGCTAAAATTTCACTTACTAATACGTAAATGATACATCGATAATAATTATTCATTTGTCACTTTTTAGGCGTTGGCTGTCACTTCTAGGCGGAAAAATATTGTATTTATATTATTGAATGTTAGCTAAAACCAGCCATGAATTTTCTAATGAAAAAAAATATATAAATCGTCTTTAACATTATGTTTTATTTATTTAAATATTATATTCAATATAATTGCCATAATCGCACTTTCATTAGAAAAAAAACAAAATTTACCAATAATAGTAACTTTTTTTTGTTAGTGCAGCATTACTTTCTTGTACAATATATACCTTGAAATATATTATTATTTATAAAAAAGCAAAAAACGTCACATTAGTTTTTAATCTATATTTTACTATGTACAATTTAATTTATGCTATCGACTGAGGTTGCTTGATGGAACTGACAAATCTGTTGCATCCGTGTGATCGAATGCCTGAAGATGCTGAAAGGCGAACCCCGGGTCGTCAGTGACAAAACATGTGGAATCGTGCAAAGCTGTAACAATTTAAATATAATTTAATTGATAAAAAATTCGATGAAAATGAAGTCAAGAATAGTCAGAACCTAAACTAGTTATTCAGACTTACGACAATGTAATTCTGAGGTTGTGATATATCACATGTATATATGCATAAATAAACAGAAACTTGATAACAACACTAGAAAAATATTCTACAACCAAAATTGCTTCTGATGTAGAATTAACCTAGTAATCGAGTTAGTGTAGAGCATAACATATCGCAAACTAGTTCAGTGTCGTATTTTGAAGCTAAGTTATATTTTTATCATAAGAAAACTTACAATATAGATGCTAATAGAGCTCTTCACGTTCCATTTCAAATCAATGTCAGCTCGGTCCATTACAGTTGTCTGAGAGCTTGTATGAGTAAACTATTATTCGATTTTCATTGGCAATTATTGTCTCGAATTGTCATTCAATGGATATGACCACGATTGATCTGCCCTGATTAAATATTTATTGATATGAGATTGCTGTTTTTGTTCCAGTTCTATTTCTGAAATCGGACGTATGACATTTTTGTCCAAAGTAAATAAAACAACTTTGCTGTCTGTAGAACTAACTGTAATTTTATTCTATAAAATTACTAATCGTTGAACATAGTAGTCAAACTAAATATATTTAATTTTCAAGATGTTAATCCGTTCCTATTAAGCTATCTAAAATTTATTCAACAAAATTGGTACGACAAATATTTCAAGAAATTATCAAGATTGAAGATTCAAATTTGAAGAAGTCAATTATCAATACACTACATTACAGTCAGCCGTCTCACAGGTTGAGACGTTAGCAGTCAGTAGGTTAATTGACCTTTGTAGGGGAAGTCGTTGTATTTGAATAATAAAGCACAATGCTTAAATCCATATTGACAATATTATGTTATTTAAATCGAGACCTCATTATCAACTGATAATGCTCGTGAGAAGCAAAACCGCTTCTGATCTTAATAAAATATATTCGAAAAAATAAAAATGTAAACTTTTCATTTTAAATATGAATAAAAAAAAATCCCAATCAATTATTTAATAATATTAGTATATAATTGAAAACTTCGATTAAATGACTGACACACTGTATCCTACATTTTTTTTATCAAATAAATATGAATTAAATTAATTACTTTTAGATAATTCTTTTGCTCCGGGTAGGATGTATTTATTAAAAACGACTCCATCATTTGAGATTATGCATTACTTAAGTACTCCCTTACTCCGGTGATGCTATGCTTTCTTTATGGTTTTGCTTAAACGGGTAGCATATAGCTTATTTTGAGTAAGGGTAGATTAAATGACCCCTTATGGCATGAATAATCCTTAAAGGACAAAACACAAAGAGCTTTTCTCATTTTATTGTATCAAATAAATTATTTATGTATGTTAAGTTTATAAAGGCGGGTATAAACCTAGTAACCATTCTAAATGTTTTAATTCGCAACTCAAAGCAAAAGATAAATAGCTGCTACCAAAGTTCCTTGCCATTCAATACTCTGCTAGGCGCATTCGCCTATAAATAATGTAATATAAGTCATAAATCGTATAAATCTAAGAAGACGATATTACTGGCTTCCGACAGAAAATGTACTTTATTATTGTAGATACTTCTGCTCGCACTATTTAGCGTATCAAATAGCAAAATAGAACCTTTGTAGTTATTTTAAGAGACTACGTTGTTGTTCAGTCATTTAACCTCTTTTTTCGCTTAGTGCATCCAACAAAGACTTTTTTAACCCATTTTCTGTCAGTAGAGGGAGTTAATTATGAGAAAAAGTTGGAAATAATAACATTTTATCATCTCATTTATTTAAAAAACTGGATAAATCCACAAATTGATTGAAATATCAATGCATTAAAGTTTTAATTCTTAAGTCCTCTTCCAGTCGCATTTTTCTATATTACAATATTCCGAAACAAAACTGGTTATCGACTGTTGACAAAAGCGTATATTTACGTTTTGTGAATTCGTATGCTTTACATTATTAGGAATCGGTACAACTCCACTTGTGGGGTATTTTAATAGCTATCCCAAGGAAATATTGGTATAAATGACATAAACAATACATGATTTTTTTTGGTACTATTAGATAATCGACTCAAAAAATAAGACCAAACATAACACGGTGAAAAAATAGAAATGTATTTAAGTTCTACAAAATTTTAATCATATAGTTTATAACTATTTCGGTTCACGCCATCGTCAGAAATATAGTTCTGACAACTGTCAACTATTTCATTAAAATTTTATAGAACTAAAAAATATTTTGCTATTTTATCACCATGTTATAATGGAGTTCTACCAAATAAATGCCAATTCAATCAATAAACCAAACAGTCATTAAAAAATTGAAACACTTTAAACGGTTAATCTGCACGATGTTACATGAAATACCTTTACGGTTCTATTAATTTGAAGTAATTTTATATAGAGAGTCAAAATACAATAGTTGAAAGACGTTACTTTCCTTTCGTGGGTTAGCTTAAAAATGGTGTATCGTCGGTTAACTAATATTTTTTTAATGGTTAATTTCTGGAATCAAATAATATTCTTCACTCTTTTTGTGATGCTGTGTTTCTGTGTTTATGATTAACTGAAAGTTTCAATATTCGTGTGTGTTATCAAAATACCATCTTTGAAGTGTCGTATGTTATCATTTCCGAAAGATATTTTCGCCGAAAGTTCGACAAATAATAACAGATGCAATCACTGATAAAGAAATAT
Source organism: Himalopsyche japonica (assembly GCA_028555115.1). Lineage (NCBI taxonomy): Eukaryota > Metazoa > Arthropoda > Insecta > Trichoptera > Rhyacophilidae > Himalopsyche > Himalopsyche japonica. The sequence continues at coordinate 3,856 of JAHFWJ010000535.1, read as the reverse complement.
GATGGTAAACGTTGTCACAGTTATTTTGTTCTGCTATCTAAAAGGTTTGTGGTTCGGAAGGAATTCAATTACGCTCTATCTACCGTACACAACACAAAGGTGATCTTTTTCAAACATGTCAGGGAAAAAGTAAACAGGCTTGTGGACACAATATTCTTTGTTGTCACCTAGAAAATACGGGATCAAAAGAAGAGGTTAATAATTTCTGTGTTTGGCTCAACATTTAATCGATATATTGAAGTTGTAAATATCAATCGTGAATGAATCGGACGCGTTCAATCACTGGATATAGATTTATTTTGAAGTGTTTGAGTAAAATTAGTTTCATTCTAAAAAAATCAGGCAAATATACATGGAAAATCAGAACATATCATTTGAGTGGGTACGGGCCAAACCAGCCTATACAAGAAAACCATAGAAAATTACTTTGTGATTTATTTTAAGTTAACACATATATAGTTCTGACTGAATAGCTATCAGCTATATCTTATAAAGAAATAGTAGAACTAAAATACATTGCTACTTTTTCATCGTGTTATAATTAAGTTCTACCAAGTAAATACCAGCTCAATCAATATATTTTAAGTTATACAATGTTCCTTCATTAAACAGAAGTGCTCGTGTATCAAAGTAAAAATTACTAGTGTTGTTTGTTACTTATCATTTTTCAGGCGAAACATTATTTTGGATAATAATATACTTAATGCCATACCTGCCTATCCCACAACAAAATATTTTTAAGTAAAGTCTATTCTATTATATTGACACGTTAATGAACTTTTTGTTTTTGTTTTAATTGTTCACTTTGGATGTGTTAATTGTCATGTCTTTATGAAAATACATGATATTTTAAGTGATAAAGCAAGTATAAATGAAAGTTTCTTCTTCAAAAAAAAAAAACTCCTTGTACCCTCTTCTCCACTCGTCATTCATTGAAAATTTTCGTCCGTATATAATTCAGTAAAAAATGATGGCTACGAAATACACACTTTATAAGATACTTATCTCAAGTGAAAATAAAGAATACTTTTATGTAGTATTTATTTATACTAAAATTATTCTTCGTATGATCTCAGCGTCATACGAAGATATCAAGAGATCATCATATTTCAAGATAACCATTTTGCATGCTGTCTTGTTTTTGATATTTTAAAACAAATGTGATTATTTTTATTTTTCCTCGAACGTGTCTCGAATTAATGAACGCAATTCCATATTCAAAAATCTTGCCAGTATAAAAAAAATACATCAAATTACATTTTTGTATACTACTTGCCTCCTCTTTTATTGTAAGGTTTTAATCTGACCTTACGACAGGCGATATTCGTGCGTACATTTTTTAAAATTATATTTTTTTATATGTATTTTTTATATTATATATAGGGTCCGCCATCTAAAGTTTTTTTTTCAACTAGTGCTTATTTCGTGAATGGTAACACTTAGCTCATGTCTAATTTGACAGATAATTAGTTTTATCCTTCCGCTAAACGAATATGGTTGTGTATACGCTTGAACAACGCTGGGATATATTGCGACATTACTTTGAAAATCATGGTAATGTTGCAGAATGTGTGCGAAAATTGCGTACGGATTTTGGAAGAAGAGAAGCACCGTCAGCTCCGTATGTTCGTTATCTGGTGAAAAAAGTGAAAAAAACTGGCATCCTCATCGATAAACCAAAGCGTGAAAAGCCAAAAACAGTGCGTACACCCGAGAATATTGATGCTGTCGCAGAAAGTGTGCGTGAAGCGCCATCAACATCAATTCACCGTCGTTCTCAACAATTGAACATTTCGGAGACATCATTGAGACGAATTTTGCATAAAGACCTTGGTATGACGCCATACAAAGTCCAATTGGTTCAGGAGTTGAAGCCAACTGACCATCCAATGCGTTTTCGCTTCGCTGAGTGGGCCTGCGATCGACTTACAGAAGATGCCGATTTTGCCAAAAAAATCATCTTTTCGGATGAAGCTCATTTTGATCTTGGCGGGTATGTAAACAAGCAAAATTGTCGCATTTGGGGCACAGAAAACCCGCACGCATACATTGAAAAGCCGGTACACCCAAAACGAGTCACTGTTTGGTGCGGATTTTGGTCCAGAGGCATAATTGGGCCATTTTTCTTCGAAAATGAGCAAGGAGTGGCCGTTACAGTCAATGGCGATCGTTATCGGACCATGCTGAACGAATTTTTGTTCACAAAAAGTGAAGAAGAGGATATTGGCAACATTTGGTTTCAACAGGACGGCGCTACGTGCCACACAGCCGAAGCTACACTCGATGTTTTGCGCCCTGTTTTTGAAGATCGCATTATCAGCCGCAGAGCTGATGTCGTTTGGCCACCTCGGAGCTGCGATTTGACACCGTTGGACTATTATTTGTGGGGTGCCCTCAAAGATAAGTGTTACGCCGACAAGCCAGAGACAATTGACGCTTTAAAGGACAATATTCGTGAAGCCATTGGTGAAATACAGCTGCACACAATCGATAATGTGCTTAAAAATTGGACCGATCGTGTAGGCTATTGCATGGCCAGCCGAGGCAGCCATTTGAATGAAATTATTTTTCATTATTAACCGGAAAGATTGTATTTTCAAATAAAAAAATAAATTTGAGAAAATATTAGTAGTTTCTTTTTTTATAGCATTTTCAAAAAAAAAACGTTATTTGGCGGACCCTTTATTTTTTTCTTATAACAAATAAATACTTACTTTGTATCACAGTACCGTTACCAATAAACATTGAATATACTATCTTTCTGTTGCAAATTTTTGTACACGAATTTATCAGACTGAATTAACCTTATAGGTTCTTTTGAATAATCCACTCCCAAAAATCGGAAAGACTAGTAAAGCCGCGTGACGGTGACCTAAGAGACTTTTAGAATGATTTTGTATTGGGTAGAGGAGCTTTGTAAGACAACCAGGTCGATCGGTAGATGGTATTCACAAAATACTAAGTTTCTATCACCAAAAATTCAAAACATAGCTACGATCATTTGGCATAACAACACGTGCAGGGTTTCACAAATAAATGCAACTTTTTTAGATACTTGATCATAAAAACTTTATATCATAAATTATATAAATTGTTGAAATATTAATGTATAGTAGTGTATCGTACGTCTTTAAAGGGTATTGAAAAGTTGACGGCTTAAAACTATGATAAAAAGGGATTTCTTTACCGATAGGTCAAAGGTCACCTTTACACAGAAGTTTTAAATTTGACATATTTACTATAACTGATTAATTACCAATACTAAGGGATTTCATATCTTAGCCGATGCTACGATTACGGATGACTATACCGATATAATAATAATCGATATTCCGGTATTTTGAAAAAAAATAAAATAATACCGAATACTTGTTTTAGAAAATGTTTAAAAGAAACGTTTCAATATAAGAATGTTATATTGAAAAAAAATGGCTTTGTCTTAGCCTAACGTGGAATCAATTTCAAAATACTTTGTCAGAATTATTCCATTTTTTATTGTTGTTATGTCGTTAACTATATGATCAGTATTTCAGATTTGAAATTAGATATTTATAAAAAAAAAACATCCCTTTATACTTCGAGTATAGAATCTTTATGTGATTACAGACGTTGTTATACAGCCGCCATCCATGACATAATGACAACTAAGAAAATAAACCAAAACACTCTTCGCTTTCTTATCCAAGTACAGAATACATATTTAAAAAAATATTTTATGTTATTTGAAGTATCTATAATGACCGCTCTATGAATATGAACGTACGCGATACGCAAACTTTGACGGTACCATTCTGCGCTATCCCGTATCACGTACGCGCTTAAGAAAAATAATTTGCCTTAAAACTACAAATCGCTC